>OX596200.1:10905443-11505443 GCA_951394215.1 Glyphodes perspectalis | reverse complement strand
ATTAAAGGACGACTGACGAAAAGAAATCCCGAGATGAAATTCCGTCTGCAAATCTTTGAGCGAGACTCCTTCTAAATAAACAATCGCACTATCACCCCCACATTACTATTCATGACTTTCATCCCTTATTTGGCAAGTGACCAAACGCGGGACAAGGCACATTTCTGCCGCAGTTACTTTGTGTTGTAAGACAAACGTTATGTTAAGTAAATGAGAACAGTTATTCATCCGTGTTTATTCGCGAAAGTTATTTGTTGTCTCTTACATTTCCTAATACAATGGAGATTGGGGTAAGTGGATTAGCTGATTCTAACACAAACAAAGAACTTTATGTAATGTATGGTTTACTTAAGCTAAATAATATGAGTCATTCTTGTTTTAGCCATGTATGTCATATGTATCTGTTCCGTTATAATCTTCCATCAGTAGGTAAGTATGACACGTAATGTTATCGTGCTTAGAGTAAAGTACATTAACATAATTAATGTCACATTATTTAGTCCCGGTATGTGAACCAAAAATACCACTTCACATAACTTGGACTTACTTATCCATATACATCCTACCGTCAGTTGTAGTCTTGTCCATAAGATTCTATTCTCGATTAGCATTGTAAGAATTTGTTCTTATGCCTTCGAAGGTGTAGCAATAAAAATATTTGGGATTTGATGTCAAAATAAAGTCACAAATATTTATAATAGTACACACACAAGTAATATCGAATCGGCTTATTTGCTTCTTATGAAAAATATTTCACAAGACGAACTAGGAGGATTGAGCCCACCTATAGACGTCCCTTAACATATGAGTAACAGAATTTAAAATATTACCCGGCTCCACTATACGTCTGCAGTCAAACTGTTATCTGGTTAGACCTGAATATCAATGTCGTACAAATTCTAATCCGGATAAAGGTTCAAGAAAAGAACCTAACACAAGAATTGGAATTGCGAAATATAATCACAAAACAGTTTTCCGAAAAGTATCACACAAAAGAATGATTCGGCGCCGCAATCGGATTTGAAATCAGTGAGTTTCTAGTGAAAACCGAACGCTCCGGGAAGTATATCACGTGTGATTGGTGGTATTGAGGTCGCGGCCGCGGGGATGCATCGGAATACAAACGAGATCAAAACACGGACGTGTACACTCGTCAGCGAAAACGCGGAGCGACGGTGTCATCACCGGACCCGGAAAGTGATCCGTTTTAACAATGGAACAAGAATGTTCCGAGTTTTTGTTGGGTTTAAATTTAGTATCTACTTACCTCAGTATTTCCATATGGATGTATGTATGTACCTGTTGAATGTTTCTTTATTACTAGTACCTACTACAACACGATAGCAATGTTAAGATTGCAATGGCTTATTAAATGAATACACTTTTATATTATTTTTTTTTGCAAGTGACATTAGGGTTTAAAATATCAGCCAGTACCTATTGATTTACTGGTGGTTGAAAACATTAATAGATTACACGAGCATTCACGATAATCACTCAAAATGGTATTCATCTTGTTGGTGCTTCGCAAGATTTAGGGCTCCTGTGGCTTGTGGTGTATTGAGGAACAGAGATGTGGTCCTCCAAGTTACATATCTTTTGAGAATTTCTCACAATCAGGCCTAGATGTGGATTATTCAATAATTACAAGCGACATAGCTTAAGATTAATTAACTATATGTTTGCCGATTAAATAAAGATATGGTTATTTGTTCAATGACGTTCAATTTCTACTTATCTCTGTATTTGCATTTCACAAAAAATCTATTAAATTTTAAACTTTAATAAGTTTCTACTAAAATGTAAGCATCACAAACTAATCAGCGTTTGACATATGACCTATTGGTATCCCGTTAATTTTCACAACATTCTGTCAGTTTTTAATGCTCTTTACACTGTTAACTAGTTCATGCAACTTTACTGTGTTAACATTTTTCTGTTGACTGTACGTACAAATATAAGGTAGCCCAGTTGTGACACCTTGTGATATTTTGTAACGGGATAATCATATCAAAGTCAACTTGTGAATACATATTCATGCACACGGCGAGCCTAAAATAATTTTGTGTTTAAATAATGTAATAATACACAGGTGGGTTGAAAATATATCTATGTATAATCAAGTAAGTTTATATAAGACTAAGTGTTTATCTAAGAATTCGATTTTATCATATACAAGCCACTAAGTATAACAATAGGCTGAAAAAAACAACCTTGACCCAGTATAATTTACATCCCTTTATCATTTTTTATTTGACGTTATTATTGATGGAGAAATTTTTGGTTCAAACTTTATTATGTTGTCAAACACTTTGATAAAACGTTTCCCTTTCTAAACAGAAGATAGGAAGTGATCCACAGCACGAATTTCGTAGATAAGATTATTCGTTTTATCGAAGTGTCCCAAATATTTCGGGTGATAACCGACTCCCTCCTTATGTTGACCTATTTACTATTTTGAAGGACGAATTGCAATATTTATAAAATACTTTCTAATTAAACAACTTTGCTAAGAAGATAAAAGTAAACTTAATTAGAAATTCTACTAATAAGTCTAAGTCACGATATTAAGAACCTAATAAAAATATCAAGGCATTGTTAATTACGCCTTTTGAAACACATTTTAATTTATTTGCATATAAGGGCCCTGTTAAAAACATTTTAAACCTATCATCTTCCTAGCGTTATGTCCCGTTCTTAGACGGGGTCCGCTTAGACCATGATCCAGGATTTAGTGAGTCTGGTAATTACATTGAAGCGACTGCCGATCTGACCTTCGTAACCCTAAGTGGAACCGGACAATTTTTGGATCATGGTTACAAATCCAAAGTTGTTTGAATTTTCAGGTTTCATCACGATGTTTTCCCTCACCGTCGAGCTAGTGGTATAAATACGTACATAGATTTGAAAAATCCAGAGGTACATGCCCGGGTTTAAACCCGCACTCCTCGGTTAAGAGGCGCGTGTTCTTACCATTGAGCGACCACCGCTTAAAAAAAAACATTTTAAACCTATACCCACTAAAAATACGTAGCTAATCAAAAAACTTGCAATCATTAAATTATGATACGACCAACTTAAAAAAAATAAGTTAAAATATTTCCGACTTAATTGACATCCAATCCAATCGCGATCCAATCAATTGTAATGTCAATAGCGGATCAGCAGAATCTCGGGACATGATTGAACATAATTAAGCAGTTAATTAGCGAACAATGACGGGACCGTGTTCAGTTTAGAATCGTGAGTCAGGTGGAGGTCAGGCGGGTGTCGTCGACTTGTGGATAGCCAAGATTAGCCGTGACGCATACTGGGCTAGGCTTGTGGTGGCTTACCGCAGTGCTTACCGTCCATGGCAAATAGCCACTACAGCGACATTTTAGCCGTCTTTTATGCTGCGCAAACGTTGCTTCATTGGTTCAGGTCACGTTGCATGTTTAAGCTTTTAAGAAAGAAACGCACTTATTATATTATTTATGCGTTTTTATTTTATTTAGCCTGCATTGTCCCACTATTGGCCAGGGGCCTTCCCTAAATTCTTTCACAGCACTCTATCTTAACTAGCATATACGGAATATTAAATGAAATAAATGAATACTTGAAAATTTGCATCTCCTACCAAGCACCAAACTAAACATGGCTTTAAGGTACAACATTTTGTATTTGTCCCAGACAATGATTAACCAAAGAAAAAACGTGGCGTATAACAAAAAAATCACCCTATAACTTCATTTGTTAAGTACCTCCCTATACATGTTCGTCACACGAATATCTAGTTAGCTGGCTTCGGTCTTTAATTTTGTAGGCAAAGCGTTTTAGCCAGTAAATCAGCGGCCCATGTTAACTAACACAAATTATACTTGATTTAATAATAATGTTAATGTAGCTTAAACTGTTTTGATGGAGCAGTAAGCAAATATTACTTTACCCGTGTAGCTAATATTGCAATGTTGACGTTTTTGCAAAAGGAATTATACATTTAATAAAAAACGAGTAACCGTTGAATAGTAAATTAAATTATATTTTGTGAAACTTACCTTCGAAATAGATTAAATTCGCGCGTTATTCGGCTATTTTTCTTTTTATATCCAGTTTTCTTTATACTTTTACACGAAGTAATCAAAAAGCCAATAAACTTCCGCATAAAAGATTCAAACTCTTTTGTAAATTTCCACGGAAAAGAAAAGTTCCGAGGAGTGATTAAAATATGGCTAATATTTTTTCTACCAACTGCTATGTTTTAACCAGATTAAATATATAGGCCATTTGTCGTTTTTTACAGCATACTAGGCAAGAAACACAGTTTGTACATTATATTTGAGTCACAGACCAACATGGATTAAAAACGGATTCATGTTCAACACATTGTCACTAATTTATTTAACTATATGTAGGTAAAGCTTTTAATGAATTTCTTAAATCTAAAGTTTGTTTAATCCAAGAGCAATATGTTTATTTTTGCATTGCCTGGCCTTGTAATCAATGTTGTCATTTTGAATTTATATTTTCCTTTTACAATATTAGCATCCATCCGGAAGCAATAAAATTAAAGGTCAATAGTAACATGGCCAATAGTGGACAACAGGCTTTATTCGTTTCCGAGTCGCTTAACTCGGCTTACGTTTCCCCACAAGTATAGCATATGTACTAGATACATACAATAACGCTCAGAATCCCCGAAGGGGTCTACAGAATTCAAGGAGCAATAAGCCCCTTAAACCCCATTTAGCCAAGTACAAAACTAAGTTAAGTAAGATGTTGTATTCTTAAAGAAGATTTATGTACGTTCTATGCTAAAATATTATCATATTATAATAGTTTACCTAGTTTAAAAGATTATATAACTTAATGAGATGAGTAAAATGTCAAGCTGCAATATTGATGCTATATCAGTAAATTAAGATTGGCTAACCCTAATGACTTGAAGGACAGGAGGCCGCTAGAGCAAACGAGTTCTTAAGTGCATTCTTTTGATATTAATCGACCACTTGATTGTGGAAAGCGTATGTTCAGAGGCCAAGAAAGACGACGGAAAGGTATATGAATAAAATTATCCCAAACAGCGGCTACCTATCAATATTATTTCGTGTTTCTATTGTCTATGACGTGTCTATTTCAACTACAACCCAACAAAATTAAGTATTCGTAATACTACCTCGTTCATGATCTTAATAAGGAAAAGGCTTTTTTAAACGGAGAGAAATTAAATGCCTGTGAGGACTCATTAAACAAATAGATGCTATGCGTATACGTTAGTACGTATAATGCTGATAAAAAGTTTAAGAATTAATATTGGTATATTATGTATGCATAATGAAATTCTATTGCAGTAGCCCGTATCCATCAATAGGTAATACATAAATTGGCATCTGAAGAATGAAGCTTTAAGGTTAGAATTGTGGAAATCAGAATAAAAAAACACCGCGTTGACCTCAGACCTTTCATAATTTTTTTTTATAAGAATACTAAGTACTTTGCGTCTTGCGAGATATTCGTGCATCTGCTTTTGTACTTACTTGATCTTTGTCTTTATTTCTAATTAGTTATTGGTTTTAAAGTCCCATGTTTTTCTGGGCCGTAAAAAGAATGTGCCAACTGTGTTTCTTGCCTAGCATGTCGTAAAAGGCTAATGGTATACCGGGTTTTGGGTATGTGATTGTGTAGGCGTTTTACAATTTTCTATCTAACCCAGCCCTGTTTTATTTTTGGCTAAATGTGGTTAAAGGGGCCTGCTGCCCCTTTGACTCTGACTACCCCTTCGGGGATTATGGGCGTGATGTTATGTATGTATGTATATATTAGTTTTTAACTTAACACTCTCAGAACTTGTTACTTTGCGGCGACAGCTGTATAGCAGTATCTTGCTCATTTATTATGGAGAAGACAATCAAACGCAGAGGTCAGGAGTTGTCTTGAGACACGTCAAGATAAGTTCTGACATCCACCGTAATTTAGAGACATTCTGTACGGTATAATTGGTTGTAAATGTATGCTGCACCGTTACGTAAATAATTATATAAATAAATCCTTCTTACCGACACTGCGAACATAAGGTGTGTTTACCTGCAAGAAGATAAAATTTTATATTAGTTTATAGGTACCCAATTAAAATGACGATTTCAGGTTTTAAATCAGACTTGACAAAACAGCATTTACGAAATAAAAGAAGATCAAAAACTATTTTATGATTACAAAAACATCATAGATATAATCCACAAAACTGGAAAGTCAAAGTAGCATGAATCAGTTTTTTGCAATGCACAATACTGATCAACTCATATTTATTGGAGAACATATTTTACAAAACAGTGAAAATTAACTTCACTCTTAATTGCTCTGTCGTAAAGAAACTAAACGTTGTTATTGTTCGCGACTTCAAAAGGCACTTTGAAGTCATAAGAAACTACAGAAATAAAGGCGCAATAGTTGGGGCTTTTCAAGGAGTTCCCTTCCACTTTATAAGGGGAGCGGATATTTTTCAATAGCATCTACCGACATACAGCGGGGCTATTTTGTGGCATACGGTTGCCGTCGAGGATTGCGAAACGTGATATTTATCGCTGGTATTGTACCGATTCTCAAGTACGGGTAGTCCTTAAAAAGAAACAACATGTAATTGCAACAATCGTTTGTGCCACTCAGTCTTTCAAAAAGATACATATGAAGGGTGGAGACGTTCTTATATTACGAACAACATAAAACAAAAATAGACTGCCCTAATATTATGTATTTAATTAAAAGTTATACATAGTAAAATATATATTTACTAAATATAAATATATCAGACTACATCACATATTTATATTGTTCTGACTCCGAGGTAAGTAGGTAGTTTAAGCACGTTTGTTACGGATATCACAAACAACAGTGGTATTACAAATATATACTTAAATATTGGATATTTACACCCAGACACAGAACAAACACAAGTATTTATCATACGAATATTTGTCCTGGGTGGGGATCGAACCCACAACTCTTAGCAGGGGGCAGGATCACTACCGAATGCGCCATCAAGCTTGTCGAATTATATAGTATCTATCGGTATCTATTAGAATAATCTTGTTATAAAAAGTACTTATTCAAATTATAAATTGCTTGCCACTCGTTGTAAAAATTTTAAATATTTACATAAAATTTTATCACTGTTAATTTTCAGGTTCGGTAAACAATATAGAAATCGTTTTCTACGACACTCGTATTCAGTTATACTATAATCTTAATATCCATTTGATACGGTTATAAAATATCGTTGTCACTCGATCCGGACACCCGCAACACTAGCCATGCCCGTGCACTCTACACTGAGCCGGCTGATGCTTTCACACTCCGGAACAAGGTTCTTTCTTGCCTTTGCCAACTGCGAGAACTCCTATAGAGCCCGGACGCATATTGTAGCTCAACCTCAATGAACTGCACTCCGCCATTCAATATGGAACAAACTTCGGAATAAACGGCTTTTCATTTAACGCACATTAAGGTCTACGCGTCTTTAACCTCGAATTCCGTTTGACGCTTTTGCCAAATTGATATTTAATATCTTCAATTAAATTAAAACGGTGCAGTCACGAGTTGAGTATAATCAGCTATTATTTGAATACTTTGAAATTGAATTGCGTTGCGGCTATTAAAAGGCTGTTAATTTGGAACGTTAACGTTTCCGTTTGAGTCCGTAGAATTGTAGCTGTGTGTACTCTATAAGAGTAAAATGCAGTATTTTATATACTAGTTTTCCTTAACAGATGTTTAGCTAGGATAAGGTAAAAAATATTATCACATCAGGTATCAGTATTTCTTACTTGCATTATGTGAATACTTTATTTTTATCATTATGTTTATGTTAAATATTATTCTAAACCTATATACGAATATCTTATATTTTTTTAAATTTATAGACTAATCTAATGACCGGTTCATTGATCTGATTAATCTTCCAGTTTTACTTTAGTGTCAAGATATTACTTAGCTTGAAATAAAATACTTTAAAAACAGGCAAAATACTCTATATTTTAAGGAAAACACGGACAATTAACGTCGTAAAAGCAGCGCATTTTATGTTGTCACCAAAATTGACTTTCCACGACTTATGTATTCTACCTTTTACTGCTTGTTGCTTCTTTACGACGTGCAAAGCCCTATTAAACTCCTGTTTTATTTGCCAAAGCAAGTTACTCTTCTAGAGCAGTTTTTAGCTTCGTTACGTAAGAGATAGCAAAAGAAAAGCTTCCGCTGTTTTATGAGTCAGAGTTCTCGTGATTCGTCTTTGTTATTATTTAATCACGGCTTTTAAGATTGTGTTTTAGCATCCCTTTGTTGCGTAATCTTTGTCGTCTAAAAGATTGGGTGAAAAAATTAATTATACCATAAGACGACCTATTGTGTAGGCTCGTTCTTCACAAAACTAGTTTATCTTGGAGTCAATAACCTCACCTTGTAATGATATAGTAGAGAGAATTTATTACAGGCCCGTATATACTTTAAAGTGTCATTATAACATCAAAGAAACGTAATAAAATAGTAAACTAGATTTTCAGGTTCAGATAAAAGTATAGACGTGATGGAAAAATTTGCATGATTTTTAAATTGTTGTTTGAATACGTTGCCAAGTATTTTGTCATAATAAAATAAATCATTATAATTTTAAAAGTTACTTGATCTCATAAATCTTAAATTCTCAGGTGCGTAAATAAAAATGAGATTAGATTAAGTATCACGAATAGGTCAAAGACGTCTGTTCTTTTAATTAAGTTTAATGTTTCCTGCATTAGATTTTCCGGAATAATTGGATTAAGTTAAAATATGAATAAAAACAGTGTGCGTCGGTGGATGACAGCTGTGCAACTTTTTTGGACAGTTGTATGAGATATCGGGCTTTTGTATGGTCAGACCCAAGCTGTCTGGAAGGCAAACTGTGTCGTATAGATGAATGATGCAATTCTTATTGCAGGCAGCAACATGTAGTAACGCTGTTAAAACGACTACACATTCAGAACATTTTCGATGTAAATTAATTTGTCTGGATCCTCAGACTAAAGTTACGACAATCAGATGGCGATTGTGCCCGCGTTATAAACGGACTTGACAAATTTACAATTACGGTCAAAGTAACTCCCGACTAGAAACGACTAGAAAAGGATTTAAGAAAATGAAGCTTTAGGTACTGATTGTATAAGTACGGTAAAAAAGAAGATTGATATTGTGATTTGATTTTATATGTAAGAAACTAGCCTTTACTTTTGTTAACGTATATATATGAATAGAGAAATGTTTCTCCTTTTAGTTAAAAGCAAAGCGTTTCACGCACTAGAGTGAATTATATTCATGATATATTAATAAATTATGCACCATTGTATGTCCTAGCATATTGAGTATAAACTGGGGCTTTTCCCTATACGATATTCACTTGATGACCAATGGGAATTGCCCTAGGAACACTAGAGGCTATCCTTTTCTGAAGCTCGTTTTCTTCCAAGTTTAAGCTAAACTAATCATAGTGCCACTAAGGTGTGTACATGTATTCAGATTTTATATTACTAGCTAATACTGGTTTCATTATGTGCTCAGTTCCCGTGGAAATTTAGATATGAAGAATATATAAAAATAATCTAATATAAAAAGTGACAGCGTAAACATTTAAAAGCAATTTTACAACTATTTTATAAGTGTTACAAAAATTGTAAAGATATTTCAAGTTTACTGTCATAATTCCAAACATAATTATATATGTATGTTACATTATTTATTATAACAATTGTTTTACGTAGCAAATTAATATTCAGGCCGATATGATCGGCATTCCATACACAATGCATGGACATTCAACACGTGCTCATACAGACCAAACCGTCACTTTATGTGCCACGTATGGTAAAGTTTCCAGTAAGAATAATAATAACAATTAAACACTTAGGTAATAATTTTCAGTGACCGTTTTTAATGGAAAACTTTTAATATGTAGGTATCTCGTGGATCATTTCAGCGAATGCGATGTTTGTTCAAAAGTAAAACGATATTAAAGGAGATTATTAGAACGAAGAAAATCGATTGAAAATACAAAAAGATGTTTTATTTCTGTCTATATTTACTGAGAAAAGGCGAACGTCGTCCCACATCATATGACAAAATAGATTTCTTATGCCATAAAAAAATATACATTATATTGATGCAACTATTGTTATAGGCATGATATTAATTTACAGTAACTACATTTACCAACCGCTTCAATCTCCAGTTATCAATTCCATAATATTTTCCCAACAAAACAGTTTATTATTCAAAGTAAATGCATACTTGCATTCAGATTTCACGCCTAATATGCTAATACAATACCTGCTGTATGCAACACATTAAAATGATGTATCTGTTTATGCTAATGTTGTACAATTTCAGTCCCATTAACAGTTGTTCAGGTGTTAGTGCTTTTACAATATGAATATTCATATTCTTTATCTTTCACTGTTTAGGACATAACACTTTGACTCCCGAGAAAATACCGTTTAGAACAAAAACATGAAATATTCACAAGCGTCTTTTGTTTTACGAATTGTGAAACTCGGCGGCATACACGGGCATTTACAAGATAAAGAAGTTACTGATGATATTCTGACGCGGTGGTCGTAGAACTCTGTCGCTTTAAGCTCTTTGGGCGACAGACTAGACGTTCTGAAATGTACTTAGCAGAAGTACTTTGTCTGATGTGAAGGGTTGGCGTTTTATTAAAATTTTATATTACCGAGGCTTCTGCGGTGACGACTCTATTTCGTATGTTCCTGTCAGCCTAGGGACATGTGATTGTTCTGTAATACATTATTACAACTTATAAAAGTTGAATATCTTGCTAGGCTTTCGAGCCTAAAAAATATTTGTATGTAAGTTTGGGACAAGCGATCGTATCTCATCCATATGGCATGAGATGTTCTTGATTTTCAATTTATTACCAAAAAGGATTTCACTAGTTTTTAAAGATTTATCCATATTTATAATAATTGAACTATAATATTACGTAAACGTTATCTGGATCGCATCATAAAAAATGCCTAAAGATTAAGTCTAAAATATCTTTAGGCATTAGATATTTTATTCAGACTTCCTTATCTTCAAAATATACGTCGTTGTTGTGGTCTAAAACAAACAATGCCTTTTTGGGCGTTCCCAAATCGAATTTGAAGGCGCATTATATCGCAATTTACATACAAAGCGAAGAAAATGTCTAAGTAGGTACCTATTAGACATTTTGACTTTGTTTACTTAATGACGTGAATGTAATAGGTGCTCAACTGAGCAAGAATAATGGTTACATACGATAAGTGTAGTGCTCCGTAAGGGAGCAGTGGTGCAGGTTTATCGTAAACCTGTATCAATGGCTGAAGTTAATGAGGAATGAACGAACACAGACCAAAGTTCACCGCACCCCGTATGTTAGATATAGATAACTTTGACAAGCATAGTATATTCGGTTATTGAGTATTGCCAATGTGAGTGCATTCACCCCATGAAGTGTGATTTTTTCGATAGGCGTGGCACGACGTAACGGCCGTGGTTGTATCAAAGGTACAGGTCATTAATCATCCTATAATGCGCAGTTAGTCAGATCTTGGACATTTGTGACAAGTAGCTGGTTTATCGGCAATGTATGTATTTTACTTAGTTTTGACTTGGTGTCTTTATATTGAGAAAAACCTACAATTTAGGAGTCTTCAAACAAAAAACTTAAACGAGTGTCACGCATGTATTAGGTACAATAAATTATATTGTGCCTCCCACAAATTTTATTTATAGATTGGGTTTCTCTATAATATAAAAGGCCTCAAAGACAACCTAAGTTTTTATATTATGCGATACATGTTAAGTCCATTCGTCCACATGAATTTTATGGTAGGTACAAATTAGGTGTTTCCACGACCCAGAAGGTTGAATAAAGCGTTTAATGCAAAAAATCGTGCTACCAAACATTTATTATCATGTCGAATAACGTAAATATTTGGTTTCGTAATGTGTGCTCACCGCGTATGCGTGTTACAAGTTTGCCAGCCACCGCACATTGTTTGTTTGTCCTTTTCAACCGTCGAACACATAAGTCGAAGTGTGGTAATTAATATAGCTTATTTTTTTCGTGATTAAATTACTGATTTCAAATTGACAAAACTGTAACTGAATTCCAATCATAACCAAACTACATCTCTGTTTGACCAATCAGCGTCTTGTTATAAACTCGTAAAATCTAGTGAGCCAATGAGAGTTATAGTTAACTCATCAAACTTACCTACTGCAAAATTGTATCCGCAAAATACTTACAGAAACATTGTCATTATATTAGTTACATATGTATATGATTTCTTTATATATGTATATAAAAAAAATGCGTGTCTGCACCATATTGAACATTGCTAGCTGATTTCTGGGAGGGGTACCTACTCCTTAGCATTATCTTAGTTTTTATTTATTCTGGGTTTTGCATTGCAACTAATTCCATATGACATTCGTTAACTAAAGGTGAATGAAGATCCAATAGCATTCTCACAATGAAACAAGACCCTTGGATCACATTTACACATTTATCACCAGAATGTCCAGGATTTATTACTTAGGTAATGGTTCATATCAAATAGGTATCTTTTAAGAGTTGTAAGGTATCTGTTTCAATTATTAGCATTATTACATAAACATGTAAGAATTTCAGTTCACGTGATAAGATACCTATGCATTATGTAGCATGAATATTAATTGTTCTGTAATCGTTATTCAATAGGTTAATATTAAAAACAGATCACGTATGATTTGAAATCAGGATACAAAATTGTAAATTGGCTGTAAAAATTATTACCTACTCAAAACATGAGTAAGTAATTATGCAATTTAAGTATGCAGTTTATTGCGGTCAATCAAATGCTGGGGTAATCGATAATTTGTTACGAAGGTCCGAATTACAAAAATAAGTGCTGAGAAGTTGTTATTTCTGCACAACCATATTAAAAGCAAGTACGCTTTTAAAATTATTCTTAGAACAGAATAAAATTAAGACAGACAAAATGGTTGACGAAATGTTACGAATCAGATTATACTCTAAAAGAAAGGTATATTATGTACAGGGACGTCAATTTAAATCAATTCACGTCACAAAAGTCGTACCACCTGAATAAACGAACACATTATTTGTCACGGAGCATACTAATTCGACTTATTGAAATAAAAAAAGCTAAAATATACGTAGTTCGATTTCACAAAAGGTGTTTCTGGTTAAAATGCCAATGGCAGACGTGGTTATGTCATCGAGGAACTATAAAAAAATCACGAGGCACGAATTTATGGAAGATTAAAGGTCAAGCATTTACTTAATTGATTACTATGAGAATTTATACGCACGTATATTTTTGTAATCTTACGTTTTTTTAGAAAATAGGTCCAGCCAAATCTTCGTATTTGGAGTAGGTAAAAAAGAAAATATATAATGATGTTTTGTGGAATCCTGCTTTGATCGTCCTTCATTGTGATTTTGTTTAAACGCTCTATGGATCATTGGTGTTGAGAATTTAAGCACGGTTTTTTGTTTTCAGTAATACGCATCAGTCATCGTGTGTCAACTATGTAGTATCACTTTTATTCGTAGACAAAAGCAAGACTTTAGTGTTGAACATATTTTCTATTACGAAAGTAAAAACTTGTTGAAATGGTGTAATGATTCTTTCTTCATACTTACTTTCTAATATTACGATCCGTTGTGATTTACCGTGATTCGATATGGAGTCAATTCCTCTATTTGTCGTGACATATTACTCTTTAGTGAAAGTAATGCTATAAGTATTATTTATTAAAAAACAGTAATGGTGTTTATCGCGATACATTACAAGGTAATAATTATTTAGAAAAACACAATAATTGGTTTTTAACTATGTAAAATCTGATTTGCAATATGTTATCTAATCAATTCTAATCAAAAAGGTACCACTGTGCTAAATATATTTTTATAAGTATTATCGTGCCATATGGCGTTCAGTTCTCTTTGCCTAGGAAGTGGCGTAGAGTTAAGTTAGTTAGTAATTATTATCATTACAAATAGAGATAAGTTCATAGAAACGATCTAAATTAACTTGACGGGCTCTTATTTTCTAGTTTTTTTTTTCTAGAACGCAACTTGATACCTAAATAATATGGATATCATCAGTGCTGAAAATTAACATGATTTGAGATGTACTGGAGAACTGAAGAATGCTCTACAAATTGATATGGTCTTGTGCATTTTTTCGGTACAGATATTAATCAGCCATCGATTTAAAGATCATGATTTAAAAAAAAATTATCATTAATAGTTTCTCATTATACAATTAACGTAGTTTGATCAGTACCACCAGTAATAGTACTATTGGCTTCATTGGTAAATTGTTTATCTTAGATATTACACAGTTACATAGAACAATTAAGTATCTCAGTCCTATACTTTCTTCATTATATAAATTCATTTAAGTTCTCAGTACAGACAACTAAGTCGATCTTAAGTAGAAAGTGTGTGTATCTTGTATATCTTTTCGTAATTAGCTCCATTCAATTAAGCGGCGGGTTGCAGGTGTCGGCTGGTAAAATCTAATAAACCACCAAGATTTATGGAAACGGCAGGAGACACGATTAAGGTCCATGTTACAACGTTATCTTAGAAATCGCCAGCGTACAAACCGGAGGTAATTACTGAATTAACGACGTTCGATTACAATGAAGATGATTCATTTTAAACGTATTTACTTTCTCACGTGTTTTGTTCTTTGAGAACCTATTGCGTTTCTTGCTCGGAAGTAATAGCGATGAATGAAGGGTGTATACGATAAAAACTATTAATAACACATAATGGTTTTCCTTTGATCTTGTAATGAGGGAACTAAATAACATAAACGATGGCTTATAAATTTCTCAGTAATTTCGGGTCAGTGAACTTTACTGTTTAAATCAAGTTTGATGTATTGATGATTTATTAGGTTGCATTCAACTACTTGAATTAGTTAAAGATTTGTTTTAGAATGGAAGTTGGTTAGAATATTTTGAGTAATCAAATTCTTTTACAATAAATCATCAGTTAGATTGTCTACAGTAGATTAACTTTATAATCAGTAATCACTTGTATACTTAATGGTAATGGTTTTACTGTGTTGCGTTTCATCACGTATACCAAAGTTCTTTATAAAAGTTATATATGTATTATGAATTACTTCAATATTATTTTTGTTGTGAAGTATGAATGTTATATTTAACAGTTTAGTTGTAAGAATGGACAAGTAAGTAAATTTGGTTTCGTTAATTTAATATGGTATTACTTCAAAAAATATAAAATAGGTCTTAAAAATGTGCCGTGTATATTTCATAGTTTAAAAGTAACACATTTTCAGACTATAATAAAATTATTGCGTGCGAATAACGAGCGAACGATGATAAATAGTGAAGAAAAAAAGTATGAAATGGACCCGCTTAACACATTTTTTTTTCAAATTTCTATTAATCTAGTTATTTTTGGCTAAAAGTACTTACTTAAAGGTGCGTGCCTTTCCTTTATCTCATATCTATCCCTTGGGAAAATGGGGGCGGAATGTTATTTATTATAAATGCAAAAAACTAAATAACTATTGCCAATTTTTCAATCTTACGACTATACTCAGATATGATTTGTTGTTTTGAAGTTAAGAGTAGGATAAGTCGTATGTTAATCATTTATTATTCTGCGGTCACGCTCTGAGACGTGCAAGGTCAAGTTCATTAAAACGGAGATTAATGTTTTGCTTCAGTTACTTTATTATTCTGCTCCATTCTGTCATTTTCTGTGTCAGCAGACACAGAAATCGTCAAACACCATGAAAATATATAGCAATGGATGCGAATATTTGGGAGTCACGTAAGACTGAGTATTCGTCATTATGTAAATAATACTTAGTCATACTCAATAGTTTTTATAATGTTTTGGAAAGGTATTGTTTGATCGAAAGCAGCGCTTCATTGAAAACTTTGCAAAGAGCTTTTGATTTTGGAATTATTTTTTTTTTGGCACACGTACCTATATATGTTTAAATGAATAAAGATATTACTAATATGGACTAAAAAAGCAATAAAACAGTACGGACATTTCATAAATCATACACGGCAAATTTTGGTAATCATCATTGTGCAAGTTTATGAAATAAAGTTAATAAAAATTATGAACATCCTAACGGCTAAAAGATATTGAAAGAAAGAAGTTGATAGATAAATATCTACCCAAATAAAATATAAATACTTCCAAAAATTTCCAATTTAAAATTTAAAATAAACTCTTTAACCAATAAACAAAGTAGGCATAAGGTAGGCATAAGGCCTACCTCATTTCTTGCTAGGTAGGTATATATTTTAAATTGCTGATTGGCTGGTTATACAGAGGCTTTCGTTTATCATCAAATTGGAAATATTTTTTAACTCATGCAGACTAATGCGTATTATGTCTAATCGGGTTCGTCATAATGCTCGACTTTATCGATCGGAGCTATTTAGTACATCAATATGGAGTAACATTGGATATCTATCTTAAGTACCTGTATTGCAGTGATTTAATATGATTGCTACTGTGACTCATACATTGGAACGCGTCGATGCGTTCCGACCTTCGCTATTTAGTTTAAAGTTCCAAACTGCGTCATCTACATATTTTTATACGCGACGTAAAAACTTGTTTTACACACAAATCGGTATATTACGTCCACAGTGCTGCAGTAACGATTTCGCCATTTTATCCTGCTTTAAGATAAAAAAGAAAACCAAAACATTTTTTTCGAATACCGTGATAGTACCTACTTAAAGCCCACAAGGTAAATGCACTCGAATATGTTCATTGTCTTACGGACGCTCCATAAATATTTACCTAAGAAGATTCTTCAGAAAAAGGAAAATAATCTTACAAATTTACTGAATGCTTAAATACTTAATTTATCTGCTTTTCGCACACTTTCAAATGAATTAGCCACTTATCCAACAAAACAAAATAATTAACAATTCAATGATTTCTCCAAAACAACAATATTATTACAGATCTAGATGAGATTTTTCCATTTGAACTACCAGTCTGATAGACAAAAAATTGAGAAGGAGGTAAACAAGTGACGTTACCTACATAAATATCGCTACACAGCAGTGAAAAGTGCAAGTCAAAGATTATACAATACTTCATGCTTTCTTTCTTCGAGTGTCAAATCAGGTCAGAGTAATGATTTCAATGACGAGACTTAACGACGTTTTTATGCCTAGCTATGATCTTACTATAATGTATTTACGGCCTAACTTTGGTTTTCCAATAATAAAGGGTGATTCATATTACCACCGGCTTGTGTATAAATTAAATTATGGGTTTTTATCATATTAATAATACGATAAGGTACCTATTTACAAGTTAAGTGTATTGTATTGTGGATAAGTAAAAGGATATTACCTATAATGCTACGTCTGATTCATTCTTATACTTACCTGCAATTGACATGTAAAAAACAAGAATTATAGGTACCTAGTTAAGTATCTAATTTTTTATGATAAAAAGGTCAGTACCTAATCATCCATTCAAAATCCAATCATTTAGAATCGTATGTTTGCATGTTGTTTATGGTTACCTTGATGATTTTTAATCGCATCTAAGTAGGTACCTATATTACTTAGTTACCTATTGATTTAAAACACAATTTTGCCACTCCCGAAATTTTTTTTTTCAATCTGGTAAGTAATTTTATTAAAAGCTATTTTTTACTTTTACTTTTATGTAAGTATGTAGGTACTTTAACGTGTAATCAGATCCTAGATCCTGTACCTACTTTTTTAAAACCACAGTATCTACTGAAATAAATTGTCAACGGCAAACTATTCTAAGTTGATACAAACAAAAATGTGGTACTAATATAACACATTTTGCAAATAAACTCAAAAGGAAGATTCCATATCACTGTTACAGACGGATAACTTGAAAATCACGAAATGCAAATAAGTAAAGAAATACCGGGGCTGTGTGTCAAAGGCTTTAGCGACAACATAGCGGATATATCAGGCTCACAAAAACGAATAGATAAATAAGTAATAAATTGATTCAGTGAATCAAACTTAATGGAATGCAATAGATTAAGCATAAATTCATCATTAATATTAATAACGCAAGGTAATAATAATACATAACAAAATTTAAGGAGAGGTTAAACCTGTTCCTTGATAGCAGCACATTTCTCAACTATGAAATCTTATTATGTCGTATCCACGCGTTGCATTCCAAAATCATTACTCTAAAAAAAGTGTTGATTTATATTTAAGAAGAACAGATCAAAGTTATTATAGACAGTAGAGTAGGTACCTTGAAAGTTCAAATCAGGCTCCGTGAGATTTTTTCCAACTTAACCAAATATATTGAACACACTACACTTAAACTTACTAAGTGCACGATCAATAAGTACAACTTGAAACACAAGACCGATTTACGCGTATATTAACTTATCAAATGTCCATCACAAGATAGCAGGGTTATTCCGCTTCGCGACGAAACGTTCGCGTCTAAAAGAACGCGACACTGAACTAAAGTTATTTCGTCGGCGTCGTGGTCGACGCTGTCCGGATGGGTTCACCTCGCAGCGATGCATCGATGCTAACTCACTCCACTGCTGTCTCGCCTTCACTAGACACCACGTTGGTACCAATAGGCCCGGCAATGGATTATGTATTTCGAATTCTGTCGAAGGCTGAACGCTGTAAGCAAACTTCTAAGATCGTTGTCAAGTGGAATTTCTCGCACGTGAACAAATTTGATTCAAGAATGAGATTGTAATATCCAGGTGAAAATTGTGGTTCACGATATACCTATTTTCGTAGATCCCTTCGAAATTTAAATGACATTTTTCAGCGATCCAAGATTGGGTTCTTTTTAATACATCTCCATACCTAGACGTATAGATCCATAATGCTATTATAGCTTCGTTTTCGTGTAGTCCACGTTCTACATGGTATAAAGAAGCAGTAGGTATGACCAAGAATATTGAATAAATGGCAAATGTGAAAAAAGCATCAAAGTGCAAATAGATTCGTCACACATTGGTATGCAACTTGTACTACATCAATTATAACGATGACACGTATGTCGTAATATTCACAGCGCAAGCATTTTATGGGCTTTGTTTGTAGATTCCGTAAGAAGAAATCATAAACACTCCGGCAATGTGACAACAGTTCGCTAATTCATCAGAACATGGCCGTGTCATTTAACATTGTCGTGTGCTGGCTACGTGTCCAGTTGTGGGAACGGGTAGTCGCTCGCTTTGATGCTAGAAAATTGTTTAGAGTAAACGTTACACAAGGTAATAAGACTCATGGTTTCACGGTAAATCTTATTGTTAGAAGCTATTTGACCTCGCCACTTTTGGACGACAACCAATTCAAACTTTAAATGGAACTATTAAGAGACATAGTAGCTCGAAGTGTGCACCTGTAAAGCTTAAACCACACGAGGTAAAAAAACCTGACCAAGTAAGAGTCATATTTGCATACGAAGGGTTCCGTAATACAAACTTTTAAGCATTTGTTTATTGACGTTATAAAATCAATCAAAACGCAAGGTTAAACGCTTTTTTCAAAAGGGTCATTTACCTTACCTTCTAATCTATCAGAAATAACACATGATAGATATAGTTAAAAACTGGTAATATGCTGCAAGAAATATTCGTTGGTTTACTTATACAACTTAAATAAAAATTACAGATTTAACGTTTTTATTTTCCTCCTAGCTTTAGGATCAGGACGATCCTAGTCGGGGATAAGAGATCCCCGACTTATCCCCGACTAGGATCGTAATAAAAACTTTGTCAATACATTGACCTTCGATGTTCGACGTTAAATTGTTGCAAAGGTGTATTAATAAAAAGTCTGCATGGTTTTCAATTATGATAAATTAGTTGTTTCTCATCGGTTTGTAGATATTCATAAATTTAAGCAATTCTGAGTTTTATCGATATTCTCACATACCTACTGCAATTATGGCAGATGTTTTGCAGAATCACTTTATATTTTGTATGTGATTACCCTTTAAATGTGAGAGTTTTTTTTTACTTTTATGTTGCGAGAGAGCAAGGGATTAGTTTGAACGCCCGGCTTTATGTTTTTCATGGAAAAACAATTCATTCTCACAGGAAATCTGAAAACTTCCTTTGCCCACACACGTGGAACCGTGTGCACAGTTAGAAAAATAAAAAGAGAAAACATGACATCGCCCAGTGTCCATGCAGGTCGCTTCCTAAGTCAGGGGAGCGTTCAGTGAAATGCGATTACCTTCTATATCGACCACGCCTCCCCTTCTGCCCCGACTCTGATAAACGGGCCGGTTAGACATCGATTGGAAAATAACAATTAACTTCATTACTAAACCATGGCCAGCCAGGCGATTTAAGAGCGAAAATCAGTTTAAAGGACGCGATAAAAAATTGGATGATACGAATTGATCGTTACAGCCAAAACTTTAAACATTTTCACCACTGCTGTTGGCAACCAGCAATTGCCATACCTTAAATCCATTTTACAATTTTGAACTTTTCATGTACTTTACCTACATCAGATAAACGATGTATTATTTACATCCACGATAGCTGCATTGCTTATATTAATTTTGATTCCAGTTTTATTTACATAATTAGTTATTATATTTTAAAGATAGAAATCTGAACCAATCAAGATTCCATAAAAATCGATATCTCACTCTTCAAACGAAATAGTCGCAGTGCGGAAATCGAATCACTTGTGCTTGATTAAACTAATCTAGTCCATCCAAAATTCGAACAATTATGGATCTTAAACAGACGCAAATATTAGGTATCTCTCTTGGTCTAGCTTGGTCAAAAGCTGGACTGATTATTTAAATTTTTTAAAATGTATTATAGAAAAATGCACATTCATTTATGCGCTTCCGTTTTTTAAACTAATAAAACAACGACTTTTATTGTTCACAAAGTTCCTCCATATTGAGGAGGGTCGCGCACATCTGCCTCGAACTCAAACAAATGTATTTCGATCAAAGACACCTGTTTCATGCTTAAGTTTTTCTAATAATAGTTAATCTTTTTTTTCAATCTAGTTATAGAAAAAAGTGATTAAATGGATGTAACTATCTCTATATTTAATCGAGGTTTAGGTAATACCTACTGGTGGGTATGCCAATACAACGGTTAAAACTTGTGACATCATTTGTCTAAATGATAGTGACTTGAATTTAAATTTTGCATTTGGTAGGGGCTTAACAGTCTAAGAAAGATATTTAAAAAATATTTTATTTCTGAAAAACCCGTGAGACAGTTAACAATTGTATTGGCCACTTTTGCAGGTGAAGTCAGAGGCCTATGATCAATGAACATGGGCAGGTTTGAAGGATCAATATTATTCTAATTATTTTTCAATTGACACGAGATTATTCAAACATATACATTTGTTCTAAGGAAAATTAAAGACTTCTACTGCTTCACCTAGATCCTTGCTACTCAACTTTATCATCCGATAATTTACTTATAGAAAAAAAACAATACCTTACTTACTATAAGGCATTTGAAATCATAAAATTTTATAAGAATTCAACCACAATGCCTCAGTTTCTACCCACGTCGATCCCTTTTATCTCATCTACATTGCTCCCGTGCCTATTCCATTACAGAAAAGGGCCGAATTATTAAGTCATTTACGAATAAAGATTTCTTCTCAAAGAAGTCTACAAAGAAAATAATTTGTTATTATGAACATAATATTTTCTCAAATGCGTATTACCTTATTTTGCTACATATATGTAGCCTAAAACCAATTTCTACGACATTACATACATACTCGTATATTTTATATAATTCCGATCAAATTACCTACCCAAGATTACAAGTACGATCATTACAAGAAAGAGATATTCATGTCTATCTGTCAATGTTACCATGCCACGGTAAGTGGTGGGCAAGGTCCTTCACCTTAACCACACAGCTTTCTACCTGATCTCCATTTATTAAGTGAGATTCATGACCATCTTAGCGTTTTATTCCATTTCTAGTAGGCATCTGTTTTTTTTTAATTATAAAATATCCGAGGACATCACTTACATTAATCTGACTCCGAGGAAAGTAGCTTAAGCAATTGTGTTGCGGATATCTGAATTAACAGTGGTATTACAAATATATACTTAAATATTAGATATTAATCCTCAGACACAGAACAAACACAAGTATTCATCACACGAATGTTTGTCCTGGGTGGGGATTGAACCCACAACTCTTGACCATGAGGACCTCACTACTTTTTGGACTTTCCCCACCCATTTGGGGATTGTGGGCATAATGGTAAGCAAAATGCGTGTATGGTCAAGCATGTTAGCAAATAATGACAAATACAATGGCTATATTTACTTTTCATTCTGACAATTCCCCTAAGCAATAGCTTGATTGAAAACTTTCGCCCACAAGGTCGCATACTACAGTGTAATAGAATAAAAAGCGTTCGTGTTCAACTGAAATAAAAACCAATCTAGCGTAGACAACTGCTACATTCTCTTAAATGCAAAAAATAAGTCTTTTTCTTTGTTTTTTTTTTACTTTAGACGTTCCTTATCATTATGAGTCATAACTGTAGTAATAACTGTGACGAGCTCTTACGTAATCACTCTTCGACAAATCTGTAAGTAGGTATACTATTGATTTTCCTCCTCAGATTATTAGTAATTCTTATATCTTCAAATATTTGGAAGTATCTATAATGCAGCTATAATTCAGCATCAGAATATTTACTAGTATTAAGATAAAATAATTATATTGTTTCTAACTAAAATAATTGAACGCCAATTTTTCAATATATTGATGTCGAATATATAAAACTGTGAATAAGATTGGAAACAACCATAAAGTCTATGAAAGCTTACAATATTATGATCAGACAATCATTATCTTAGTGGTTGTGCCTTTCTCATAAATATTATTTCATAGGATAATTGCAAGTGCATGGAATCGAAGGTTATCATACTTATTGATAATTCATATATAAATAACATCACGCCCGTAATCTTCCAATTATTAGTAATGTGGTTGTTATTATAACCGATCACATTTATGTTTGAGATAAAACAGTTTCAATCTGCTTTGTTAATGACATGACTTAATGTAGGTACTTTGGATTTAAAAATAAAATTATATCATCTTCCTAGCGTTTTGTCCCGTGCTTAGACGGCGTCCGCTTAGACCATGATCCAAGATGTAGCGAGTCTGGTAATGAAGCGACTGCCGATCTGACCTTCGTAACTCTAAGATAGGGGAACCAGACAATTTTTGGATCATGGTTACAAATCCAAAGTTATTTGAATGTGCAGGTTTCATCACGATGTTTTCCCTCACCGTCGAGCTAGTTGTATAAATACGTATAGATTTGAAAAATCCAGAGGTACGTGCCTGGGTTTGAACCCGCACTCCACGGTTAAGAGGCGCGTGACCTTACCATTGAGCTACCACCGCTCCTCCTCAATAAAATTATATACAAGCATTTAAATGACAGAACGTATAATATCGTTGAGATGATCCAATTTGTCTAGTTCCCTGTCTAAAGGTTACGAAATTAAAATGGCAGTCACTTCGATTTATTTATTTAACTTGTTCAATCCAAGATCTCAATCTAAGGAACTCAAGTATGAAGGTAAAAAGAACGAGACGTAAAGAATATGATATCATTATCATTAATCAATATCATTATTGATGACAGATGTCAAATACTATGTAATAACTCTCGCAAGTTATTTGCGTTTTAAACAATACAATTTAAATATTTAATAACTAAAGCTTGTAATAAAATACATTGTACATTAAATTTCCAAAACACGACTGTTCTTCTTTTTTATTATTATTAAGGTGTATTAATGGTTACAAACATAACTTATTCTAAAAAAAAACAAAGTTTTGACCTAACAGTACTACATTGAGATCCAAAAATTGCACGTAAACAAAGTAAGTAAAATAACAGTGTTATTTAGGTTTATGTTTTACTGTAGCAATAAGGTTTATATAGGTACTCGTTATATTTTTAACGTTATAATGAATTTTGTAATAGCATCCTGGGTGTAAAAAGTTAGTTACATGGTGAATTTAAAATAATTACGAATACGATAAAAATAAAAAACATGATCTTAGTCGACCGGTTTCGATAATGTAGTAGAGAGATTAAGAATTCAATATTCTTTCTTTTTTTCTTTTTTGAAGTAGTATCCCTTCTTCTGAAAGCATTGATGGAAGATATACCGTTTATACCGTACCGTATATCTAGTTACTAAAACTTTAGGCGCTTTGGAATCGCCTTAGGCGGCGGTAAAGGTAGAATCCGTATCAACCTTGAACTACAGAAGACTAATCTTAATACTAACATAAACGCTTTAAATGTGATATGTCAGTAAAAAGTAAATCGTTAGGTTTAATGTTCTGCATACAGAGCGTCATAGAAAAATGCACAATCACAATTTGATTAAATGCGAGGTCCTTGACCTATCAAGGTTACAACATTTCAGTCTACATTAGTGCGAAGTACTGCTGCGGCATTATATTCAAATCTCGTACTTCATATTTGGATTAAAGAATGTTATTGTTTGCAACAATTAATAGTCGTCATGTTCCCATGTTCTGAAATTGTTCTTGGTCGTTTTACGTCTGGTTCGTCGTTAAAAATAACAGCTTACTTTGAGGATTTCAAAATCAAGCTAATTGCGTCCGGTGGATTCGTGTGTCATTAAAATGTACTGCGTTGACTTAAAACGTATTTATATCTCGTTGTTAAGGTATTCTCGATTTCCTTTGCAGCTCATGGGAAGTCCGTTTATTAGCAGTTAAATTAAACGTTTGAACATATTATATGGCTAACTCATATGTATGACATTTACGAGTATTTGTATACACCAGAAGTGTAATATATAATATGCAGCGCCAGCTTGGATAAAAGAAAAAAAATCTTAGATCTATCGATTCTTGTTATTAACTACGATATTCTACTATAAAATGGTACTTAAGGAAGTGCAGATCAAAGACCTAAAGAAATTTCAAATCCTGCAAAGTTTTGCTGGAAAAATAAGTGTAAGTCTTGTATGACTACGTAAAGGGAATTGACGCACACGGTAATGGTGTAAGAACCATCATATAGCCATGCACTAGATACATACATGCATATCATCACAATTTGACAAGCTCGATGGCGCTTTCAGTAGTGACTCTGCCCCATGCGCCAAGAGTTGTGGGTTCGATCCCCACCCAGGACAAACGTTCGTGTGATGAATACTTGTGTATGTTCTGTGGTGTTAAATTACAATATTTAAGTATATAAATATTTGTAATACCAATGTTGATTTTGATATCCGTACCACAAGTGCTTTAGCTACTTACCTCGGAGTCAGATCAATATATGTGATGTAGTCTGATATTTATTTATTTATTTATCACGCCCGTAATTCCCGAAGGGGTAGGCAGAGTAAAAGGGGCAGCTAGCTCCCTTAACCACATTCAGCTAAAAAAACTGGGTTGGGTTAGAATGAAAATTATGAAGGAGTAGTGACAAGTGGCTAACTCGTCGCCAGCACAATCACATGCCCAAACCCCGATATACCATTAGTCATCTTTTACGACATACTAGGCACAGTTGGCACATTATTTTTAAGTCCCAGACCGACATGAGACTGGATATTGTATGTATCTATGGGTTGGCCCGAACCGATAAAGTACTACAACGTAAAGTAGCAATATTTAACCATACTTCTATGTTTCGCACGAGGAATGAGAGTCAGCAACGCACATGTGTCCAGCAATCAAAATTTCACTAGTTACTGTGACTACTTTTGCCAACACCTTTAGTTGGAAATAGATTTAAAATTACATAGTTATAAAATAAAGACAATTGTGAATTACTTGAATTACTGTTTTTTAAAGACATGGCAGATAATTGGCCGGAATTTGAACTATGTCCAGATGACGGAATAATAAGTTATACTAATTTTCAGTTTCACCAACTAGACACACGTGAGTCCAGTCTCTTGTGTCGTGTTGGTGAAAAACCTGTTGAAATCAAAGAACTGGGCTCCTGTATCGTATATGTAGGTACTTAAAGTTGGTTGACAAGACCAGATTGGTCGTGTATTAAAAGAAGGTGATGTTAGGAGTCATAAAAATCGTAGAGCTTGTATGAAAAGGATTATGAATGTTGAAGAGGCGAGTGAGGTGTGTAAGGATCGTGCCATATGGCGTTCGGTTCTCTCTGCCTACCCCGCTAGGGAAGTGGCGTGAAGTTTAGTGAGTTAGTTAGTTTAAAGTGCAGCAGTAAATGGTTTTAACCTGAATTGATTGATTTACGGCGTCTGTTTAAAAATTACTTTAATCGTCGGCCAACTATGAGAGCTTGTTTACTGTTTGTTTATATTTCGTTAGTTGAACTAAAAGCCTTGAGGAGGAAACCATAACAAAATTTGGCTGAAATGTAAAGTGATTTAATAGAGTTAATTTGAGATTGTCCATTGTTTTATCTTCTTTGTCGTTTATAAGTCAATGCAAACAGGTTTTTCGATTGATCGAGTGATCAAGACAGGAAAGCGTAAAAAACACTTCCACATTCATAATTAGGATGTAACCTAGGATGTCTGCAACAAAGGAAGCCAATAATGTGTTCCACATCTGGCTTTAGGTCCTTGCTGACCAACTAGAATTCTCATATATTTCAATATATGACCTACATTATTATACACTCATTTGCAAATAAAACTGCATAGTAAAAATACATACTTGCAACTTTTGCATTTTGTTATAGTAAGGTTTTAGTGAGTGGGTGTTTAATGGCTGACAGGGGTGTAGGTAGTAATGTAGGTAGTTATTTCCAAGAGTTCTTGAGTTACAAGTACAAAGTCGTGGTAACCTGTATAAGGTTACGTTCAGATTCACAGCGCAACTTTTAATTAAAGGAAATAATGCCAACTTTAACGTCTAAAGGGAAAGTACGCATTGTCCTTTGGTGTGGCTCTTCATGTGATTTTATTGCCAGTGGATTCGTAATATTGATAATAACTTCTAAGGAACTTTTAATAACTCGACTCGACTGCCTGGTTGGTCTAGTCGTAGCATGCGCCGCCTAAGGACCAAGAGGTCCCGGGTTCTAATCCCGGGTCGGGCCAAAAATTTGTGGCTGGGTATTTCAATATTGAAATTACACAGTAACAGCCCGGAGTCTGGAAGTTGGAGGTTAACCACCCCTTTGCCTCGGAAAGCACGTTAAGCCATTGGTCCTGCGCCTGAGCTCTCTCCGGTTATGTCTACTGACTATTCAATAGAGAGTGCCCCAGGTTTGCGCACACACTTATGCACTATAATATCTCCTACGCAGTTGGATAATCCTCGTTCAGATTGGCCACCGTGACTGATACCGGTTAGGAGGACATTAATAATAAAAAGAACAACAAAATATATCCTTTAAAAAAAACATTTTTATCCGTTTGCTTTTTCGTGTCATATTTAATTTAAAGTAATGATTTTGATGTAATAACGAAGCTACTTTTGGCTATCATTTTCACAACAAAAGTGTAAAAATATTTTTCAGAATTTACTCGTTAAAGTAGCGATTAATAATATTATTTCTCATTAACCAACCCAGTATAATAGTCCCCACCACCCGTGGTATTTTTATAGACATCTCTATTTTTTAGGTGAGTGAAGTAACTTTGCCAGTTTTTATTTTCATCTGGTTTGAATACAGCCTAAAGCCGCATACACAACGTCAGTACATAACAATCCTTACCGTACTAATGACTGCCATTTGTTCTGTGAGAGCTGTGACGTGTGATGCTGCGGTTAAAAAGTTAATACTATAGTTACTGTACACTTTTAGTTACCTTCACTCTTGAGAATAATCCACGCTCCCTTCAAAAATAAACATTAGACTGGGAATGGTATTTTTTTTTAAGATATAAAATAAAAACATTGTTCTGATTCTAGACTAGCTTACGCACTTGTGACACGGCAATCAGAATAAACGAATACGACACAACATTTACTCAAAGCCGAGTCAAATGCTTTAAGTAAAAATTGTTAATTGAACAGCAATTAACAACTTTTTGTCCGGAATAGAATCTGCGTCCTTTGCGTTGACGCAAAAATAACCCCAAAGATGCTGTCAAAACAAAGTTAATAATATTTTATACCATACTCTTATCTTACTATAGATTATAGAGGCATGTTCCAAGAATATACACAAATCTAGTTTATTCTGTAATGAAGTCGACACAAAAAAGTTTTTAACGAGTTTATTTCAAGAATTCGCGAAATTATTAGCACACAGTAGCAGGCGCTTATAATAAAGGATACAGTTATAGTTTTTATAACTAATAAAACATACTAGTTGTTTTGTAGCTGCCGTTCTTCATGCCTAGTCATAAAAGTTTAAGATTTTGTAAGAAGTAGGTACAACCTGTTTTCTGAGTAGTTTGGCAATCGTGAATGGAGTTAACTTTAGTAATACATCAACTGTCTAAAACCTAAATTAAAAAAATATATGAAACTTGTTTTCAGATAATCGATTAGATTCATGAATTCGGTATCTGCCATGCTTCGTTCTGAAATCTTAGCCATTGAGAAATTACCAATAATACAAGTACGCTGTAGTTAAAGTATTCTTCTGGAAACATAGATACCTGTTGGTAGATATTTATGCCACATTTTTCTTTCCTATTCAAATACACCCATTTATGGATTTGCCAAAAATTACAAATATGTTATCATTTACTTAAGAATTTCACTTATAATATATATTGTCTGTAATTTATCAAGTCACGTTACATGAAGCAGTATTTTAAAGTGAGCCCCTATCTTGCTGACGAAGCCCCCATGGCAGGAATGTTTAGGCGAGTTTTCTATTGTGTTTAAAACCACAAAATGCTATTGACTCACGTAATATTACTGTAAGTTAGTCTCAAGGATTTTTGTAAAAAGTTATATATTTACGTTGTTTTGCTCTGTGACGTTTGTGGTTACGATAAAAACGAGAGAAATGAAAAAAATTGATAACGAAACACTTGTTACTAGGCAAGAAGAAGATAACAGTAAGCGAACGGTTTTCGTATATATTCAACTATCTGAACATTTACTTAAAGCTTGCATCAATTAGATATATGAAAAACACTGTTCAAAAACACCATACTAAGACGGGCTAAAAGCTATTAACGGGTGACATCAAAGAAGAAAAATCTCAGACAATTATGAATAGTGGAACTAATTTGTTAATTATCAAGCCGTCACAGTTGTTCACAGTAAAGCTTTAATTAATACATCCTTGCTCGCTCACAAACACGAACTGTGCTTGTTGAACGTTTTCACAGGTATAACATATTTAATTTCATTTCTAAATAAAAAAATAATACTTATAGGGTTACTCAAGTTAAATAAGAAATATAAGTTTAATGATTAAAAAAATAATTAATCATTTCCACGGTTTTTCCGTTTTACTTTCAATTGTTCTAATTATTTAATTACGTTGTTTTTACCTATAAATTTATTGTATATTACACGCTTGCTTATGTGCTTACTCGCGCTTGCTTAGAGTCGACACCTAGTTTATTTCAAAGTGCTATTAGAAGACATACAAGTATTGCTGGGTCAATATTATGAGCGATAAAAAATAAAACGTCACTACACCATTAATGCGACTAAAGCTGGTTGGAGAGCCCTTTGGTCCTTCAGTTCTGTCCTTCACACTCTCATTTATTTCTTGCTAGATAAACATAATATCAAAGCGCTCATCATCCGCATAGAATAGTTTTGTAAAAAGTGGACGATGAAAATGGGTTTTGGTAAAAGTTGGTTAATACAGAGGGCTCACACTTTATATCAATAAGAAAAATTGGCCCAATTATAGAAGTAGTATAGTAGTACTAGGATCCTAAATTGTCTTGCCATAATAAAAGTACAACAATTTTAATAAAATTCATACCTAGACAAATCAAGATTAAGTTAATATTTTTATGGAGACCAGTTAGAGATGCAAAGAGGGATGAAGCATCCTCGGCAACATTGAGTTCGAATGTTTAATAAAAGGAAATACAGATTAAAAATAGTTATTAACTTCCATCATGTGCGACGAACGTCGAACAATATTATACCTGAGTACTGGCACTCTCGTGATCGAAAACCAATTACCGTGCAATCTTCACGTTATTACTCCATGACTCGCCGAAAATTTAAAATGTATTTTCTATCAAAGACTTGCAAAAAATATTTTACTCATATTTTTTGTACTCAGTTCATTACCGAGTAAAATTTTTAATATTACGCCACTCGTATAAAGTATTTAGCAGCGAATAAGCAAATAGGCTTTCTTAATTTAAACGAATTTATTCTGTCATCACGTTGACTAAATGATGAGATAGATCATATTTTTAATTGTTGGTATTGATGACTAAATGACAAGATAGATCATATTTTTATTGTTTTGTCCCATGTTGGTCTGGGACTTGGCCCATGTTAATCTGGGACCAAAAAAAGAATGTGCCAACTGTGGTTCTTGCCTAGCGTGTCGTAAAAGGCGACTAATGGTTTACGGGCTTTTGGGTATGTGACTGAGTAGGCGACGAGCTAGCCCCTTGACACTCCTTTTTCACAGCTTTCCATCCAACCCAGCCCACTGTCCCATGTTGGTCTGGGACTTTAAAATAATATGCCAACTGTGGTTCTTGCCTAGCATGTCGTAAAAGGCGACTAATGGTATATCAGGTTTTGGGTGTGTGACTGTGTAGGCGACAGGTTAGCCGCTTGTCACTGCTTTTTCATAATTGTCCATCTGACCCAGCCCGGCTTTATTTTTGGTTGAATGTGGTTGAAGGGGCTTGCTGCCCCTTCGACTCTGCCTACCCCTTCGGGGATCGTGGGCGTGATGTTATGTATGTATGTATGTTATGTATGTATGGTATTGTTATTTAAAAATCATGGTAAAAGCTAGGCGATTGATCAGGCGACGCGCTGGCCACTTGTCACTGCTTTTCCACAATTTTCAATCTAACCCAGCCCAGTTTTATTTTTGAATGAATATGATTAAAGGGGCCTGCTGTATCTTTGACTCTGCTTACTTCTTCAGGGACTACGGGCGTGAAGTTATGTAAGGTAATAAAATGTCCTCCTAACCGATACCGGTCACGGCGGCCAATCTCAACACGATTAGCCAACTGCGCAGGAGATGTTATAGTGCACAAGTGTATGCGCAAACATAAGTGCACTCTCTATTCCTTCACTCTCATAGTCCGGTGAGACGGCAATTCGACATGACCGAAGAGAGGTCAGGCGTAGGACCAACGGCTTAACGTGCTTTCCGAGGCACGAGGGTGATAAAACCGCCAATTTCCTGACTCCGGGCTGTTACTGAATAATTTCAATATTAAAATACCCAGCCACAATTTTTTTTGGCCCGACCTGGGATTTGAACCCGGGACCTCTTGGTCCTTAAGCGGCGCATGCTACCACTAGAGCAACGAGGCAATCAAAAGCATGTAAGGTAAACAGGGGCGGATCTTGAATGTGGGGGGCCCTGGGCTAATCCTATTTAGGGGCCTTAAATTTTTCTTCTAGGTTCTACTAGTGAACCTCATTCTGTTCGTTAAATATGTGTATTGTATTCAAATTTTCATTTCACGGGGCTTTCATTTCAGCCCAAAAAGCCCTTGTAGTAGATCCGGCCCTGAAGGTAAAAGTAAAAAAAATCATGACTTATTAAGGTTTAGACAACACAGTATATTTCCCTTTAAAAAAATACGCATCATGGAGATACAATCGTGTTAGTAATAACAATAGCCACCTATTCAATTCAATAGAAACAGTGACGACACGTTCGCGATACGACACATGAACTACCGATTTGTGTTCTACCGTCTGAACTTTGTAGATCACAAGACAACTCTGGAGGCGAGTTTTGTCTGACTGAAGAAAAAATGTGGTAAACACGTGATGTATGCGTCGAAACTATAAATGGTCGGAACTAATGGCTGTGTGAGTGAGCCTCAGGTGTGTGGAAGAGAGCACTCAGCAAAGTTCAGTGCTCCTTTAGTCTTCGCCCCCCACTGTCGTAAAGGAAAATTGACTCTAAACATTCTAAGTAACGTTTGATTTTGCAAAATACGGGTGGTATTTTGTGTCATTCACAATTATGTTTCTTTTTTAAAGACTGAGTAAAAATGACAACAATCGTGATTGAATTAGAATATGGGCTGATATTTTTCTACAAAGTAAAAAAACCTGTACAATTCATTATTTTGAACTGTACAGGTTTTCTAAACTTAATCCAAATTTAAAATCACGTAGGTACATTCATGTTGTCTCTTTATAACATACGTTAGTCCCTATCTTAATCATATTATCATGTCTGCAATTCCTGAACGGTTAGGCATAGTCCAAGGATCGGTGAGTTCCTTTAACAAAATCCTTTAATAAAAACGTCTCATTTATAATCAGATAGAGAGAACAGACAACAAATAGCTCATTTAAAAACCAATAAGTACAAGTGAAGACGAAATGAACAATTGGAAAGCAAAGCACCATTTCGCCATGCTTGCGTATTCAGTTCTGTCGCAACCGGCATAAATTTGACATGACAGGATTCCGGTCTTGTCGAATGTCACGCCTCGTATGCTAACTACCAGTATTGCACGGTACACCTGCGTTTAAATCTGTTTACGACATAAGATGCCGCTCAGGGCTCCAATATTAAAAATGGCGGCGGGATCTTCTTAAACTTGTAGGATCTGCCTTAATTTACTTGTGTGTTTTTGGAAAATAATGAAAAGGTATTTTGGGTTAATTGCATATTTTGAACGTACAATTTGCAAAAAAATATTTAATTTAATATGAAGCGTAATTTTTTTTTCATTTACATACTTCTGTTATTAAAAGCAGGAAGAATAAAGAATGTGAGTTGCTAACGTTATTTTTTGCTATTTCAATCACGTCAAAATAATATCTATAGCCGCTAAAATGTATTATGTTATGTAACGTCAACATTATAACCGAAAATATTCATATCAATTAATTTCTAATTTATTATCAGATAGAAGTCGCCGCTGGTTTAGAAGGTGAAATGTTGTTTACTTTGAAAGTACCTACATTTTTCGATTGAAAATCCTAACGAGAAAAACATATTTGCTGAAAGATAAAAGTGGGCTGGGAGTTTCCGTCTTGTAATTGAATCGTACAGTCACGAGCAATAAATGTGTACACTAGAGTTATTGCGATGTTCCAATAAGGTTCATGTTGAATGAATTCTACCTGTACATATTAGCGTATATGTACATTCGCGTTCTTTTTTTATTATAGATTAATTTGGAGGTAAGAATACGTTAGTTTTAAGGTGATATACTTTATGGGCCTTCCATGTAAGATAAACAAATGACAATCTTGTACTTTACATCACTAGAAAAGTACCATCGCCACAAAACCTACGATTTAAATTGTTAGCAAGCATCGCAGTAAACAATTTTTAGTATGAAGCACCACCGTTAAGTGCCGTAGACTTTCTACAATAGAAAAATTTCATACTTGGATGTAATTACCTACTGAATCAAATTTCAACGACATGACAAAATTGCTGTTTGGTATGTAGTATGTATAAGTACATATACAATATTTATTTTACTTAACACAAAATATATTTTATATTCCTGTGGCATAATGTTCATTTAATTTAATTTCTTTTATATTTCTTAAATCTATGCGGACAAAGTCGCGAGCAAAAGCTAATAACATAGTACATACCATACACGTCCCCGCACATTCAAATAGATGCCAAAGTCAATACAAAATTAATGCGCCACTTGACAAACAACAAATTATTTCGGGAACACGTTTGAAATGCCTTTCCTGTGCGAACGACACGACTGACCTGACTCGCAAAAAAAGCACCCCAAAGTAAACTGTATTACCATTGCATAGAATGTATTTGGCATTGGGTTTATGAACTGCAACCCGGTTAGCAAATGGTCCGCCGTTGAAATTAGCGTATTATTTATATAACTGCTCACCCCCACACAGTCAGGTATGCCTGGTACTGCGGCCTGGTCTAAATACTTCCGATACAGGTATCGATTCGACTGAAATACGTATTATATACGATTGTGGGTCACTGTTACTATTTTTAAAGCAGTCGACCTGATCTAGTTTAAGGAAAATTCTAAGGCAGACCTGTGTCTACACTTTATGTGACCAGATTGTACGTTACACTAAAAGCGTCATGCAAATTTGTGCCGCTGTTAATCTTGATCCAGATTCTTATCACGTTTGATTAAACAGTTACAACCACCATCAAACAGAATGGCTGGGTTAACTTTGTTGTCATACGAGAATACAGTGTAAAATAGTAATGTATCCCTTTGTCGATGTGATTCATCTACTGTGCGAGTAATCGACATAAGATCCTACTTGTGTGACCGTTTTTTTACAAATGTATGTTAAATACATGTATTATATTAAGGGCACATATTCAAGTTATATAATAAATAAAATTATTTTAATGATTGCACAGACAGTTGTTATTATTTCATACAAACATAATTGAACGGTATGACAACACAACATTAATATGACAAGTAGATCTTTAATATTATTTTATAAATGACGAAAACCAATTTGTGATTAAATTTAGTTAAATGATCGTTGTCTTACTTATACACACGTATTATACTTACACGTACACACAAATCATAATTTATCAAAGCATCAAAAGCATCAAGTCAAATTACTATGTATAACAATCGTGCATTATAACAAATACTTATTTTAAAATGGGTTTTAATCTCTTCAATCTCCATTCGCTCAAATTGGGGGACGATTGAAAAGAAATTGCTCATAAAAGGATAGGACAAAACTGTTTTTTTTTTTAAACCGGCGTAGTGTGCATTTCGACTGCAAATAGCGAGGGGAAACGGCGCTTCGGTTGCTTGGTTACATTTTGTTTGTCTTTTGTTTCTCTTTATAATGCCGTTTAGTATACAGCGAACAATTTTCCTTTAAGTTTGTTAGCGGTATGATTTCATGTTTCAAGTGGTGTTTATTTCTTTTAGTGATATAGCCGTATTCACGGTACATCATCTATCCGATGTGTAATATAAACACAAGAAAACATCCAAGTTTAGTTAGTTAGTTCGTTTTTAGAAAACATCAAAAACAGCATAAGTTGGGTTAGGGGATTTTTAGTAAAAAGGTTTCAGTATATCTTGTCTCTGTGACTAGGTATTCAAATACTTATACCTAGCCACAGTGAATATGGAAACTTCGTATTAACATGAATATGTTTTCTGTACAGAAGCTCTGCACTTAACATACATATATATATACATTGCTATCTACTCTTTACAGAAAACACGCAAAATTCAAGCAGAAATATTCTCTACGCCGATAAAATTAGGCTCAGATTCTGCCCAAGTGTGAAGTTTCGCTCATAAACATTACTCCTTATCAAGTGCTTGCATACATAGTCTAAGTACGGTTACATCCCTGGAAGGAGGATATCTCCAGGACATTGCTCTGTCTTATCTCCTGCTCTGATAGCACGTAATAAGTTGTGTTTATTTCTTCAAGCCACAAGCTAATGGTCAACAGGATACGATATTATTATCACGACATATGAAAGATGCATGTGACCATTCCATGTTTACACAGGATGTAATTATCGGTCTGGAGATCGAAAGGTAAACATCAACCATGGTAGGAGGTTATTTAAACGGATTAGTTTGGGCGTGTATCTGCCGAAGGATTATTGCCACTATTGCCTTATGAGACCGTCATGTGTTAGTTTTATGGGCTCCAATTAGTATATTAAGCTATTTATGATCGATATTTGAAAACTAGCTTTGTCATTTTTATAAATTTTGGAAGATAAATTACAATAATTATGATATCAATGTTCAGCCTTCGTTTGAGTCGTTTTACGTATTAGGAAAATACATGCAGCTAGAAAAGCACGTATCATAAAATTATGATTGTGATCGTAAAATTATCATAAAATTCTGTTTTGTTTTAATTTAAATATTTAGGTAAATTATAAGAAATGTTGTACCTATTACTGCTAATCCTGTGTACGCCTTTTATTGATACGGTATACAAAAGTATACCGTTGATATGTATACTGTTAGTGTACCTTTATAAATAAATAAAAAATAAATAAATGATGTGTATCGTTCGTAGCGTTAGATATTTGTTTTCATTGTCACAGTACACAAAATTGTTGTTAATAGTACAATTTGAGACTTGAATAATGGAACTAGACACAGTGATCTCATTAAAATGCCTTACTTAAGCTTAGATAGGCATAGTAGCCTGTTAGCCATCTACAGATTCTCATTTTTCCTCGATATTGGGCAAAGCGAGGCTTTATATTCCTATCTAAGGAAGCCAATCGGAGGGAAGACAGGATTTTAATTAATTTGAAAGAGCCGATCGCTGGCGACGGTAATTAATTCATAGTAGACGACGGTCCACGGAACCCGATTAATCTGGAAGGTGCTGTCAGTGCGCAAGTTTGATGTCGTTTATCTTCCGAGATTCGAAGGGTTATTGGACGTACGCTGGTGGATTATAAATTAGACGAAATTTTCAATTGAGAAGAAAGACTCGGCTATTTAAGTTTTCTAAGATTTACTGTAATAAATCGGAGATTTTGAAAGGTGATCGGGTATTTGCAATTTTGGTGATTTGTATTAAATTATTGGGTTTTTCCTAAATCTTTTATAACCATTAATAATGGCACTAATAGTGACTCAATGTACTATTTTGTAATAAGTTCTTTAACAATATTAATTGGCTATAATTATAAACCAATAATAAATCAAACTATACATATAGTGAAGTTTTATATTAGAATTTATATTTTATTCATATGTAGTGACTGTCATACATTTCAGTTCCTAATTAAATATGAATCCACTCATAACTAAGGAAGGTATGTGGATCTGAATCGCACTACCAAAAACTTGTTAATATGGTGTTAAATTAGTATAGAAATAAGTTACCTTGGTGAGTTATTTTCTGTTTTATGACTAGTATATTAATGCGCGATGACGAGTGATAGTATAAATTTAATTTTATGGAATTAATCATAAGGGAATAATTCAGCTGAAGTCTCCCAGCAAGCGTTGCATATCATATCAACCATGTCATTCGTCGCTATTTATGTTACAAACTGTAAAATCTATGATGCGGTAACTTAATCGTTCAATGAATAAATTAGACATTTAAGCCTGGATAGCTGCGTGATGAATTTTACACGCTTTTTCTAAACAGACTTAGAATTTAACATATACGATGTTACTTATTATCTGTTGTTGTTTGTATGTAACAGTTCAGATTTATCTGAACCAGAAAAGGCGTGAATTTTCATTTTTAAGTTTGAGATCATTAATTAGCATGTTTGTGCTTTGGTAAATTATTAAGACATCTCTCGATTTCAAAAAGTCGGTACTCAAAAAGTATTGATTCAGTAAAATACAAAGAAACCTGGAATTATAACTAGCAACTTAATAGACAGTTACAACACCACGGGAGTCTGAAAACGGCATGCCGGCAGCAAATTCCATTCCCAAGACAGCCTCGCTGATAAATAATGACGGAGGCTAAGATACCAAACGTCAATCCCATCCTTTATCGCGATCGCGATGGTGCTAGATCCCTCATCGGCAGCGGACCCAGATACCCGCTTGAGAAAGAAAAAATAATAACAACTACCTATCATCTGGCAGAGAACTGGTTTGGGGCCGGCGGATGAGCCGCCCGATAGACATAAACACGCAAAAGGTAGCTTTTTTATTGCCTGTTCGACAAGGATAAAAGCAATGAATGACGTTTCTCTGTACGCAACGTGTTGAGAAATAGCCTCCGATACATCTTGGTGATCTTATTTGTGGACGATAAAGCGAGAATTGTTTTTAAAACATTCGATAGGATGTAAGATCGCTCTATTAATATTATTCATTCTGAGGGCATTAATATTAAATAACGTGTATGTGTATGAATCAGAAGATGTATTATTTATACTGCGACGTACTTGTTTTACATAAAATTGGCCTTAGCCTTTATATGTTTAGCGATGACAATGCCTTTAACCTATTCAGATCTGAAGTGGAGCATGTCTGATTGAATACAGAAAAACAATTGGCTATCAAAGTGATTAGATGCTCATGAATTAAATCTAAATACCTACCGTAACAAAATAAAGTTTACTTACCGCAAACAGCAATTAGCGCATCGGCAACGAAACAAAAACAAACCGGCGAATGTCCGCAAAACGGTAACAATGAAATCCAAATAGCTCTTTTGTTGGACACTAAACGTCCGGACGGTTATCGATAACTTTTTAACATCCAATCCATAAGTTTCACTCCACTTGCAGTCACAAGAGTGTGACGAAGAGAATAAGTTTTCGCGTCCGGTTGAACGAGAACGTAGCGGTGATGCGGTCGGTTCGTCTCTACTGGTGTAGTTCGGACCGCGTTTGCTGAGCTCGCTCGCGAGCCGTAGGCTTGATAAGATATCGATATTTGAATTATCGATATATTTATCGATCGTTTTAGTTAGTAAATAATACTAATTAGGGTAACTTAAAATACGGATATAATGCAGTTATCACAAAGGCTTCTTTAGATTTCTTTAATAGTAATGTGGCAGTGTCATTTCGCCACTGAATAGTATTATTATACAGCCTAAATAAAATCGTTTGACAATCGCTTAATAAACGTTCACAATACAAAACTATAAACATTATTACACAATTATTATATTTTTAACAACACACAAGCGTTATATAAATAATGTATTCAATATAAAATCACCAATAAATATTTACGATAATACGATCGCATGCTTTATAGTATAAAAAGTTAATTGCGTTTCTTTTCTAAATATGGCATCCTAACAACATCGACATGAACACACACAATACATTTTATCGATACTTTTTGGAGGTACCGACATCCCCAGCCATCACTCACTTCGGTTGGGTTCGGGCATAGTCGGGCGCAGCCGAGTCCTGAGGGTGGCCAGGAACGGAAGCTACCTCGATTGGGAAACCAAAAAGTTCGATTGTTTAAAACATTGTCGACGTAATTGTTCAGGAAGATGTCATCGAGCGCCGAAAGGAGTCTAATTAAAACTTGCTTATAGATATTGGCAGGCAGTAATTTGTAATTAAAGTTTGTTTGTAAGTACATAATGTGATTATCTGAGTTTGTTATGATGTAGGTAGGATCTAATTTTACCTAACACTTCTTCATTCTTGATCAATGCTTTATTATTTTTGTAGTGAAAAAATCAATAATGCTTTATTTTCATTTACGCATGTACGAGACATAAAACATGTTTTGTATATTTTAATCTTTGCCGTCGGAAATAATGCGCGATTACAATAACAGTTAATGAAACATGTAACGCTTACTATATTAGTAAATTAATTAAAGCCAGTAATGCTATGAGTCTAATAAAATCTGTATACCTACTTAGATTGTAAATATTATACTAGCCACTTCCCTAGCGGGGTAGGCAGAGAGAACCGAACGCCATATGGCACGATCCTTCCACACCTCACTTAGTTAGTTAGTTATTATAGGTACTAACTTTTAAAAAAAAATTAAAAGACTTTAAAATTAAAAAGAGTTCACAGTTCTTTCTTTACTATTAGAGAAATGTTGCGGAATAGATCCATTCTAATTCTATTACGCTTAGCCGGCCTATTGTCTGTATTGTATTGACGTATTTCTCTTCTTTTTTCTATTCATTTGTTACAATTCTACTTATCTTGTTTCCTCTGTGTGACCAACAAACGTTTCTTTTTTATTCTTCCCATCATGAAGACAACATTAACGCACTTAATCAGTTTTAAGCCCGCAGCTCCACGCAGCGCGCCATAAAATAAGTAAAATAACAAAACAAAGTTGTCGCTATTTGAGAAACACGTTTGCTACTGACGCAATAGTCTTTGCAAGTGGTACTAAATAAAAAAAAAACTCAGTCCACATGCAGGCAGGCACATCATGTGCAAAGAGTCATGTCGTCGATCAATGTCACTCCGTTGACATTTTTATGCCAACTATCCTTAGATAGGTATTTTGTTTTCTATTTGTTACGCTCAATGTGTGTCTTAATATTCCTATAAATTATAAATGCGTGAGCATATCTGTTATGTTTTTACGTCTAAATCACTGAATACAGTTTGATGACAAATGCATTAATTAGCAAAGCTTGAACTTGAAAGAAGAACATAGACCGTTTTTTGGTTTGATTTTAACCCCTTAGAATACAAATTCGGTATAAAATATTTTTGTTTGTATGAAACATTCGATAGATTTTTTTTATATTCTTATCGATGAATTTAAATAAAAACGAGTTGCAGTTTTTAAAGTGTAAAAGGCGAAAGTTTGGTTTCAAAGTCAACAAAAAGTTTAAAGCACGTCGCATTATGATTGAATGACACGTGGGGGTAGACGCAGGCAAAAGTTAGTGTAAACCATATGTATTTACAATGCAGTAGGTAGGACCTGTATATGGGTATACCTAAACCGCAAAAGGAGAGGTGGCGCGTACGCGTATCTAATATTTTAACCAAATAAACCGCTTGTTGGTATTTGACACTCGGATATTAATTATATTGCGAAACGTATTCCGAATTCTTTAGCTTCTTATAAGTATAGGAAGCTTTTGCCTAAACGTTGGAGATCTAAAATCTTGGTGATGTAGGATTGCGAAAGAAGTTTTACACTGTAACAACTGTATTATACAACCTGTATTATATTATATTTTTAATAAATACGAATCGTTAATAGAATCGACTGCAATATTTCACTATGTTATATTTTATCCAAATATTATTTGAAAAAACCTTAAATAAAGTTACACCCTACTAAAAGGCCGTTTAGTCCTGTTAGTATTATCTTTACATAGTATAAAACATAGTCGCTGCTTCTGTCTCTTTGCTTAGATCTTTTAAACTACCCAATGGATGTTGATGCGGTTTTCAGCGATAGTTAGACTGATTCGAGAGGAAGGTTTATACATATACTGTCATATTATTTTGTGCTCGCCGTTAAAAGCCGGCGTTTTTAAACGCAAACGCCGAAATAAGCGCAAAATTAAACTCGCCTGAGGACGACGAGGCAACATAAGAAGCGTGTAACTTCGATATAGTTTTATATATACCTACTGAGTCATTAAAAGATAATACTTGACCTGTGTTTCATTTTTCACTCACATACTAAAATTTACCTTGTAGACAAAATACTGTATTTAAAAATAATACACATATCCAATGTAATTAACAATTGGCTTGGTAGATAAAATACTGAAATCGGCTTCGTCAAGAGCCAAGGTCTCGTTTAAAAACTAATAATACCTAAGTACATCTCCTCAGCTGGCAGCAGAGAATATGCATAGGTACGTCAATTTCTCAAATTAAAATTGATAATTTTAATTTAAAAAAAAATCATGTGAAAAAATACATGCAAAAATTGAAATAGAGAAAGAGCTGAATAATAACTCGCCATGGCCGAGTTCAGAAAGTCAAATGAAAGTCCGTTATTAATGAATGCAGTATGAAAAAATCCGAAGCGAGGACGGCAGGTATGAGCAGGAAACGGGAAAAAAAAACTATTGCACACTACGAAATCCAATAAACTGGGAGTTTGTGAAGTGAACATGATGAAAAAGTAAGATTTATCCGACGTGCCCGCGGTTCGGCACGTTTGTATATTCGAATATTCAGTATGCGCCTGACGACATAATTGAGTTATGCCATTTTCGAACAACTATCGTAACTTTGAGCTATACAAGAAGTACGATAAAAAATTGTTTTTATTATTTTGTTTGCATTTACAGTGATAAACTTTATTTACAGAAAAATTGTACGGCTATTCATGTAGCACTAGATTGAACCTAATAATCAATTTGTATTATATAGGTATCTACATTTATTGGATTTAATAAGAAATAATGAGTTGATATATGTACTTATTAAATAGAAGATACCCACTTTAATTTATCATTCTCATTTTATCCTATAACGATATACGATATAATATTAGAGCACCTAGAAACAGCAGGTCATTAGTTTATAAAACTTACCTATTCTGTCTACATAATCTGACTCATTGTTGTGATCGTTTGCATATCACGAAGCCGAAAGTAAAACTAACCAAAATTGTATTTAATATCAAGAAGTATATTACTAAAAAGCATTAAAAGGGTTTCACTATAAAATAAAGAAATACCACCGTCTCAATCGTAACACAAATGTTATTTTATGAAGTAAAAGGGTAGGGTTTGATATCAGCGCTGAAAGCAATGAAAGCGAAATCTTTAATGGATATCCCGTCATTCAACAGGGCCGAATGACTGATGGTTCACTCCGGCGGAGCGGACTGGGCTCATGTTCGTATTGTTGCGAGAAATGTACGAAACAAATAAACGGCTTTGATGAAAATAATATTACAAAACCGTCTTAAGAACCGCGCTCGGGCTTTTATAAATGCTTCTTTATATAAATGTTTTACGGGGATTTTAATACGAGATTTCGTAGGTCGTGTGCTAAAGGTTAAAATGACGTTGAAAAGAAACGACGTATAAATGAGTATGCTACAATATTTATACTTCCTTCCTCTACTATTATGTCCTAATTCTAGAACTTTTGACCTTTCCATATGCAACAAAACCAAAATAAGGATCATAGCTACGGCTATTTAAATGTCCAGGTTATCATAACTCATGTCCACGTTTCAGCAGTATATATTTTGACCTCTGAAGTGGAAGTATAGGCATAATTATTTTTAATTGCCTTCAGAATTCCCAAAATTCAGCAATTTTATTATTGGGGTAACAGTGAACTAATCTTTACTTTTTTTTAGGTAAGGCTAGGTACAATAGTATAGTAGCGTAATAGTCCAAGATCCCAGGGCCGCCAGACTTACTTAATTTCTCATGAATGAAATGTGTGATATAGGCTAGTATTATTACTTACTAATACTATAAACGTACGGGTACTAGCTAGTTTAGGTTGTGAGCCATTTTGCAGGTATCAGGTGCGAAAGTTAGGACAATATATTTCTCACCTATCTTAAATTCTGATTGCTGAATTTTATGTATGTTGTGTAGAATATTGTACATCAATATTCAATATTGCGAGACACTTTTCGTCAGTACCTAATAACTTCCACCAGATGCTTTAAAGCGCCTGAAAAAAATACCGAAAATTTGCTTATAATTTTACTTACACCTATTTTTTTTTGGTTAATGTTAATCATAATAAAAATTAAGGGACCAACTACTTATAAAAATCTATTTCGGTGAGTAGAATTTCAATAAAGCTTTTTCATGTTACTTTTTGGAGCTTGATATCCACAGAAAATTTTTCATGCTATCTGGGAGTTGTTAAGCCTATGCCATTAGTCAGCCTGCTTGGGAAAATTCCAGATATAGGTCATTTAAATTACATTTTATACGTAAAATTCGGGATATTATTGAATTTTCGTTATTTTTCCAAGAGCTTTGAAGTGTCTGGTAGAATTTACTACTAACGGAAAGTGTTTGGCTATGTTGAATATTAATGTATAATTCTACACAATATATGTAAATATCAGCAATCAGAATATAATTTAATTGCGAAATATCTTCTCTTAACTTTTGCACCGGGTCCCTGCAAATTGGCTCACTACCCAATAGTTTGGGTGGTAGTGCTAGTGCTATGGTACATTTATAGGAGGTATAAATACTACCCTTTACCACACATTTTCATCAGAAAATAAGTGCCGTCTGGCGGCCCAGGGATGAGAAGAGAGGAAGGACATGTGACAAAGAGAGTGATGAGTATGAATATTAGTGGATGAAGAGGAAGAGGAAGGCCAAATAAGAGATGGATGGATTGTGTGAAAGATGATATGAGTAAAATGGAAGTGGATAGCTTGATGACGGCTGACCGGGACGTATGGAAGAAGAAGACATGCTGTGCCGACCCCAGATGAACTGGGAGAAGGGCAAGAGGATGATGATGGCGGCCCAGGGATCTCACTCTATAACAAGATGTTGATTTTATAATTTATATTTCATAGATTTTCAAACTTTGCTTGTTATTCAGTATTCAAAAAACCTCATGCGTTGCAAACATATTACAAGTTTACTTGTGCAATTTAATAATTTCAACAACCTTAGGTAAACATGAAAGCAATAATGCGTTTTTACAATCGCAACTGGGTATTTCATAAAAAGCAAAAACCACCAATATAAAGTTGTCACGGTAATACCAGTGACAGCTGACTCGATCACGAATTGGTTTCGTAAAAATATTAACCTGTTTGAAATCTATTTTGTCAAGGTATAAACTTTGACCGACTTATAGAAACCATTCTACAGTATGAATAAGTAATATCTACGAGAAGTGTGGCCTATGTGACACAGCTATACCTACTGTATCTATAATGTTTTATATAAAACTAGCTGTGCCCGCGGTTTGACTCGCGTTTATGTATAATGTTATAAATATAGCCTATAGCCTTCCTCGATAAATGGGCTATTTAAAACTGAAAGAATTTTTCAAATTAGACAAGTAGTTCCTGAGATTAGCGCGTCCAAGCAAACAAACAAATACCTCAGCCTTATAATATTAAATAAATAAAGATTTAAGAACATTCTTCAATCTTTTTTTTAAGCATCTGTCCTGTATCTAGCCCGCTTTGATTATGATACGACATGAATTGGCGTATTTTACTTATTCTTTGTTCGTGCTACTTAAGAATGGATTGACACAGAACCAACCAGCCCCGCAATATAACGTGGTGTGCCCATAGATATAGGATGACAAAACATTCTAAATCTATGGGTGTGCCGCTACAAAACTTCTTCGTATAACATATATGAAAGCAGCGATCGACGAAAGAGTGGGAAAATAGTTATTTAACACCATATTTTAAATTATATAATATTGAGAAAGAACGTAAATAATAATAACCGTATACTACATACCTTTGGTGGTCTGAGACACGATGAAATGAAATAAATAGGATCTGTATCTAAAGGTATCCACATGTGCAGGTTTCTTCATCTTCTTTCAATGCAGAACTGATAATATATACTCGTGCTTCGATTATACGTATCATCTTCATCTTCCTAGCGTTGTGTCTCGTGTTTAGACGGGGTCCGCTTAGACCATGATCCAGGATTTAACAAGTCTGGTAATTACATTTAAGCGACTGCCGAAATGACCTTCGTAACAGTAAGATAGGGAAATAAGACAATTTTTGGATCATGATTACAAAACCAAAGTTGATTGAATTTCCAGGTTCCATCACGATATTTTTCCTCACCGTCGAGCTAGTGGTATAAAAACGTACATAGATTTGAAAAATCCAGAGGTACGTACTCGGCTTTGAATCCGCACGCCTCGATTATGAAGCGCGTGTCCTTACCATTGAGCTACCACCGCTCTCGCGCTTTGTTTACACGTATATATTTTATTTATTCAGTAAACTTGATGACACCTGACCTCTTTTTGTAGGTCAAAAATGTGGGATCATTAGCAATCATAATTAATTGGTAGGACTACTTGATAAGCTCTTGTGTTTCATCATCGGCCTCACGTGGATGAGGTCGAAGGGTAAACTTGCACACCTTTGTTTGTATATACTTACATCTCACACTTAGATTTATCTTATTTACAGTCTTAGATTGTTATATTTAGAGCTGATTTTTGACCAGTCATATAAAAGATAACAGTCGGAAAAATCACAATCCGGACGATTTTTAAATATCATTGCCTGTTTCCTAAGTAAAATACCGTATGACATCCGCAATATGGTGACTTATACTTTATCAGTGGGTTAATTATTATCTGATCATAAAAAATCAGCCTGTAATATGAAAAAGATAGTAACGATTATTAATTTCAGCGTCATACCATCAGTGGATATGTGACATAATTAATAATATTGACTATAAACCATTTTATTAATTTGTTTATTTATTAAGGCAATTCTAACCCATATTCTAGCATGAGCTGTCTTCAATAGAGCAACAAAGCAAGAGTCACAAATAAAATATGTACATATCATCATCAAATATTGATAACCTACTATTTTTGTGTCAGGATATCATATTCGACTAAATACATAGTGATAATGTTTCATAGTGATAATATTTGACAAACGCGATGGCGCATTCGGTAGTGACCCTGCCCCATGCACCAAGAGTTGTGGGTTCGATCCCCACCCAGGACAAATATTCGTTTGATGAATACTTGTGTTTGTTCTGTGTCTGGGTGTTAATATCTAATATTTAAGTATATCTTTGTAATACCACTGCTGTTTCTGATATCCGTAACACAAGTGCTTAAACTACTTACCACGAAGTCTCATATGATATACATATATATATATATAATATTTAAGAAGTTAAAAATAAACGAGATACTAAAAATACAAAGTTAAGCTATTCAAAAATATGATAATTTCAGCACACATAAAATTACATTGTTTATGTAACCACTGATACATTTTAAGATCTGCTGCATGTTTACATACTTAGTATAAAACAAAGTCACCGCTCCTGTCTGTTCAAGTCAAGGGATGTTGATGCAGTTTTCACCAATAAATAGAGTGATTCAAGAGGAAGGTTTATACATATAGTTTCATATTGTTTTGTATAGCTAGTTTTATATAATTGAGCTGTCACACTTCATATACTCCGATTGATTGAAGAATAATCAAACATTATGCCAAGTCGTTAGCAACAAATCCGAGATTCGATGTTTATCTTGCATTTGGAGTAGAAAATGTTTGCTGTGCAATTTGATGCGTGCAAATATTATGACGCTGAAGAGCTGTTTATTGAGATGAGCTCGAGAAATATCAAAGGTCATGTGAATCATTAAGTCTTTGATAAGTCAAATATTGATATTTTATGATTTCGTTTTTTTTTGGCAGTTTTAGTATTGTTAGTTGTTTTTTATTATAAGTAGATGTAAATTTTATACATTAATAAAAAACAAATCTGTTATTTAAGGAAAATCATATTTTGACAGCTTCGCTGGAGCAATTGTTAAAACATTGCGTCGCGCGGGCCCAAGGAACACAAGTTCTATTCCGCATTTGGACAAGGAATTTGATCAAGTAAATGTCCGGTTAAGATGTAGATACTTTTTGAACTTTATTGATAATACAACTTATTTGATAAAGTAATTTTGACTTCGAAAAGATAAGCTTATTGATTTATGAGCACACTAGCTATTCCCGCGGATTCACCCACGTTTATGGTTAATGTCTTCCTCAATAAATGGGCTATCTAACACTGAAAGAATTTAGTTGTTCCTAAAATTAGCGCGTTCAAGCAAACAAACAAACTCTTTAGCTTTTTAATATTAGTAATATAGATTCCATATTAATTGTGATAAAGTGGGTGTTAACTATTTTAAAAATTATAACCTTCCTAGCGTTATGTCCCGTGCTTAGTCGGGGTCCGCTTAGACCATGATCCATGAATTAGCAGGTCTGGTAATTACATTGAAGCGACTGCGGGTCTGACCTTCGTAACCCTAAGATAGGGGAACCAGACAATTTTTGGATCATGGTTACAAAATCCAAAGTTATTTGAATTTCGCAGGTTTCATCACGATGTTTTTCCTTACCGCCGAGCTAGTGATATAAATACGTACATAAATTAAAAAAATCCAGTGGTACGTGCTCAGGTTTGAAGCCGCACCCCTCGATTATGAAGCGCGTGCCCTTATCATTGAGCTACCACCGCTTCTAAACTACACTATTGTTAATATGCTAATAATTATCACTTGATTAAATATTTATGTACATGTACATACTGAACAGTAAACAAAAATACCATATTCCATCAGTAATTCCTTGTCCGTATTGAAAACTTGATGTTAACCTAATGAAATTCCGACTTAAACTTTCTTCAACAGCTCGGAACGGTTCAAAGAGGTTGATCGTCTTCACGCCATATTACAAATAGGAACTGTAGATCAGAACGCAGTTGTTAACCTCTAGTGGCTTGGCAAGGACAATAGGCTATAGTCTCAGCCAAGAATGGCGGCTCGGACAAAAACGCGGATGCCTCGACTGTGGGGATTATGAGCAATTAGGCTGTGATGTTGCGCATTTGTAATGTAATACGCTAGGCAAGACTTGTGATGATAATTATTAAAGTCTCGCAATCAATACCCCGTTAGGTGTTTTGTGGAGAGATGAGTAAGCGCAGTATAATTGTGTGATAGTTTTGGTTTGGGGTTTAATGAGCGCGCTGTTACAAGAACATTGCATCGCAGTGTACCGTTTGTGTATTACGCATCGTTGATACATTTTTGGGAAATTTCCACTAATGGTAGTTTAAATTGAGTACATATAGCGATAAATTAGATCTTATTTAAATTAATGTGTTATTTGTAGGAATAAGTATAAAAGTATATTAAGTATACTTTTATACTTATTAGTTAATAGCTTTTTTTACAATAGAATTGATAATTGGGTCATTACTACAACACAATTTTACTAATGTAAGATTTTGTTTAAAATTAAACAAACGAACACGTATTCTAATTAAGATTATTCCAAGCCATCAAAGCCGACATAAAGTTGACAAACCGGATTGTAATAGAAAGCTAGTAGGTATCACAAAGGCTAACACTAATCTACCAAACAACGCCAGCCCTGATGGGATCGCTCTGTTATAGACGTTTTAATTACAACTCTGCCGGTATACAATCCAAATAGACACTATCGATTCGAGTCGACGCATCGATTCGTGTAGTATCGAATTAACTCGAGCATTCATCCGCTATACTCGGGAGAATCTCATTCATGCCACTCTTATGAAAGAACTGTTCGGACGATAATTATTGGCCTCGTTTTTCAAGCGTGTGAAGAATTCCTCTAGCGTTTTATTTCTGCACGAGAGAAAATTCATTCATTTTATAGACTGAAAAACACATTGGAGGTCGAGGAATTTTTAACTAAAGAATTGTCTTTGTACTTAAATTCAGAGTGTACCCTGATTAATTCATATATTTTGCAGAGTACGGATAGCCGTTTTCCATTTAGATACGTAAAATTAATTTATAACCAAAGCTCAAAATCAACAGGCAATTAACATGTAGGCGCTAATTGGTCTTCGGTGGAACTAAATGGTAGACGATACCTTTAACAGTGTGTTAAAATAGCAGTTTTAGCGTTGGGTATCTTATATGTACTTGCTTTATAGAGATTTTATACAAAGTATTTAACTAAATTGTCGTAACTGTCTAAAGTTTGATTCTAATGCTAGATTGCTATTAGCTTTTAAAACTTTATGCTTAATTTATTAATGTAAATTTGTTTTCAATTCAACTTCAAAAACTTTGGCGTTTATATTCATTTATTAATGTGTGTGACTAGTTATTTTTTAATTCAGTAATTTTATAAATAGATGGCCTTTACAAAAACGTAACCGTTTTATGGGGTTTTTGTTTCGTGTCATCTAATGAGGAATGATATTTTTAACTTCATTTTTGTCACTAAAAGTGTTACATATGCAAACAGTGTAATGATATCTATAGTTTTGTAGAGTAATTTATATTTTATTTTATTTATATTATTTTTTTTTAATTTATATTTTGAATCTGGGTATTTAGATTTATTTTTACTTGAAAATTTTTTTTAATATTATGAACCGTATATTCCTAGCGTATACCTACATCATATAAGTTAAACTTGTTCACGTAGCAACACCTTATCCCCTCGTAAGTGCCACTTGGGAATCAAGTATTTTTTTGCACTCCACTCCGGTGTGAACACGAAATGTTTTCCGCTGTGCGGTTTTGATTCATTGTTAGGTCTTCTATTTAGGGTGTACAGTAGTTTGTGCCATCACGTAAAATGGTCATTAATTTTGTATTGTGCTCCGTTTCTGCAGGTACGTGACCGGAATATTTCGACTGTAATACTAGTAACTACTCTGAAAATGATTTATATTACGGTCATATAGTTTCGAAACAAAGTTATGCTATTTCCGACCAAAAATTTTTATTTTTAAAACATCTTTCTCGTCTGAATATTAAGAACATAAAAGTAGCTTCCGCCCGCGGAACTGGGTCTGCCCTGGATATATTTTTGCATGGCTCTCAGGAACTGCTATTTTTTTCGGAATAAAAATATGACTGCTGGCTTATAAACTATTTCTGTGCTAATATAAAGTTAGCATTGTGTTTGAAACACATGCAATTAATGTATAGGTGCTGTTATGATATTATAGATGTTTTTTTTCCTTATACTTTAAGAGATTAAGCAACACACTTTTACTATATGTATACTTTAAGGATTGCTTCACTTATGTCAGTTTTTACAACAGTAAGCAATAAGTCAGCGAATTAGTAAATTTTTAAGCGAGGCTGTTGGCTAACAGTATATTTCATACCACTAGAGAATTCTGGTCCATACCAAAATTATCTAATACAACCAGCCATATCAGTTACACTAACTTACTAAATCACCCTGAAACGGTATCTGTCAAAAGATTGCAAAAAATTACAAAAAGAAATGAGTTAGATAAATTGGTAACTCAACTAAAATTGCAGAGTTATCCATTACTACAATACAATAACACAATCTCATTGCGAATGGTGTGCCGTTCTTGAAACGGATTGAGAAATGATTTTATTTATGAGTGCGACCTTTAGTCCGCTATCAGCATACATAAGTCTGGGCTTGAAGCATGAGTCAAGACGACCCAAATGGACGCCGATCTATGAGGAGAAAGTGATGTATAGTTACAGCAGCCGTTACGCAATCCATGGCTTCTCAATAGCGTGATGTAAGAACGCCTCATTTGAAAGCGGTAATTAGATCGGAATTTTTGGATTCGCATGTGAATTTGGATGCCCTGTATAACAGTTGTGCAATATTATACTTACGTGTTACATGTTCTTGTAGGTAATCGTATCTTTCACTCGTGCTATTATTATGTTTACTTATTATATGGAATGAAATAATAAATGGATTTAAATTATACTAGCTGTGCCAGCGGTGTCACCTTCGTTTATGGTTAATATTATAAAGACTATTTCCGTCATACATGATTTCTATGTAACTTTAACCATTAAGGCCGCACACGCGACGGAAGCTTAAAAAATGGAGTAACTTCTCCCGTTTTCCCAACATTTCCCTTCACTACTCTGCTCCTATTGATTGTAGCGTGATGAAAAGTCTAATATAGCCTGCCCAGGAGTATGAAGAATAATTGTACCAAGTTTCGTTAAAATCCGTCGAGTAGTTTTTGTTTCTATAAGGAACATACAGACAACAGACAGATAGACAGACAGACAGACAGACAGACAAAAATTTTATTGATTGCATTTTTGACATCAGTATCGATCACTAATCACCCCCTGATAGTTATTTTGAAAATATATTTCATGTACAGAATTGACCTCTCTACAGATTTATTATAAGTATAGATAAATTAAATGTACCTAGTACTACTCGTATTTAAATGGAGTGGTTTATACGGATACGTTATACCATCCAATTATATAGTAGGCATCATCATCACGATTTTCTGAGGAACTCATATTTATAACGTTTAATTATTTTTAGATGTGATTGACAGTATAAAGACTTAATAAGAAGCTTAAATTAATTGATATATTTTTATGAGCTGTCAGAATACTTTTTCAGATTTTGTATGCCAATAGGATTCTATGACGTCATGTTCTACTCGGCCGGCTGTGTACTTAATGAATTTTATTCAAAGCAATTAAAATTATGTGTGTACAAATGTCTAATTAACATGATTAATGATTAAGTGTCTTATATAAGGTGTTATTTTTAACAAATGACGTCTAAGAATAATTTGTGTGTTAGATGAACACTTGTATTATTGCCTAGACACGTCGTTCAAATAGTTATCGAACCTCACAGAGGGGTGTACAATATTAGATATAGACGGACAAGTGAGTTACTTACGTACGAGTATTCACAACTTACTATGTACATTAATTGATTGGTAAAGAACCCCACTAACGAACTATACATACATACATAACATTACGCCCACAATCCCCGAAGGAGTAGGAAGGGTCACAGGGGCAGCGGGCCCCTTTAACCACATTCAGCCAAAAACAAAACTTGGGCTAGGGTAGATGGAAAATTATGAAAAAGTAGGGACAAGTGGCTAGCTCGTCGCCTACACAATCACATACCCAAAACCCCATTTACCATTAGTCGCCTTTTACGACATGCTAGGCATGAAACATAGTTGGCACATTCTTATTAAGTCCCAGACCAACATGGGACAGCGAACTATAACAGCTGAGAATAATAAGTAATAAATAAATCTGGCAGACAACATGGCATATGGTAAGTACATTGATTTAATTTCAAGGTACTGTGTTATGGAAATCAGAAACATCAAGTTAAGACAAATGCCTGTTTCGTCAACAAATATTAGTCTCGGTCCTGGGGTTGAACCTGCACCTGCGTCTTTGCGGCAACGTGAAGTCTGATCCAATGCACCAACGAGCTGTCAAGAAGAATGAGAAGACTAACATTTGTCAGCCACTGTTCATTAAATGCATAACACACCTATGTCAATGCAAGTCTTTGAATCGGCAACATAAAAGCGCAGTTGCGATGGCTGGAATCGACTGCGTGAAGTCAATGTATATCTCACTGAGAGACTGCGATAATGTACTTTAATATAATAATTTAATAAATAAAAATAATAATATATAAATGACCATGTTGTCCCATGTTAGTCTGGGAATTAAAAATAATGTGCCTACTGTATTGCTTAGCATGTCGTAAAAAGCGAATAATGTTAAATCGCGATTTTGTGTTGTTGTGTGTTTTTGATTGTGTTGGTGACAAGCTAGCCACTTGTCACAACTTTTTTTACAATTTACCATCTAACCCAGTCCAGTTTTATTTTTTGGCTGCCCCTTTGACTCTGCATAACTCTTCAGGGATTACGGGCCTGATGATATGTATATATGTACCTATGTGGTGTACATTACCTACTTATTACGTACCGATGAAATCGCACACCCAGAACAATACTGTATTATCTCGAAAAATGTCAAAATCGTCTTTTTTATAACTTTGAATAGGCAAAAATTTCCCGCACATGCCACGAAAACAGGCATATTTATAGATATAAAAATGGCCAATAGATGGCGCGCTAACCCTCTATTGATGGCACCGCGCAGTCAGAGTCACACCGCAAACACGAATCTATTTCAAGATGCAACTTGTCGGCCGTTTGAACAACACACGGATCCGTTACGAAACAGTGCATTATTTCATGATAATGCGCTGTTTTTTAATTTAGTAACAAAACTACCGCGAATTATTTAATTTTATTGCAGTGTTGGTGGTATTACTGACTGTGATTATAAAACTTATTTTACACTTATTCGAAATAGTACCCTGTTATTGGCGAAGGTATGTCTAATTTTTTGTATTATTCCAAAATGATTTTGTGTTGTTCCTAAAAGTTGAAAATCTGTGAAATGATACACTATTGATGGTAGATATAAATTATGTCCTATTTTTGTTATATAATCATAATTAACATTTATTTATACTTAGAACTGTTCCTTACATGTTATATCAAAAGAAACATATTTATAATTTAAATATTTTTTAATATACAATAAGATTAATATTTTTTTTTGAAATAATGCAGTATTGTTGAATTAAATTTATTTATTATAGTCTTAGAGAATTCTCCAAGACCCGGCCCCTCTACCGAGTGACGTCAGGTGGTGGGGCAAGCGACGGTTGCGTCGGGCGGCGGGGCTCGCTGCCGCTCACTTTGCCTCGAGCGCTCGGACGCGACGGACGTGCCTTCTAGTGCTTAGTTGATTTCTCGTTAAATAATTATTCCGTTGAAAGTGTTAATTAATATTTTTGTTTTAAATAAATAAATCAGTCGGAATTGTTGTCTCTTTTTAAAAAATCATTTTCACTTCTGATTTCTAAGATCAGAAGTGGGATTCGTACAAAGCGCGTTGTGATCGTTCGCCATCGCTTTTTTTCTAGCGGGAATATGTTTGTATGTTTTATGCTCCAAGATATTTAATCTAGTTGTGAGTAAGTGTATTTGGAGTTAATTAACAATGCCTGATCGCGAATCTCGGACCACGAGCCGTCACACTCCGACCAGGCGACAAAATAACAGTCGACATTCTCGTGATCGTCATGATGATTCGCGTAGTACTCGTGCTAGGTATGTGAATAGACGAAACCGTTCTCGTGAAGTACGCAGTAGATCTCCTAGCGTAGATACCCGGCGCAGGCGTCGCGATAGTTCGGTTGGTCGCCGCTCTGGTGTACGACATGATCCATTAGATCGAATCTTAGAGCGTTTGAATGCACTAGAAGGCCGGCTGCCTATTTCGGTGCCATTGACATCGACACCGCTACCGCGTCCTAGCGCTGGAGCGTGCACTCCGACATCGGTTCCAGAAGCTAGCATGCTGTCTGCTGCCGGTGCGGAGATGCGCACTAAAGACCAAGCCTCTGAGCCGCCTCACGAAGAAGGCATGGGTACAGCGGACAGGATTGTCGGTGCGCTCTCTTCTCTACTCCAAGTAAGGTCAAAACGTTACTACATTTCAAACTTCGACCCTAGTGTGCATGATTTTGACACATGGTGTGCAGAAGTAGATCGCGGTCGGGAGTTGAATCACTGGGACGATCGGGAATGCCTGGGGCGTATTGGTGGTTGTTTACGCGGCGATGCTAAGTCGTGGTTAGACGAGTGGGTGACCTCGGACCGTTCATGGACAAATTTTAAAGCCGAATTTCGCTCAATGTGTCCACGCGAGATTGATATGGCCACTATTCTATATGAGGTCATGAATAGAAACTCTGATAAGTTCACCACCTACGCGGAATACGCGCGAAAGTCTCTTTTGCGCTTAAATATCGTAAAGGGGCTTTCAGACGAGTTAAAGGCCGCTATAGTGATCCGGGGTATTTCCGATCCTCAAGTGAAGGCTACAGCTACTAATGCTAAACTAGAGTCGAAGGATTTGGTCGAATTTCTTTCAGTATATGTAAAAACTAAGAGCGCACCTGTCATTAGCAATCCTGTTCGTCTCCCTAGTGCTAGCACTTTCAATTCGCGTAAACGTGATAACACTAAATACGATCGATTGTCTTGTCATTCGTGCGGTAAAATAGGCCATAAGAAAATTAATTGTCCTAAGAGACCTAGAACTGAGGGTAGTGATGTGGGCTTGACTGTGCCCGCGACTTCGGGCTTGCAGTCATCGAAACCTAGTGGCCCTAAGCCAATTAAGACCTGTACATTCTGTAAAAAGAACGGACATCTTATTGATTCTTGCTTCCTGAAAGAACGTGTTGATTCGAAGTCTAATTCTGGCAAAAACTCGAACAGCGTAAATTTTTGTTGCGAGACGACAACAGACGAAACAATATGATGCCCGCTGTTATTCAAAAACTACCCTTAGATGTCTTAGTGGACTCGGGCTCAGATATTTCGCTTATTTCGGAGTCTGTTTTGAAGCATCTAAATTTGAATAAGCTCCCTACTTATCGTCGAATGCGTGGTATCGGAAGTCAGGATATAGAATCAACCTCATACGTGAACACAGTTGTAGAATTTCCTGAAATAACCTTGGAGGTAGATTTGTATGTGGTCCCCAAGGACTGTATTCAGGCGCCGATTTTGATAGGCACTGACGTTTTAAATCGTAGCGGGGTTGCTTATGTCCGGACAAACGATTCCCAACGCTTAGTACGGATTGAAAACGTTCAAGCTGTGTCAACTGCTGAGGTCGACATGTTGAAAACTCCTTTGGTTGGTGATAATAAGGATCAATTAGTAGCATTGATCAAGGAATTCCCTAATACCTTCACCACCGGAACAGCGACCTCTACAGTGAACACAGGTAGCATGGAGATCAAACTTAACAGTGACGTCCCAGTAAGTTACCGTCCCTATAAGCTCTCGGCAGATGAGAAAGGGCGAGTACGTGAAATAGTCAAAGATCTGCTGAATAAAGGAATTATCCGCGAGTCATACTCTGACTATGCAAGTCCTATTATCCTCGTTAAGAAAAAGAACGGGGAGGATAGGATGTGCGTCGATTACCGTGCTTTAAATGCCGTCACTGTTAAGGAAAGATTCCCGCTGCCGTTGATAGATGATCACATAGATAGGCTGGGTACTTTTAAGTATTTTACTAGCCTAGACATGGCAACCGGATTCCATCAGGTGCCGATGAAAGACGACGATTCTGTGAGCAAAACTGCCTTCGTAACGCCCGAAGGGCACTACGAATATCTCAAAATGCCATATGGGCTTGCTAATGCACCTATTGTCTACCAAAGAATCATCTGTAAGACCCTTAAACACCTGATGGAAGCCGGAAAGGTATTGGTGTACATTGATGACGTACTGATCATGTCCAATTCAATCAAGGATGGCTTAGATACTTTGCGCGAAGTATTGATGACACTTACGCAAGCGGGGTTTTCAATAAATTTAAAAAAATGTACATTTCTGGATACTCAACTCGAGTATTTAGGGAGAATGATTGGACATGGTCAGGTACGGCCGAGCCCTAGTAAGACCGAGGCGTTAGTCAGATCCCCTAAACCAAAGAATGTAAGAGAGGTTCGTCAGTTTCTTGGTCTAGCGGGATATTTTCGAAGGTATATCGCAGGCTATGCCTCTAAAACTTCTTGTATTGCTAGGTTGCTTAGAAAAGGCGAGCCTTTTATTTGGGGATCAGAACAAGACGAGGCTCGTGATTATGTGATTAAATGCCTAACGGAAGAACCAGTTTTAGCGATTTTCAACCCCAATTTGCCCACCGAGCTCCATACCGACGCTAGTGCGATTGGGTATGGTGCGATATTACTCCAGGAACATGAAGACAAGCGTAAGCGAGTTGTTGGTTATTTCAGCAAATCCACTCAGGGCGCAGAGTCACGCTATCACAGTTACGAGCTTGAGACTCTTGCAATAGTGCGCGCGTTGCAACATTTTCGACACTATTTAATCGGTGTTAAATTTAAAATTATGACTGATTGCAACTCGTTAAAGCTTACAGAGCGTAAGCGAGATCTGCTGCCCCGCGTGGCTCGCTGGTGGGTTTACATGCAGGATTTCCAGTTTACTTTGGAATACAGAAAAGGTTGCCTTATGCAACACGCTGACTTTTTAAGCCGACAACCCGCTAACGTCTTTCAAATCCAAAATCCGCGTAATTGGGCGAAAATTGCTCAGACGGCCGATTTAGAAACTCAGAGTTTAATTCAAAGGCTATCTGATGGCCAATTGGATTCTACTCGGTTCATGTTAAGGAACGATTTGCTGTACTATAAGTATACACCAACTGGCGATGATGCTCGACTCCTTTGTTTTATCCCCAAAGGGCACAGACTCAGTCTTCTAAGAGTTTTCCATGATGATCACGACCATATCGGGATTGACAAGACCACTGATTTAATATTGCGCCACTTTTGGTTCCCCGGTCTGAGACAGTTTGTAAGGAAATATATCGGCCATTGCATTGTATGCTTAGCACATAAAAAGGTGCCTAGAGCACCCAGTCAACCCATAGAGTCATGGACAAAACCCGATACTCCTTTCTCAGTCGTTCACACTGATGTTCTCGGACCACTTACGGAGTCTAATGGCTTCAGGTATGTACTCATACTTGTCGACTCCTTTTCCAAATACTGCCTGCTATACTCATTGTACAGGCAAGACACGGACGAACTAAAACGTGTGTTTTCTAATGCCATCTCGTTGTTTGGTACTCCGTCTACGATCATCTGTGATCGAGCCAGAATGTTTGAGAGTACACAGTTTCAAAACTGGGTTGCCGAATTAGGTTCCTCTCTACACTTCATTACACCAGAGATGCACCGCGAAAATGGTCAAGTTGAGCGGTATTGTAGGACCGTACTCAATATGTTACGAATTGAGGTTAATAATAAGGGAGCCTCGTGGTCCGACACATTGTGGAAGGTACAACTGACTCTTAACATCACGCGGCAAGCAACCACACGTGCTTCAGCATTACAGTTGCTAACCGGTATCGAGGGAACCACCCCGGTTTTAAGGTCCTTGGTGCGAGATGTCGCGCTGGATAACTTCCAACCAAACCGACAGGCCTTAATGATGTTGAGGAGACAGAGAACATCTGAGCTGCTGGCTGCTAATCAGCGGAAGCAGGATACATATGTGAACGAAGGCCGTCGACAACCTCGTACATTTGCTGTTGGCAGTTTTGTTTTCGTAAACAAAGGCTCGCAGAGTACTGGGAAACTAGACTCCGGAATGCGAGGCCCGTACAAAATTGTTCGAGCGTTACCACACCATCGGTACGAGCTGGAGCTACTGGCAGGGTCCTATGGAAAGAAAACTCAAACGGCCGCCGAACACATGGTTCAGTGGCGTGGCGAGTGGACCCCAGCTGTGTGTGAAGCCTTCTTTGAGGATGGTGAGTTTTATGCTGTGCCCCGACATTGTGGCAACGCCCCGACATTGTGGCGATGTTAAGCCCCGACATTGTGGCTATGCTGTGCCCCGACATTGTGGCAACGCCCCGACATTGTGGCGATGTTAAGCCCCGACATTGTGGCTATGCTGTGCCCCGACATTGTGGCAACGCCCCGACATTGTGGCGATGTTAAGCCCCGACATTGTGGCTATGCTGTGCCCCGACATTGTGGCAACGCCCCGACATTGTGGCGATGTTAAGCCCCGACATTGTGGCTATGCTGCGCCCCGACATTGTCGGCATTAATTTTGATAATGCGTTGTGGGTGGTCGTTTCGCAGGTGAATGAGAATCCGGACTCATTCATATGTGGGCAATCGCTTACAGGGTTATTATTTATGACTTACATGATTCAGCTCGTACATGGATCTGAATCATGGCTTTGTGTTTCAATTTCATCGCTTGCAGTGCGCACTTACGATCTTGTTGCAATCGCAATAAAGTCTGACAGTGCACTGGGTGGTTTCTTTTGGATTGTTTTTAGATGTCGACGAGCCGGATGGGATATTGTCTCAAGAAGATCAGGCCCGAGGTGATCTAGCTGAGGAGGACCAGGGAGACCGGATTGAAGAAACTCAAGCTGACGAGGTCGTTCAGCTGTCAGGAGAGGCCGTCTTAGAGAATTCTCCAAGACCCGGCCCCTCTACCGAGTGACGTCAGGTGGTGGGGCAAGCGACGGTTGCGTCGGGCGGCGGGGCTCGCTGCCGCTCACTTTGCCTCGAGCGCTCGGACGCGACGGACGTGCCTTCTAGTGCTTAGTTGATTTCTCGTTAAATAATTATTCCGTTGAAAGTGTTAATTAATATTTTTGTTTTAAATAAATAAATCAGTCGGAATTGTTGTCTCTTTTTAAAAAATCATTTTCACTTCTGATTTCTAAGAATAGTTTTTTGGCAGATGATGAACGGTCGTAGTCTCCAGTTCCTCCAAAAGGCAAAGGGAACAGCATCAATCGATGAGACGTCAGCAGTTATAGCAGCAGCGGATCAAGCATTATTTAGGCAGGAGGAAAATACATCCATAACAGCTTCAACAGATGAGGCATCCGCGGTTACAACATCAGATAGGCAGGTGCAAAATACATACATGGCGGCATCAACTGATGAGGAGTCAGCGGTAGTAGCAGCATCCGATCAAGTATCAGATAAACGATAACTGTTTCATCTGAAAATAGTGCTGAAGAAAATTGTATACATGATTCGGATACGGATCCTACTAGTACGGCATTATTATTTTTTATTACTGTTTTGTTTATAGGATTTTGAACTACCTTTAAACAAAATGAACAAATAAGTATTTGTTTTGTATTTATTTGAACCCAAGCTTAGTAGCTTGGGTTCCTTGCTGATGGAGCTGTGTCGATGGTTGTAGAAGTGGAGGGTGTGTGTGTCGGAGTAGTAGTTTCTTGAGAAGAAGGCCCGTCTATTTGATTGATCGTCAGACGAACTAGCTGAGCTACTGGAGTTTGATGACGAAATGGAGCCTGTCGAGAAGCTTGAGGAGGAACTAGAAGATGATCTTCTGGGGAATACAAGAGGTCGAGATGTTTGCTTAACAGACAAAGTAGTATCCGTGTCCGAAACATGTATACAATCTTCTTCAGCACTATTTTCAGATGAAACAGTTACCGTTTATCTGATACTTGATCGGATGCTGCTACTACCGCTGACTCCTCATCAGTTGATGCCGCCATGTATGTATTTTGCACCTGCCTATCTGATGTTGTAACCGTGGACGCCTCATCTGTTGAAGCTGTTATGGATGTATTTTATGTTTTGAATTTGAGTTTTATTAATTTGTTTTTTTTTGTTCTTCTGTTACAAGTACATAGCAGTAACGAAGCCAATTGTTTATGTTATATGTTTAACACAATTTTGAGTAACTTTCAATACTATGGGTCCAAAGCCAGTGCTTTGGACCTATAGTATTGAAAACTTTTATTCAAAACATAAATTGTTAAAAATCCTATAAACAGAACAAGCAAGCCTGTAAGCAAGTACTGACATGTTTGTATTTAATATAATATCAAACTACTGATTTCAGTAAAATTGTGTTTTATTTCGTTATTAATAGTCCCATTCTTGACCATAAAATAAATAAATCGTTACTATTCCTTAAATTTTAATCAAAAAACAGTAGATTAATAGTGTATTATTTCAAAATTCATCAGTAAAAAGCGCGTAACTCGAAATAATCTTTCTTTTTTTTTATCATTTTTGACTCAACAGTGGATTAAGTCAAAAAATGTATAATTACGCTTAATTAAGAGATTTAAAATCGACTGAAGTATATAGTGAAGTTACGGATGGCATTTCTCATACGCAATGTTCAAGACATTAGTGACAACTGTGATGTAGCTTAAGATAACGGTTTTTCGTCAATTGTGATAAATATGATATTTTGAAATAGTGCAGTGTTGATCTGGGTCTGCGAAATACTCCAATAATGAAAGTATAGGCAGAGTCCAACAAGAAATAAACTCTTATACCCACTGAAAAAAAAATATAGCTAAGTTGTGTTAAATGAAAACAAGTGAGACAAGTGTAAATTACAAGTGACCAGCTTGTCGCTTACAAAACCATTAACTCAATAAATAGTTCAGACATCAGTATCACCTTTTAGGACATGCTATGTAAGGAACATTTAGTACACTCTTTTAAAGTCCAAGTCCACCATGAGGCTAAATAAATGATGCTTGTAATTCGTACATCTCAAGATACACTCTTTACTATGATTTAATGTCAAAGTGATAAAATATTCTGCACTGTTTATTTCAATAATAAATATATAAATATCTGTTTACATCACATACATTGATCTGACTCCGAGGTAAGTAGCTTAAGCACTTGTGTTAAGGATATCAAAATCAACAGTGGTATGACAAATATATACTTAAATATTAGATATTAACACCCACACATTGAATAAACGCAAGTATTGATCACACGAATGTTAGTGGGATTCGAACCCACAACTCTTGGGGCAGGGTCACTACCGAATGCGCCGTGACGCCAATAAAAACTAAAAGATTAAAGATGAAATACTCAAATATATCTATGGTGTCTTAGTATAGTAACTACCTTCGGCAAACATCGCCTGTACTGCCACCACACTTGCGTCAATATTGTCCTGCCATGGCTCGATATGGCTTCTGTGGTAACCCTAAACGTCTGTTACAAAACCCTGCAGCGAAGCATGTGTCGTTTCACAGCGGAACCGAGACGGGACATGTTTTTGTGAGTGGCAAATGTCGTTCAAATTGCGTGTGGTGCGAAATTCACTTTGGATCCGTTCTTTCACTATAATTGGTCAAATGGCGAAACGTTGAGTATATGAATGAAGTGGTTTCAAAACAGCGTAGGGGCTTAAAATATATTATATAAGCACTAGCTGTGCCTGCGGTTTCATCCGCGATTATGGCTAATGTTATATAGCCTTCCTCGATAAATGGGCTATCTAACACAGAATTATTTTTTTAAATCGGACCAGTAGTTCCTGAGATTAGCGCGTTCAAGCAAACCAACAAACAAATTCTTCAGTTGTATAATATTAGTATAGATAGTATAGATTCGACAACTATTAAGCGGGATGACCTTTGAAGTACCTACACTCTGATTGGCTCTCCAAATTTACCGCGGTTATAGCCAAATGTGAAAAGGATAACAATGGTTTATATTTTCAATTGACACATAATCAGTGATAAACCACTGATATATTTTAAAATGTTGTCATCTATATCGCCGTAGCTTATTAGTAGATTTTTGTTAGGATAGGATATTTATTAAGTCTTTCGGTGAAATTTTAAAATATATTTAAAATAATGTTAGATGTTACAATAATAAAAGGCTTAAACTAAATACATATACCTATGTCATAATTAGGGTAGCATTGTCATTATTATTAATTTTCACCTGGTATCTATAAATGCATTTACAAACAATAACTTACAATCCCATAAGTAAAGAGTATGTTACGTCAACGATAATATAGCGTTTAACTAATAAAAAACAAACATATTTATTCGTTCGTTCATTAAATAAATGTGAAAATGTATACAAATAGTCCATATTACATCTTAAATACGACATAAGTCTTTATTGTCAAAGACTACCGAAAATAAACACACGTATGTGACACAATTTACGAGTGATTGTCAACAGAGGTCCAATTAGCACCTACATTTCGTGCATACTACTAATTAAACTGTAGCTTGACATATGGGTGCCACGACATCGTACTAATATTATAAATGAGAACGTTTGTATGTTTGTTATTTACTGATGCTTTAACGGCTGAACGGAATCGGTTAAAATTTTATAGTATATAAATATATCATTACTAATATTATAATTGCGACTAACTGAGTAGTTACGATGAATGCCTATAGATTTAACCCTCAGAAAGGATATTATAGGCTAATGCTATCCCAGATTTTTTTTAGAATTCATAGACCGACTGTTACAGACCGAACAACACGCAGGAAGAGCCGCAAGCAAAACCTATAAACTTAAGTCTTAATTTTTTTTATTTGACGATACCTAAGGCATAAGGCATGAAACAAATAAATAACAAATAAGCAACATTATTTTTCTCATCAACTATTTCATCAGCTCACACCAACGGTTCTTACGACCCGATTACTTCTCCCTTCACGTCATTAAACCTTTATGAAGAGGTCAGCATCAAACAAGAAGTTAATGATACCTTAATCTCTCAAGCTCGTAATCTACACGTCAGTTCGCTCGCAGCTTATAATTTTCGTAGGCGTGTTTCGGATTTTTTCCGGGTGAAATGCAATCCGATCAATATTCGGAGGTTTCAGATAAGATCTGTTGTCGGATTTATCCGGGGCATCTGTAATCGGTCGGCTTGTTGACCTGGAGGCATTTGCGTCCGTTACGGCGCGCCGGCGGCCGCAGAGTAGGGCTCCGATTGACCACACGTTGCCGTTGACTGATAAAATGATGCAAGCGAAATATGTTGTGTTGGCACGAACATAACTTTCGTAAAGACCTATTTATTAACCGACTTCAAAAAAAAGGAGGTTCTCAATTCGACCGGTTTTTTTTTATCGAGTTGAGGGACCAACAAGACAAAAATAAATTGCAGGGCGAAATAGTTATCGTAGTTAATTTTCAATAGAACTAGGGTTGATTGAACGATGGACTATTGGTTGGCGGGAAATGTGTATTTATATTGTAATAATGGTTGGCTGAACTTTTAGACTCACCGGGGAGCATACTAGTGATATGAATGACGAAGTTTGGTACAAATTGGACCAATATGGCCGATAAAGCGCAAACGCATGGCGAATATATTGATACGACAACTCATCTGAGCGGGTTCGTCGACATCTTTAGCCTGATAACTTTATTGGTGGTATGATATAGGCAACTTTGTATCACGTGCTTATTACTTGTACATGAAACATCGTTACATATAGGCGTCAAATGCTCCCAGTAATTTAGCCAAACAGAACCCGCCGACAATTCGACGAGGGTATCTGCATGGCCTGTGATATGTTGCGGGGACTTTTGTATGTAAAAGTAGTAGGTGTGTAGGTACTCATTTTATGTAACTGATCTGTTACGCAATATTAATTTGGTGTACCTATATTTCGATAAAGTGCTTTGTTTGCGACTAACTTTATCAAACAAACAAGGTGGTCAGCACTATTTCTAGAGACATAGTTGAATTTAGGAAGGTAAATTCCACTATAGGTATACCTAATGACAGTCTAATAAGTAAGTAGCACAGAGGTCAGAACTGGCCGCCGTCTTAGAGGCAATAACACATTTACATTTATGATGTGTTGAGAAATAATAAAATAGCTACTCAAGTCTGTGCGTGCAAGCGCTGAATATGCGGACTTAAAGCGACTAATGAATATCTACGCGTCAAAGAGAACGATATGCCAGTATTCAATGCAAGCTCAGACCGATTTTATCGATTTGAAGTTTACATACGTACTCCCTGACTATGTAGGTCTGTACTGTTATTCCCTTGCGTGGTGTATATTTGTGGGTTGGCGTTGCAAATGGCGTTGTGTGGACTGCCGGGCCGTTCCTCAGTAACCCACCACTTATGAGCCATTACGCGGTTGGCCGATTACGTAACGTTAACGACGCTTAGCATGAGTAGACAAACACGGTGGCCGGGGATAAAATTTAATGTGATCACCCTACTTAAAATATATTGATATGGAGTTCTTTTAATTTAAAATGTTGACGCATCAGAGCACCATCTGAATTCAATACTGTGCTCTTTTAATTCGGAAGGTCAAGTTTATTAACTTAAAATAAACACATACCGTACCAATAACGTGTATATACTATGTGCTAAAGTTTTTTTAGTCTATACTTATAATAAATCTGTAGAGAGGTCAATTCTGTACATGAAATATATTTTCAAAATAACTATCAGGGGGTGATTAGTGATCAATACTGATGCCAAAAATGCAATCAGTAAATTTTTTGTCTATCTGTCTGTCTGTCTGTCTGTCTGTCTGTCTGTCTGTCTGTATGTTCCTTATAGAAACAAAAAGTACTCGACGGATTTTAACGAAACTTGGTACAATTATTCTTCATACTCCTGGGCAGGTTATCGTATACTTTTCATCACGCTACAATCAATAGGAGCAGAGTAGTAAAGGGAAATGTTGGGAAAACGGGAGAAGTTACTCCATTTTTTAAGCTTCCGTCGCGTGTGCAGCCGTAATGATTAAAGTTACATAGAAATCATGTATTACGGAAATAGTCTTTATAATATTAACCATAAACGCGGGTGACACCGCTGGCACAGCTAGTGTATAATATAATAAGACTCAGGAACTGAAACTATTAGTACCTACTTATATATAAACATATTATTATTTCTACTATTAGTACTTCTACTAATGCGTACGGGTAACTCTTTATGTTTGATATCATTAATATTATAGGCTAGCAGTCAAGCTATTTGTTTCCAAAACATAAACGGTCGGTAGATACATACTATCTTGAGTCAACTTAAAATTACTAATAAATTTATTAATGTCAAAAAATTTAACGCACAGGACTTTGAGTTTTAACATAACTAAAGTTATATTATGCAAAACTTGTGTAAAAATTAGACATCAGGAACTTGTTCGCTTTATAAAGACTGATATTACCGTCCTAATCTATGGCCATCAGTAAGCGATAATAACGGTACCTATCAGCGATTTAGTAAAATTAATTCAAGACCAAGGTAAACAAGTCATTGCACCCTAAGCAATGTTGTTATGTTACAGCACTCTAATGGGTTCTGAAATGCAAAAACATCCCAAAAAGACTGAATTAACACCGGTAATAGGACAGAAATTGCCGGCTTGCGTGTTTTGGGAGGGTGCGGTACTTGTACGTTAGTTGGCACGAGCTAACGTAACAGGGTTTTCAACAAGGTTTTAATGCATAATTGTCTTTTATAAAGCAAATAGAGGTGAAGAAAGAGAAATAAACGGTCAATAAAGGTCTATTAATTTTAGCAATAAATCAAAATTTCATTACTATATTGTGGCGACTATACGAATGATTTTCATTGATGTAATCATTATGTAATTAGGTATGATTAGGTATCTTGGCATTGGGTAGGTTTGCTATTTACCATAATTTAATGGTATAAGAATGATTGATATAGTAAACCCTAAGTATGAATAAAAGTAATTAAAGGTACACAGACATGATTCCAAAAATTCAGATTTCTGATAGGCTCATTATGACCTATTATGCCTTATTTGTAAATATATAATGCTTATATAAACGAGGTAATATGTAAGTTACTCTAATGTTGCCTAACTTGAAGTACTTTACAAATTTTATTTCTTGGAATTTCACTGTAATTTCCACTCTACAGCGTAATTTGCGGTCAGTCTACTCCAACATTCAGGCCCACGTCATATTTGCTGTCAGAATTTGTAAATCGGTTTCGCCGGCCAGTTTAAATTAGACAACACGAGCCGTCTCGTTATTTATTCATTCACAAAATACAGTAAATAAAAGCTCGTGAAGGGAGCAGCCCTATAGAAGCCGAAGCGGGTGTGGCCACGCATCGGTGGGCACTAGCAAACAATCCGGCGAAGCCGTTACACGCGTCAGCTTGCATGCAGCCCTAATGCGAACGGGCCCTTGTGCCCCAAACAATTGGACCTGCTCAAAGTTACGGTTATTGGCGAAGGTTGTGCGACTATCCCTCTGCTCCCGTAGAAATTAACATTTTGACGGACCTTTGAAGGCTGAATTTACAGTTTCTGCAGGTCAAAGTAAGGTCGTTGTGAACTGCTACGGTAAGCGACAAACCGGGAGTGCTTCTGCTCTGACGCTTTTTACAAAGTTAATATTTTGTATACAATTATTGATGGCTGGTGAATAGGCCGTTAAGTAATTTTTAGTTAGTTATGTTAAATTATCAAAAAATATAGTATGCATATTTTTACTTTAAATAATACTCAATGAATTCCAAAGATCAACTAGCCTTTACAATATCACTGAGCCGTGTACACGACACCAATCGTAATGGAATAACGTAATGACAATATGAATTTTCATTAAGTACGTTATTCCCTTTATAATAATAATAATTAGGTATCAATAGGTAATCAGATATTCAGATAAATGCCCTATTTTGTATTCAATTTCTTATATCTAACAAAATAAAAAAATAATCCATCTAGAAATAGAGTTTCGTGAAATGTTTCCTTTTATCAATTAATATTAAACTTTGTTTATTTAAATTATTTATGATCAAACTAGAGGGCACAAATTTTTAATCAGGTACAATAAAACAGTTGAAATCGACTTCTTGATAAGAGTATTGGCCAACCTGTATTTTGCATTATCGATTTCTGGTTTGTTATCACTTTCTAGATACTTTACGATTACGACTGCTGAAATAAGTGCTATATGCTGAATAACTATTCGAGAACAAGACAAGAAAATTCATGAAGTAGACTAAGTCTGGTTTAAACAGTTTTTTTTATTAAGTTGACATTCAAGGGTCTTAACCAAAGGCTGTAGAAAAACCTAATCCCCAAAGATTTTATGTAGGTATAAATCTTGAGGGATTAGACTAATTGTAAATTTTTTACCCCTTCCCCGCTAGGGAAGTGGCGTGCAGTTTAGTTAGTTTTCTAATTATTTAATAAAGTCATCATATTTTATGATGAAACTAAATAAAATGAAACTTGTACTAACCTATTAGGTACGTTTCGCAATAGAAGAACATTTTGAGAGAAATCGTCCATAAAATTTTATGGTAGGCACTACTTAAAGCTTCTCATCCATTATACTTTTTGGAAGATGTGGATACCTACGTTATTATTTCATACATTGGTATTCACTACTTACAGGAGACTTACGCACCAAATAGTTTACGCGCAGACAAAAAGCAATTCTAAAGCAATAATAGTATAAGCGTAAGTATTCAAAATAGAAAAGTACGAACAACGCACTTACTAATGGCAGTTCAAGAATTTGAGCAAGGGTTTCCCACAGACCCGTTGAGATGGAAAGAGAGGGCGATAGCGATCTTGAATCACGCTTGGTATGCATTAAGTTTACCATACGTCTTGTTTTTGGTCGGAAGGTCCCACGTAACTTCAACATTGTCCTGAAACTTGCGCAATTTAGACCGAATGAGATACGTAAGGTGATTACAGTAAGAGAACAATTTAATTAATTTGGCAGCTTCAAACCCTGAGGTTTTGTTTCGGTGTATCCTGGTGGACGAGACTGATTATTACATCGGTTAAATTTCTCTAAGTTTGTCTATTTAACAGATTGTTCGCTTTATCTAAGTAGTTTCTATATTTTACTACATATAAATCAATACGCTTTATACTAAAATTTGTACAATCTATAAATTCTATCAAGTGTGTACAATGAAGCCTATAATAGTGTATTTCACCTGTTAAAAGTTGTAAGATTAGTTACAGAAATATCATCTCTAGTTAAGTGTCTTAAATGTATCGTGGATTAGGACAGACAGGTATTGCTGCTACCATTAAATTATATTTTAAAACAATTATAACTATTCCCTGTAACGCTTTTGCATTGATCTTACAAACTGTTTATTTATAAAGTATGTACCTATTCGTTACAGAATTATAGTCAATCCCGCTTCCAGCACATAAAATCCTGGTTATATTAACTGTGCAAGCACGCGGTGCGCCCGCGCATGGCAGCAGCGCAGCCTTGATCAAGGCATCTCGCCCGATGCACGCCAGACAGCTGATCGGCGCAACGACCCGTGACGCGTGCTCCTTTGTTAATACTGCTTTGACACACACTCGTGCGCAGGCCACGTTCTTGTGGCTCAATCTGTCAAATTCTGTCAGTTTTTCTTTTTTGGGTTAAACGGAATGTTTATACGTGAGTTTTTTTGGGTGTGACTCATAATTTTAAACTGAAAGGAAGACATATGGATAAGGATTGATGAACTGCCTAGATACATCTGAACCATAGATTAAAATTCTAAATCTATGATCTGAACACTTTTTTAGACATGATGATAATAAGCAGTGATTGGAACTGTTGAAACGCAAAACATATTTATTTTTTGTATAGAATCGTAGATTGTGACTTATTGTGATTATACTCTTTTCACTAAGTTTTAAAAAAATCTAATGTTTTTGTTTACTTATTTATATAATATTTAAAAAAAATCTTTACTATGTTTTAATAGATGAGTTAATATTATTTATAATATTACTTTACCTAAGTAGGTTTCTCGTTACCTTTGTAATTTACGAGTAGCTAAAAGGTGTACCTAGTCAAGAGACTAAAATGTTTGACGCTTTGAATCAACAAAAGCACTCGAAACTTTTATAATTTCGAAACAACTTTCCGAAGTGATTTAATTAACATTAATACTTAAACTTTGTAAATAACAGTAGGTAACTAAGCCGTATTATGACTGCTACTTTAAATTTAAGGTTGTTTAACATTTTAGCTTAAAGCTAGCCAAAGTTTAACTTGTAATTGATATTAATGTAATTTTATGATACGTCTGTAAAATTATTAACAAAAATCTGTAGCCCGCGTAAGTTCGCAGGGAATTTAACGTCTCTTTGTTTTGGACAGAACTTTAACTTGGTTAATTAAATTAGCGTAAGTTATTTTTATGTCATCAGTTTTAAGGTTAGAATTTGAATGTCCTGTTAAAATCGGTTAAGCTGTTTCGGAAATTAACTGGAATAAACGGACTGACGGACGAGCAGACGGAGATACTCTTTGGACTGTCCCTGCTCCATTTGAGAATAGCGGGCGATATGACATGTATGTACAAACGAGCATGTTTAGTCAATAGTTTTTGTAAAGAACAGACTCCAACATCTCTCAGGTTCTACGAGTATATAATACCAGAGTACTGCTTTAGTTTGAAAATGATATAACTATGTATTTAAGCAAAACAAAGATAAAGGTCTCGTTGTCGAATTCGCTTGTATAACAACTTGCTCCAAATATGTTAGTGTCTTCGGAAATCCGTTCAAGATTCACGACCAAGTTTGCGATACTAAAAAGTCGGCGATTAGAAGTCAAGATGATTTTTGGAAGGAAAAACAAAAAATTGAATGTCATCGTTAAATTCGTAAGCTTCTTAAGCGCCTCAAAAGCCGCCTACGCTCTCCTGGAAAGGCACTGCCTGCCCAATTTAGGGACAAAGGTATTTCAGCCCTTAGTGATTCCTGTGAAAGTAGCTGTTAGCAGGAATACTGTTACAAATAACGTGTAACAAAAGCTCCCACTTTTATGTGGGAACATTAGGTACCTTTTAGTTGTTTCTAAAAAAGTTATTTATCTAATTACAGGTCCGTAATTTGACATCGGCTTTGGCAATGCAGTCCTTTATATGTTTTGTTTATATGATCTTGCCTACCCTTTCAGGGATTATAGGCGTGATGGTATGTATGTATGTATGAGTTTCTGACTCTTTTTCATCTTAACTGCCCAACAAATCATAATGCATAAAGAATACTTTTCTTCCAAGAAAACCCACTATACCCGAGTGACAGAAAAATAACTATAAATATTTCTACTGGGATTTTGTTATATATTTCGTTTCCTTTAGCCTAATAAATCTTTGGTCTTAGACAAACAAGATCATAATCTCGAGTGATACTGCGTCAGCAAGTAACTTTCCAGATGAGTTTTAATTATAAAACAGCTTCTAAAGGTCTTAGTTACCGAGTTTGATAACAGATAAGGCATACCGGTCTCAACGGTATCAAAGTTTATAATTTCAAAAGAATCTCATTAAAGTTGTAATAGAAAAATATGAGGCGGCTTTGATTGAAGCGGCGAACAATTATATAATAAGGCTTCTGAAGAACTTAAACTGACAGTGATGGATGAGTAACCTTATCTATAATACAGCATCACGATAATAGGGATGATGACATCATTTATATTTAATTTTGAAATATAAATTCTGAAAAAGTACCTATCGTAGTATGTTCTAAAACCTTATTGATTTTGAATTATGTAGAGTCTACAATTTTTAATTTTACAAAAACTACTTAATATTTAGTCAGTTAAATATACGAACAAATGACGTCATAAGTTGACAAACCAATACAAAATCTATGAAGTGATTGCGTTTTGACGGCTTTTAAAAAGTACCAATCTCAATTGACTTGCCAGTCAACATCCATATTCCAGTCTGGTAGTTTATTTTATTTTAAAATTACTTAGGCATTACGATTATTTATATAAGGCAGTGCAATAATTATGAATGGATTTGAATTGAATACAGCTCCTACATGTTAACAAAGAAAAAATATTAGCTGCTATTAAGAGTATATTTGGTTTATTAAATTCGTTCGCAATAATCTACAATTTATCAGCTGATGTAATAACGTGTTTTGACGAATGCTTAATTACTGTTTATAACAAAATGGCTCAATAATTAAGTTATTATGGACTGTTATTTGGTTGCATATAACAATTACATCTATTAATTAAACAAATAGTCCATTCTTAGTAAATAGAAATGTAAAATTTAAGTATCATTCTATATTTCACACTTTGTAACTCGTTATACTCTTCATGTTTTTATGCTTCCAGTGAAGATATTTCCGAGAACTATGTAACCTATTGCTAGTTGTTTGTCTATGCTGCACAAACACTATGGTAATCCAAGAAGGTGACACTCCATGTAACCTGATGCATCGGCTAATGAGGACGTGACTGCGTCCGGTCCTCTTTTATGCCAAGAAACATTATAGCTCGTTCCTGCTAAGTGCAGTATTGAGAACGTGGCACGTGGCATTGTATTTGTTAGAGCTTTTAAAGAGATTCCATATTTTTGTACTATTACTATATTGAATGGTGAAGATTAGAAACTCGTCTTCTAACTGGATAGAATAATTAACATACATAATACCTACATAACATCACGCCCATGATCCCCGAAGGGGTAGGGGCAGCATGCCCCTTCAACCACATTCAGCCAAAAATAAAGCAGGGCTGGATTAGATGGAAAATTGTGAAAAAGCAGTGACAAGCGGCTGACCTGTCGCCTATACAATCACACATCGCAAAAACCCGATATACCATTAGGCGTCTTTTACGACATGCTAGGCAAGAACCACAGTTGGCATATTCTTTTTAAGTCCCAGACCAACATGGGACAGTGGGCTGGGTTGGATGGAAAGCTGTGAAAAAAGGAGTGACAAGTGGCTAGCTCATCGGCTACTCAGTCACATACCCAAAAGCCCGTAAACCATTAGTCGCCTTTTACGACATGCTAGGCAAGAACCGCAGTTGGCACATTCTTTTTTTTTGTCCCACATCAACATGGGCCAAGTCCCAGACCAACATGAGACGAATAATTAAAATGGTAGAATAGTCTCGGGTGTGTTTAATTACAATGTTGAACAATGTGTTTATTTGTGGTTACAATACATTTTGTAACCAATCTACAGATGATCATGAAAGTCATACGCATATTTAAATAAATGTGAAAAGTAATGAAATATAAGTTATATCTGAGTACTTATGCAAGAATTTGTGGGGACTAAACATAAATTATTTATAATAAAATAATGTCCCCCTAACCGATATCGGTCACGGTGGCCAAGGATTTAGCCAACTTAGGATTAGCCAACTGCGCAAAAGATATTATAGTGCACAAGTGTGTGCGCAAACACAGGTGCACTTTCTATTCCTTCACTCTCATAGTCCGATGATACGGCAATTCGAAATGACCAGAGAGAGGTCAGGCGCAGGACCAACGCGGTTGTCCTGCGCACGGCTGAACGTGCTTTCCAAGGCACAGGGATGATTAAACCGCCAATTTCCTGACTCCGGGCTGTTAACTGAGTAGGTAATTTCAATATTGAAATACCCAGCCACAAATTTTGACCGGACCCGCGTTTTGAATCCGGGACCTCTTGGTCCTTAGGTGGCGCATGTTACCACCTATACCAACGAGGCAGTCTTAGCAGTTCGAGGTAGTCTCAGTTATGTAAATAATAAATATAATAGATATAAAGGACAGGTGTCTCTCATACCTACGAAAAAACGGAAAAAAGGCTAAGCTAAAGACTTAGGAATGACCGCAAGAATGTAATGTAATCTTATACACATAAGCTTCTTAAGCCTTAACGGTAGAGGAATGGCCTGAACTGAAATGGGGGATTATAAAATAAATAAATAAATATCAGTCGACATCACATACATTTATCTGACTCCGAGGTAAGCAGCTTGAGCACTTGTGTTACGGATGTCAGAATCAACAGTGGTTTTACAAATATATACTTAAATATTGGATATTAACACCCAGACACAGAACAAACACGAGTATTCATCACACGAATGTTTATCTTGGGTGGGGATCAAACCCACAACTCTTGGCGCATGGGGCAGGGTCACTACCGCACGCGCACATCGAGCTTGTCAGGGGATTCCCGAGGGGATTCTCTCCAGTAAATAAAATACTTACGTCTATCATAGAAAAGCGAAATGTAATAATCTATTAGCAATCGATTTATTCAAAGACCTTGAAGTTTAATCGTAGTGGATCCTAGTTTTAAAACATATGAAACATAGTCTTACGACATATGCGGGCATAGAGTTGCTTAATAGATACATAGTTATTACAAAAAATCTACCTACTATTAATTCTACCTACAACTTTCAGCCAAGGTTTAATACTTGGCTGAAAGTTATTTATTATGTGCTAAAAATATATTTTAGAACATCGAATTTCTCTTTGCGTAAACTGCTGTGGACTGTTTAGCGTCAAATGAAAATTAATGTGTTCAATGTTAGAGCGTTTATGCAAATATTTCAATAGTATATTGGTATAGCACAGTATCCCTAAAAGTGACTCTCATAACAGAGTTATGTAATACAGGCAATGCGGAAACTATAATGTAACTGTTTGTTAAAGAAATAACCTCTGACCTTGTTTTTACCCAAGGTCGAGATGACATCGGCTACCTTTCGCTAGAATGTTTCTTTGTCACGACATTGATTCTAATTAATATTGGCTCAGTCTAAAAGGGTACCTGTTTGTAACTGCCAGATATTGATACTAATTTCAGTGGAAATAATCTGATTTTCCAAGTAAACTACTTACTTGAGAATTTTGTAAGTAGATAAATGATTAAGATTCTGATTTTGTCTTAACAAAATTAGGCTGTAGAGTAAATCTTCTTTAATAATAATTTATGACATATAATATAGTATTGAACATTTAAATTCATTTTTTAACCAGCGGAATCCATAAGACGATTCGTTCTCCAATTTTCATCAATGGGGTGTTTTCAGTTCTTTCATTTTGATTGTCCGAAGGAGATAATAAAAAAAAACTACATAAGTAGTTTTTTTTGTTTATAGGTATTATGATCTATTAATGTTTTCAAACTGATTGTTCGTTGAAAAGCAAAAAATAGAAAGGTGTATAAATCATTATTTAAGAGGCAGACCTTGGCTTTATTTTCGTTTACTCTTTCTAGGTGTACCAGTTAATTATAATCATAGCCATGATTTGCAGTCAAGGTAATTCAGAAACTTTTGATTAATTAGGACCGTTTCTACTGATTTTTGTAATTGCGCTTTGGACCGGTAATTACCGATAGCGTGTAACAAATATGAGGTTTGCCTTCAAATTATTTTGCCTTATTTATATCATCTACTGGTGACGAATTAGGTATCGTAACGTTGGTATTGGTATGTTGTTCGTCATTTTTAGGCTGCTGCTCCTAATACGATATGGAGTTGATAGGTAATTAATGTAGGCATCTTACAAAGATGGCTAAGCTATGTTTCAGATTAGGCTTATCAAAACGTAAAGGTTTTTTCTTATGGGCGACGTCAACAGATTTTTTTTTTATGAATTTTTTGACAGTATTGTTGGATATGTTTTTGCCTGTGTAGTAAACATTATCAAACTTAACCAATATTAAATATTTGGTCAACTATCAGTACCTATCAGTCAATAGGTCTACAGATATGTCGGATAGGGCTTACAGCTCTACGTTGCTTTTTGATAAAATAAAACAATAATTTACGTTTTTATTAAATATTTGCTTACAAACGGCTTAAAAACGATACAAAAACCTTTGTATCGTTTTTTAAAAAACCTTTTTATCGTTAAGCAAACGCATTTGAAGTGCCTACACTTGGTTAGCTCACGTTTTCGACTCGATACCTAACTATGTACTTATCAACTTAGGCCTTCAGTCCGCCATTTAAGGCTTATAGTGATGACATAATTTGGGTTAACTCTAAGTCTAATCTAGTATTTTTTCTAGTTAACGAAGATTTTGTGATTTTTTTTTCCAATGCCTATTTTAACGAAAAGTTTTATTCCAAATTAAGCATCTGCGTAACACTTTATCTTAATAGCGATGGATCTATGCATAGCATATTAAAAAATTATAACTACCCAGGTACTAAAACACTTAAAGTTTAAATCGGATGTGCGATTCTCATTCACATATATCTAATTTTCATTAAGATTTTGATTACTAAACTTAGGGCTGATTTTTCACTAATCAGATAGGTAAAAATAGATAAGTACGAGATAAACGTGCGGTACTTATTTATGGTAGCTCGAATGGTTGGTCACAAAGTCACCAATTTGTAAATGTCATTCGGTATTAGCATAAAGAAAAAAGTGTTCTGTTCTGAAGAACATTTACGACAACAGGTCTTTATAAATAAAAACCCCTAAAATATAAATAAAACTACCAGGAAAGAAGCAGTACTTACTGGGAAGTCATCCCTTGAAGCCTTATACTCGCATTGTTTTTATTGTCCTGCTATCATAATTTAATTTGCTGTTCAAGTTCCTGTAGGTACTTACTAACCATCTGTCGTACAAATGGCAGCATTTGCCTGTGTCTTATTCACAAACTTGTATCCGAGGATAGCTACCTATGTCTGAAAATTCCCAGGAATGCCTTGCTGTGGCATGTAATGCTGCAGTCTAGTATACTTATACCTATTTTCCATAGAGTTATCAGACGTAATTTTTGGCTTAAAAAAGGTTTCTTCTAAAAAATTAAATATTTTGCCCAGGAAATTTGGAAAATTCTAAAAAGAAATTAATTGCGGGAAGCAAAACCTTTGCCTTTTTTACGAAAATTACGCGGCTAGAGAAATATGCGATTGGGCATAGTTAAAGGTTTTATGGAAAAGGAGTGCAGAAATGGTCCCATGTTGGTCTGGGACTTGGCCCATGTTGATCTGGGACAAAAAAAAAGAATGTGCCAACTGTGGTTCTTGCCTAGCATGTCGTAAGAGGCGACTAATGGTTTACGGGCTTTTGGGTATGTGACTGAGTAGGCGACGAGCTAGCCACTTGTCACTCCTTTTTCACAGCTTTCCATCCAACCCAGCCCACTGTCCCATGTTGGTCTGGGACTTAAAAAGAATATGCCAACTGTGGTTCTTGCCTAGCATGTCGTAAAAGGCGACTAATGGTATATCGGGTTTTGGGTGTGTGATTGTGTAGGCGACAGGTTAGCCGCTTGTCACTGCTTTTTCACAATTTTCCATCTAACCCAGCCCGACTTTATTTTTGGCTGAATGTGGTTGAAGGGGCTTGCTGCCCCTTCGACTCTGCCTACCCCTTCGGGGATTATGGGCGTGATGTTATGAATGAATGAATGAATGAATGAATGAGTGCAGAAAGTTAATATTTTAATAAAAAATAAATACATTAGATTAAATAAAAAAAAAAAAAAATATCTTTTTGATAAAATAATAAAAATAGCTATACAGCGCCATCTAGTTATAACAAACCGATTCAAAAGTTCCTGTTTGTTGTAAAAGCATCTTTACTGCGCGAGCTTAGGTGTACGATTAGCTGGCGTTATGGGCGATAGATAGTGTGACTTACATTAAACAGATGGCGCTGTAGAGAAACTTTGTTTATAAGTGTTTATAGAGGCTAATTTGTTTTTTTTTTTTAATAAAAAAATCCATGACATACATTTATGACTCACTCGTATTCTGTTTTATTTTTCATCTTTTCAGTTTACAAAATACATATAAAATATTAACCGAATACATATAGAAAACAGTAAAGGAATATAAGTATATGAAAAAATAATTACCCACATCGGAACTCTAATTTAAATGTATCTAGGTATTAGGTAGGTAGGTACGTACTTTAAGTTGATAAATAATGTAAATTAATGATTGCGTGTATGCATGTGTGCATGTGGGAAAAAAAATGCTGTTTCTATATTGCTGTGTTATGTATTTAGCTGTCGAACTTAATATGACATGAATGAACATTTATTTACATACCTACTTCAAATCAAATCAAATAAAATGTTTATTTGCTTACTAAGTGTACATACTAGGTGTAAACATAAAAGGAACTTACAACTTTTAAACATTCAGGACAGGTGTTTTAATTATAATAACAATTACACTTTATGAGCTTTTTCAGTAAAATAATTTCAAATGTCAACAATCGATAACTTACATGTAAATTCGCTTCGGACTGACACACCAATTTCGTAGTTCCAAACTAAGCTATAAGCTTGTCCTATGACTTGTCCTAATACTAGTTGAATTGAACGGATAGATATACTTAAATAAGTTGTTGTTTTAGTTTTTGTTCGGAACAAAAACTAAGAACTTACTTAACAAAAACTAATTGTATTGTATTTGTCTATATCCTTATTTCTGTAAGTATCTGTTTTTCGTGCAATAAAAAATAAATCTATCTATCTTACTTAACCGTCTGTTCTAAATTCGAATAAAAATGCAACCCGCACAACCAATAGTACTTCTTGCAACATTTCTAAAGAGATGAGAAAAATAACGGCAATTTCCCGCGCCATTGGCACCCGCCCCCAGTCTCGCTGAAGACTGCGTTCTTGGCCATTTATCACGTCAGGAGAGCGAAAAAATCACGAGTTTACTGACCCGACGCTTTTCCATTTACAGAGTTTTCTTTCTTATCTCATCCGTGTAATGCCTAAACTCGTCGGCGTTGCACGGTGGCTGAGCCTGCTATGACAGCGCGTGTACGATCGTGCGCGTCTGAGGGGTCGTGTTTTAATACGTATACGAGATACCGAATTTAAATGGCCTGACTAATATGTTATGTGTCTTAGAAAGAAGATGTAGTGACTAAAATTGAGAAAGCCATGCTTGGATGGTTTGGGCATGTTGAGAGAATGGATGAAAGAAGATTGACGAAAGAGATATTTCAGGCAAGTGTAAATGGGGCCGTCGGGAGGGGTAGACCTAGACAGACTTTCCATGACCAGATTAGTAAAGTGTTGACAAAACGGTCAGGTAAAGAGCACCCTAAACCGACGAGCGTGTATGAAAAGACTTATGAATGTAGAAGAACCGAAAGGTGTGTCAGGATCGTAGCAAATGGAAGAATGTGATCTCTGCTTACCCCATGAGAGCAAGGCGTGAATATGTATGTATGTATGTGTAATTAATGAATTTATTTTCTCCGTCAGCTTATATCAGTTTTTTTTAAATAAGAAAATATTCAAACCTGTGATGTAGCAATGCCGAATAGAAATTTTGTCATTTTTCATTATCTGAAGCTAACAAACAAAGTGCTTGGAAGCGTGTATCTCCGATACACCTATTAGCGCTAATTGTAGTTGGCTAAAGCGTAGATTAAAGATTCGCGTCTAAATGTTCAACAGAAAGTGCCAGTGTAGATACATTTACTGGTACGTAACACATGACTCTTCAAAAAATTTAAGAATTATCTTCTTGATAGCCTAAGTCTTTAGGCTTAAGGTTTTAGGTAATTAGAATACAATTTCGTAATCAATATCGTTTGTTTACCTTATTCATTAACTAGCCTGAATGAGGTTTGAAATTAATCTAAATTATGTTCAGAATAGTGGCATTATTTTCAGTAATAGAGTAGTAGGAAAGTATTAGGTATATCACGAAAGTGATGTCACTGATGTCAAATCAAAACCACAAAAAACATTCTAGACCATTATTGCGAAAAAAAACTAAATTAACTTGGTAAGCTAATCAGCTCGTAACGAGTGAACCATCATTTTAAGGAATTTGTTATTAAACAAACCACCAAGTTCAATAATAGTAACGTTATTGCTAATCACCAATTCAAATATCAACGGTTCTCATCGGTTATGTCACAAAAAAATAAGATATTGCTACTACGCAAGTTTTAACGCAACTTTTAACAGTAAAAGAAAGCTTAGAAAGTATATTAAAATTAATAACTTTATAAAAAAAACTGAGAAATTAGTTAAACGCCAAAAATGTTTCCACAAAAATGTTCTTTTAAGAAAGCAACGAATTGATTTACTGGATAGTTTAGAATTATATAGTAAAAAACTAGATGAGAGTAGGTCCAAACATGAAAATGACATAAAAGAATTGCAATTGGATATAACACAGTTGCATAGTTCTTTGGAGCGTATGACAGATAAGTACAAATCTGCTCAAGCCCAAATCAGGCAACATATCCTGGCTACAAGCAGTCTGGTTAACCTATGTAGCTGTAAGGATAGTGCTGGTCCTTCTGAACAGCATCTTATTGATAATTACCCAACTTTATTGATATCAGACAATAGTTTGGCTAAATCAACATTATCCCTGGTTAATAAAAAAACAGATAATGTATTAGTTTTCTCAGACAAAATAGGAGTTGATTTTGGTTCCATGTTAAGTAAAAAACTAAATTACAATGTAATAAATCACTGCATGCCTGACGCACCTTTCACACATATTTGTAAGAGAGTAGTCAACTGCAACTTAAATGAAAACTCGGTTATTATTTTACTAATGGGTAATGGTATAAATACTTCCAAAAAGAACATATTAGAGGGATTTTCATTACTTTCGGGACTTAGGATAAAGAAAATTATCCTATGTGCATTCCCATATTCATTGCACTATTCGCAAAAACAAAATAACAGTATTCATATATTGAATACTTTGCTATACAATTTGACATTTAGGCATAATGATAATTTTGTGTTTTTTGACACAAATAAATTTATTGATAATAAGTTTATTTCGACTGGAGCGGTGGTAGCTCAATGGTAAGGACACGCGCCTCTTAACCGAGGAGTGCGGGTTCAAACCCGGGCATGTACCTCTAGATTTTAAAAAATCTATGTACATATTTATACCACTAGCTCGACGGTGAGGGAAAACATCGTGATGAAACCTGCAAATTCAAACAACTTTGAATTTGTAACCATGATCCAAAAATTGTCTGGTTCCCCTATCTTAGGGTTACGAAGGTCAGATCGGCAGTCGCTTCAATGTAATTACCAGACTCGCTAAATCCTGGATCATGGTCTAAGCGGACCCCGTCTAAGCACGGGACATAACGCTAGGAAGATGATGAAGTTTATTTCGACTGGCAATGATTTTTATTTGCCAAGAAAAAATAAAATGAAATTAGCTACTTTGATAGCTTTTAATATTGATTTTATTTTTAGGACCTTGGAACTCGTTCCAAATAATTTAAATTTAAGTTCAAGACAATAGAGGATAACTCTAGCTCTTTAAGAACAAAGGAAAGATCCAAAACATTTAACATAATACACCAACATATACAGGGTCTTTCTGGCAAAGAACTGGAATTAGAATTGTTTTTAAATGTTAGTGATGTCCATGTGCTATGTCTCACCGAGCATTGGTTGAAACAGCATGAGTTATTACTTAGTATTGATAATTTTAATATTGGTAGTTCTTTCACAAGGACTTCTGCTATTAGAGGGGGGTCGCTTATTCTGCTACATAGAACATTGAAATTTAGGGAGCGCAAAGATATTGTGGCACTCTCATTAGAAAGAGTTATTGAGCTTGCTTGTGCTGAGGTTGAAAACTATATTATAGTCTGTGTCTACAAACCTCCATCCGCGGACTATTTTTTATTTGAGTCTACTATGGAAGAGGTCTTGAGAAAAATCTCTACTTCAAATAAGAAGGTAGTTGTATGTGGAGATTATAACATAAATATTTTGGACAATTCACAAAGTTCTACTAGGTTCATCAGTCTTTTTAATTCATTCAATTTATTCGAACTATATAATGAACCTACTCGTATTACTCCCACCTCAGCTACATGTATAGATAACATATTTAGCAATTGTAGTGTAACTAAAAAATCCATAATTAACTTTATAAACTCTGACCATAGCGGTCAGCTGGCTAGTTTCGAACGTCAGTGTGCCCCCGCTCCGATGAGTATTGTCTGTAGGCCTATTACTCAAAGTCGTATCGAAAAGTTTAAGACAAATATCCATAATAAGACGTCCTTAATGAGCTTTAAGCCAGATAGTGGCGTTGACCACTTATATAATGAATTATTTCAAACCATTGAAAAGGAATTTAATGGTATATTTACAAAAAAAACCATTAAAATCCATAGCCAGAACTTCAAATTTAGTGACTGGGCAACGACAGGTATATACAAAAGTAGACGGAGATTGTATGAATTATATGATATAAAAACTTTTTCTAACAACCCTTTAATTATAGATTACGTCAGAAATTACTCTAAATTGTTTAAAAAAGTGTGTGCAGTCGCAAAAGCGAATTTCATGAAAAGAAAAATAGCTAAAGCGACCGATAAGAGTAAAGCTACCTGGAATATCATTAATACAGAGACTTGTAAAAATAAAATACATGATAACAAGCTCTCACTTAAAATAGATAACAATATACTTAAGTCTGATTCAGAAGTGGCCAACGCTTTTGAAACATTCTTCTCGAATATTCCAGTCACAACAACTAGTAAACTGCCGGCTAGCTCACAGCTTGCCCAATCTCTTCTTAAAACACATGTGAAAGAATGTACCAACCAACTTAAGTTTCATCACATTAGGTCTCAAACGATTGTGAAAACTTTTAGTGAAATAAGTATGAAAAAAACTGAGGACTTATGGGGACTATCAATAGATATTTTAAAAAATATTATACACTCTATTGCCCCTCTTCTATCGATTATTTTTAATAAATGCGTTGATGAGGGCAGCTTTCCTTCTTTGATGAAGATCAGTAAAATTATCCCTCTTTTTAAATCAGGTGACAAAAGTGATCCATCGAATTTTAGGCCCATTTCAATATTGCCAGCGCTAAGTAAGATTTTTGAAAAAGTCATTCTTAATCAAATAGTTAGTCACTTCAAAATTAATAATTTATTGCACAGTAATCAGTTCGGTTTTACTAAAGGCAGATCCACTACTGATGCGGGTGTCGCTCTTATGAAACATGTCTTTGATGCATGGGAGAAAAAGCAGGATGCAATAGGTGTCTTTTGCGATTTGTCAAAAGCGTTTGATTGTGTTGATCATCAAACCTTATTGATGAAACTACGACATTATGGTCTCTCGGACAATTCACTCAGTTTAATAATGTCATTTTTATCTGACAGAACTCAAAAAGTACATGTCAATGGTACAACCTCCATAGGCGTACCTTTACTAATGGGAGTACCCCAAGGTTCGATATTGGGACCCTTGCTCTTTTTAATTTATATTAATGACCTCCCCTTCTTTACTAGGGACTTGTGCGAGATCGTGTTATTTGCTGATGACACATCCCTGATTTTAAAATCGACAGACATCAAAATAATTTTGACGACGTAAATAATGCTCTTGATCAAGTCCTACATTGGTTCTCAACCAACAATTTATTACTCAATTCAAAGAAAACTAAATGTGTAAAGTTCTCAATGCCAAATGTTAGGCAAGTTGATAGTACAGTTACAATGAACAATGAGTCTATTGATGTCACTAATCAAACAACATTTCTTGGCATCACTTTAGACTCAAAATTACAATGGTCTCCCCAGATTTCCACTCTGGCAAGAAGACTAAGCTCAGCTGCCTATGCAGTTAGGAAGATAAGGAATCTCACTGACATCGAAACGGCTAGATTAGTTTATTTCAGCTACTTTCATAGTATCATGTCTTATGGCTTACTTTTATGGGGATCCGCAGCGGATATCCAAACTATTTTTGTATTACAAAAGAGGGCAATTAGGGCTATATACCGACTTGGACCCCGCGACTCCCTAAAAGAGTTATTTCAGAAAATCAACATTCTCACTGTGGCGTCCCAATACATTCTCGATTGTTTAATGTATGTGTATAAAAACTTGCATTCTCTTCCCAAAAAATCGGATAGTCATAGCATTAATACTAGAAACAAGCATAAGCTAGCTATCCCAAATCTCAGACTAAGTAGGGTTAGTAATTCTTTTGTTGGTCAAAGTATAAAAATTTTCAATCTGCTGCCACAAGAGGTTATAAACCGACCTATGCACAAGTTTAAGATATACATAAAAAAAAATCTTATGCATAGTTAGAGTTATTATAAAGTTGAAGATTTCTTAAATGACAAAAACCGATGGTCTACGAGTTATTAATTAGTCACTAATAATAGTTTTAACTATCTATGTATAAATTAAATTCGCCTATTTTATGAAATGAATCATGACATCACAATTTTATGTAATAATTCAATGAATTTTTATTATATGACATTGACTAAAAAGCTTTGAGCTGTGTTCTTTAGTTGGCTTGTTATTATTATTTTAAATTTTCCATTTTTCTCTGACCAACCCGAGTAGTCATGCTCACTAAAATGTCGCTGGGGTGGTGGCGCTATGTGGCGGGTCGTTACATTCCCTAAAATATGGTTGAGTGAAGCGATGGCTGACACATACGTCATGCTTGGGAACAGGTGCCGCCTTTGGGGACTGGTCTGCTCTGGTCGGGTCATATTTTTATTTTTTCTTAGTTATTATAAATTTTTATTATCTTATTTCACACCAGGCCCACTTTGAAACATGGTTCAAAGTTAAATATGATTCTTATAACTTTGTTAATACTGTTGTTGAAAAAAGTAACTACCGAGTTTCTTGCCGGATTCTTCTCGGTAGATGCAACATTCCGAACCGGTGGTAGAATCATATCTCTTTCAACTGTTTTTGACGATTTATAAGTGTTTCTTTGAAACCTATATAAATAAAGAATATTTTGACTTTGACTTTGATTTTGACTTTGACGCATTGAAGTAGGTATCTAATGTTAATGTGAAAAAAGTATTTTTATTTAAACTAATGTTTTGATAACTCCTTACAATCGGCCAAATAAAAAGACAGAGCTCATTCGGGAGTAGGGATCAAGCTCACCGGGTTTTTAGGCTTACCTTGTCTATAGAAATTGTGTTTCAGTCGACCCTGCGAGGCGAACTATTAAAAGTTTGTAAGAAATAGAGTTTAAGTTACTGCCAACTGTGGACATTGCCTAACTTGTTCATACTATTGAATGATCGGTTGTTATGTACCTATACGTATTTCGTCTAAACATTATTTAATTTAGTTACAAAGTAGTAGAATTTGATTATTTGTTTGTTTGAATGAGTTAATCTGAAATGTTCGTCGTTCGTTCGTTCGTCATTTGTCTATCTATACTTATATAAGATACAAAAATATGTTGTAATATAATAAAAAAAAAACTATGTTTTTAAAAGTATCGATATTTCATTGACATGTGTTAGTCAATGAAATATCGAGTCAATTATGGATTCCTACCTACTGATATTGTTTTATACCTTAATGATAAAATTAATCGTGGTAGAAAGATTGCCGCAAAATTATGTGTATGCATGCAGGTATGTAAGAACCTATTACGTTACGGTTACATACATAAAGGTTCATAAAAAACAGAGAAATAGCTTGAGAGCGAATTTAAAAAACGGATACAATTATGTTTACCAGCAATAAACAAATAATATCAAATTAGAAACGGCACAACCATCATAGAAAGGCGTCAGCAATCATTCTCAACTTCCATAAGCACCTACATATTCCACTCCTGATATTGATATTCTAAAATGAACGAATCAAACATCACAACGCGTACGAAATACGATATTAAATTTACCTCCGTAATAATGATATAAAACCGACGGAATCCGTACCTCTGCGGAGGTCCCCGCCCTTCCATATTGGGAGTATGGGAGTAATACTGAATAAATATGTATTAAAAATTACGTGCAGCGTATAACAGAGTCCAATTTTATGCACTCCACATCGGGAAACAAGTTATCGAATTGGAGTGCTCATTTTCGACTCATTTCAGATACATTGAAATTCACCTGCACGTAAAATTCAAAATTTCAATTAGGTAGTGGTTTATCGGTAGTAAATCATGTGAGGTGTGAAGGTTGAGCGAGTAACTTGAATGGATTAAAGTGTTGAAAGCGTGTTATACGTAGTAATTGGTAATAACTGTTACATTGTACTTTATACTATGTAGCAGCACTCGGCTACATTTCATACTCCCCTAGGGCGTCAAACCAAATTGCATTTAATTACTATGCGATAAGTGGCTCGCATTCAAATCGAAGCTTAATACCATTGTAAGATCATCATCTTCCTAGCGTTATGTCCCGTGATTAGACGGGGTCCGCTTAGACTATGATCCAGGATTTAGCGAGTCTGGTAATTACATTGAAGCGACTGCCGATCTGACCTTCGTAACCCTAAGATAGGGTATCCAGACAATTTTTGGATCATGGTTACAAATCCAAAGTTATTTGAATTTGCAGGTTTCATCACAATGTTTTCCCTCACCGTCAAGCTAGTGGTATAAATACGTACATAGATTTGAAAAATCCAGACGTACGTGCCCAGGTTTGAACCCGCACTCCTCGATTAAGAGGCGCGTGTCTTTACCATTGAACTACCACCGCTCCTATTTTACCATTGTAAAATAAAATAAGCTTTTAAGGGTATGTAGTCTATCAGTCTTGTTGTGTGGTCAGCCATTATCAGGCTCAACAACTGGCTTGTAGGAGTTCGAGAGTTAACTGGAAGGCTTTTAATAATTAATGTTTTTTTTTCACAACTTAGGTAACAAGGCTATAGCCGCCGGTTGGCCTGTTGGTAGTGTTAGTGTTTGCCTGTCTGTCCTTGCAACATAAGGATGTCACTCGTACATTCGTTATCAACCCAAATCTCTGAAGGTTTTGGTGTTAATTCACTGAGTTGATAGCATCATGGATAAAAGCGCAACCGGCACACTTGGTCCTCTGTCGTCAGCGCTGCAAATCCTCAAAGTTTAAGCCTCGGGTTATTTTAGTAAGGAAACACAACAAGATTACAGGTTACCTCTAATGGTTTTAAAATTTTATGCATAACTAATTAACTATATTTACTCTAGAAGTATACGGGCTGATGACGGTTGGTGGTTGAGTATTATACTTAACATATTTTAACAGTTAACATTGTCCCTTGATAGGTCCACAAAAATTATAACTTTGGACTTTAAAAAAGGTCCGTTATCCGCTGGATTCACAGACTCATGGGCTACGATGGTAGCTTACGAATATAAACAATTGAATGTTCAATAACTCAGCGCCATATTGACACTACAACGCCCACGAGACTGGTCTCCCAACAACACCTCCATTTATATTGTAAGTGGCTGGTTGTCACATTCGCGTGACATTCATTGCTCATGTCTGTTACATAGGAGCTCATAAAAAGGATCAGACCAAGCTTTGCCGGTTCGCGGGCAAATGAAATATTTTCTTTGCGTAGAATTTCTCCCCGGGCTATATGAGAGTGCACGCACGAGGGGATCCGAGGTGCTTATCCGAAACGATCTCTTTTCTTTCCAACTTAAGATTCAGCACATTACCCTAAATGCGAAGCGACAACTAGCGCGCCGGTAAATAATGCGATTCGCTGCGTAGTCCGGGATACGTCTAATGATATAAAAACAGATTTAGGATAGGCAGTTACGTCTCTAAGATTTATTGTAACTACCGGATCGGCGAGGATAACCTTTGGGTTACTTTTTGTCATCGTTGAGATGTATTTGTGCGATTTCTTTTGGCACGATAAGATTAGTTTATAAGTACGGTTAGTAAATGAAGTTTTTATAGTTAGTCATAATCTTATCAGCCTTCCGTGCTTAGTCGCAGTCTGCTTAGACTCTTAACAGACAGAGACTAGGCACACGTCTAAGCCTTAGACCATAATTCTAGACCTGCCAACCTTGTTTAATAACAAGGTTGGCAGGTATAAAATAAAATAATATAATTATTGTACTGATGCTATTACATTGTTGTTACACATGAACAATTGAACAATGGTTTTTTTAATGTGGTTTCTTCTCAGGTTCATCAGGTTTCCTCGCGATGTTTTTGCTTACCACCGAGCAAGTGGTATAGCCTACTTCACCAACTTTACTTTCAATTAAAAATACTGTTGTACGTCTGCCGTGGTTTGATCCAGCATCCTTCGTTTCTTATTATTTATTTATTTATTCACTCAACTCTTTTTGCTAGCTATTTTCTTCACTCATCCATCGCTATGTATGTTTTAAAACCTTATTCTACCAAGCTCTTTGCCTCCAAATATGTGATAAGCGATATGTCAAAATCTTCTTTCTTATATATAAAAATGAATGCTGTTCGTTAGTCTCGCTAAAACTGGAGAACGGCTGTACTGATTTGGGTGATTTTGGTTTCAAAATATTTGTAATCTTTCAGAGAAGGTTTGTACGGTAAGAAAATATGGAAACATTGCGAGGAAAATAATAAATGAAAAACCGAAAACGATGCGTTACGAAGTGCGCCGGGACAACTAGTATATTATAATTTTCTTAATAGCGTAACTTTTACGCATATCTCCAAGCTACTCAGTTGGACCCTGTTGAATTTAACTTTTTACTTATTCATGAATCAAAAATAATAAAATTTACAAATATATTGTAATATTTAATTTTATAAATATATTTTAATATTTTTCAAACTGACCACTTTTTGCTCATTTATGTACCTATTATGGTTTCCCGGTAAAGAGACTTGCCTACATAATTAACGTCGGACCTACACGAATCAAAATATTATTTTATTCAAAGCGCTACCAAGTTATCACTTAGAGATGGCAATCTCACCCATGTTAGCTTAGGACGCAAATAATTATATATTTGGACGGCCAGAAAAATAGCTCCATTAAAATACCGTGCAAACATAGAGTTATGAATAAAATATTCTACTAACTCCGGTACTTCACAAACGAGCATACATAAAACATGACTCGTGATTTTCATTTCAAAACAAATCACTGAAAGTAAAAAGTTAACTGTATACATTATGGTGAGGCTTTGGATATTTTTCCGTTGCTTTAGTATGCAACTCAGTGTCATTACTTCATATTAACTAGGCATAGTTACTGATATCGATCACCTTTATAATGGAGTATTTTAGTCAAAACGTTTTTATAGTACGTAAGTTATATTATTAAAAAAAAAATTGAATAGGTACCTATTTTTTGCTTAATCTAATACTCGAAAAATTACAAAGATTTAAAATGGTGCGTTTTACGTCACTCGGACGATAATAATTTACAAACAGTGACATAACGCAGTACTTTAACGCGCTGTACCTTCGTAATTTTAAGCTTACTGATCAAAAAAAAAAAATACGTAACCAATATTTTTTGTAATCTCAATAGTGGACTTTAAACATTTTTTGAGTAGAATAGCCTATTTTATAATATCTAAGGTGTTGTAAAGTGTCTTAAATCAAATCGTCAATTTAAGAAGAAAATCTGCAAAAGTAACTATAGATATTTCAGAAAGAATTACATTCCCGTAATTACTCGATATCGGTGGAATTTGTTATAAACATAAAAGCCATTAAGTAAAGCAACTATGTAATTTCACGTTGCCATTTCGATGTAAGATTCATGAAAGTAGTTGGCTGTTTCGATCGTTATTAGAATTCGAAGATGCGTAAATGTTGACCCAAAATTGCCTATACCTATTATGTTTTAAAAATATTAAGAACTTCAATAATTTTGCACTGAAAATAACAGCCAAACTTTATACACATGCTTAAAAAGATACTTTATTTTATCATTTTGAAAGTCGTTGGTCATGGCATTACAAGATAAGAAATCATACAAATATGTAAATACATATTTAAATGCATTTTAAAATTAACTACATACCAATATGTAAAAACATACATAAATGCATTTAAAAATTAACTACATATTAATATTATTAATCTTGAATAAAATGACATATCTTTCTCTTTGAAAGTAGGTGTAATTTTCCGCCAGACAGGCTTCTAAACCAATACAGAACAGGGTAAACCTACTTACCCGGGATAAACTACCCTAAACTGATGCTTTAGATCCTCCGCCTAAGCTTTACTTACTCAGGCTTTGTAAGAATCCTAATAATTTACCTTTAATAGTTTCTCTAACACTTTGAGTAAGCACTTTACGGGTTTGCGTCAAATTTCCATATTGTCATACAGTTTTACGAGTAAAGTTATTGAGAATTGATATTTTAGCAAGCAGTTTGTTTTGGAATTTTTACGTGTGTTAGTGGGGATTGTATCAATGATATTGATATAATGTTCGTTAATATGTATATATTTTGGTTTAACAAAAGTTCCCATCACTTTGTCTGCGTTATGTTTTCATTACGTCACAGGAGCGGAAAAAAAATGTGCCAAATATCTTTAAATTCTGTTTTTTGCTGTTTCGCCATCAATGATTGAGTTTTTTTTTAAATTAGTAAAATATTAAATACTCCCAAGTTCATCGTAGAATTAGTCAGAAACTGCGACTACCTGAAAAGTAATATTCTGAAAATATTATAGTAGTGTAAATGCATGTTTATGTTCTATCTCAAGACCTATTATTGCATATAAATATTTAATAACATTACTGTATCTAAAATGCAATAGTCTTTACCGTACCTACGTAATGTAACACAATATACAAACTAATTATTTCCACAGTCCAATGAAAGCCATTCATGCAAAACCCTGCATTTATTCAAGTGAAATAAATTTATTATTCCACTTGAAATAATAAGCAATTCAATTACGAAAATCTAACTATAAATGCTTCTAGTTATGGCTGAAATTTATTTGTACGGTAAAACGCTCAAATGAGTGTGTGCCAACCGTTCGACTGCCAACACACGGTCTCACAGACCTGAAACTGTTAATATAACACAACTTTGTCGTAAACTTACACGTCGTTCAGTAACTTCATCTAATCTTCTCTAGTCATTTCACAGTTTTGAATAAACTTTGTGCATGGCTTTATGCAGCGATGTACATACGTATTTGGTATTACATTTTAATTTACACATTTTAGTGCCTTTACATGACTTTTATGACTTATTTTGCGAATACTATCGCATATTTATGTAGTTGAAGGTCATTTGCCCATTCTGTAGTAATTATAAAAATTGGCACGTGCTATATGTAATCAAAATAGTTAAACGAAGGTTAAGCACATTCTGGTTTACAAAGCTTAATGGTCTTTTGGTGACGAATGCATAAATAGGGAAGATATATTTTAGCAAATAATACAGCGTAAGATGATATCTAAAAAGGTACATGTATAGATTAGTTCGTCCATGTATTGCTAAAAGTTTATCAGCAATATGAAAAATGCAAAACTATATCCATGCAATAAGTACCGACAAGTGGGTCTCTTAGATAAGATCATTCAAGTTGACGCACCAAAAATTGGGGAAGCGTAAACGACTAGCCTGCTGACCGTTTGTTTCCGTCACATTAACTATGCCTTGGTCTTTCAGGCAGCATCTTAAGCTACGTTTCAGTATAAACAGGCAGGCGATAGCCGGTTAAGTGTCAGCCGGCCATAACGGCAGGCTCACGACCCGGCGTCACGACGCGCCGTGAGCTCATCGGCCGATTGCTTTATTTTATTACGGCCATCCGCCCTCAATCCTGCTTTATTGCGTAATTAATTCCACACGTTACAACGGCGTGACTCTTCTCAGGCCTCGAGTGCAGATTAACTGAATGTGTTCAGCTGCCCCTTAATAGATACTCGTATAACTATTTCCTCCGTTGTCATCCATATACCTATGTGTACACATAGTATGATAATTATTGTGAGTGTGTGGCGATTATGTTTTTAGGGCTTTTCCGCCATGTTGAATTAACCACTCATTCGTCTGTTCATTCATTAATAAAAATAATTCTGTGGTATAACAATATTTTGTATGCGTGTTTCTGAATTTAATTACTTAATAACTTATGTAATAATAATAATAATAAAGGCGTAGGGATGTGACGACCCCACCGCCCCCTGGTGAGAGTCGCTGATTTTCGCACCATGAAAGGCAGCGACTCTCTACCAACCAGTCTCCCCAGGGCAGCTTGTGGCGGGCTGAATGGGATTGACACCCTTTTGGACCCCTGCCCCTGAGAGTCGACCAGGCCCCTCTCTCCGCTTGCTTTAGTTGGCCGGTGGGAGTGGACCCCACAGGGGCCGCAGGACTCTCACCTCTGGCTTGCCTTAGCCGGCCATCCAGAGTGGGGCGTCAGAGCTATATGCTCGCAGGGTGGCAGTGAAACATGTCTAAGTCGCGAGTTGGCACAGTGGCGTGAGCCACTGGGTAGAAAGCGGTGCACACCTCTCCACACCCTGAGCCGCTCACACAATGTTGCCCACCGTCGCTCCTGCTTCGTGCCTTGTGTGTGCGACCAATGGGGGGCCTATGACAGTGAGGTGGCGGGTCACCACCTGCCCTGTGTTTTTAAACATAGATCGGGCAGGTGCCATAGTCCTTCCCATAGTCCCGGTTACCCAGTCCACTAGCACCTCATCCTAATAGCCCAGATTCTTTGTTCTTCCACTCCATTCCATAGTCCTGCACTGACCGGGGGTTGTCCTTGGCTGCATTTTATAGTGTATACAGGGATAATCGTCGGTTGGTGTCACATTACATTAAAATCATACATGACTTTAAAGGGCCTCTACGTGTTGGCTTCGGCCCCACGCACGCCTCCCAAAAGTCCGGGACTCTATAGTCCCGAGAAATGGAAAAGTCAGATAATAATAATAATAATAATATTTTTTTTTCCAAAAGTTACAAAGGCATATTATTACATTAGCTGATCCCCACACTAGGCTAAGCCTGTCCTGTGGGGGCAGTACTATTAGTACTTAAATTAAATAATATTTACGTACGTAAATATTTAGATAATTTACTAGTGTGTAGTTTTTATAAGATTTCTCCACGTTTGAGTAAGTTTTATCCTCTTTACTAAGATGTAGAAAATCCTTTGCGCGCTCCCGGGCGTCTTGATAAATAAATATTCTTAAAGAATAGACGTAAAATAAATGAATATCAGTGTCAAAATAGTTGCGTTCTCACAGTACGTAGCTTTTTTGTTTTTCGACATAAAAATACAAGTGATATTCACGTAATTCTAGCGTTCTATTGTTTATCTTAGAAGATTGGTAAAAAAACCTTAATTTTTCAGGCGAATATTTGGGGTGAAAACAGTTTCTTTTGGAAACACTTTAAGTATTTGTCCGAAATATTTTCGTTAGGCGGTTTGGGCAATCATAACATACTTGCTAAATGAATATAAATGAGTGTTTTTGGTTTGCTTTGATTTCTTTGTTCAACTGATCTTGGAAAAACGAATACATTATGTTGTCAAGTACGTCACACAAGACTAAGAGAACTAGAACAAGTATCTACATTTATTTAGAAAAAGTATATCACAACATATGTTTTATAATAACTCGGATTCTAACTCTGAAATTAACTTATGTCCATTTTCTAATAAATATATCAATATAATATAAAATTCAATGTAACTTTTCGTTGTAATTTTATAACTCAAGAACGGGCTCACCTATCCAAATCAAATGTTTAGACTTTGTTCGGACTATTTAGTAGATGGTTTATGTGAAGTTTGCACAAAATCGGTAAAGCGGTTCTTCATTTATCACTTTATACGTAGCGAAGCACGTACCGGGCCGCTAGTAAATTATAAGACCTAACTACTTCTATTTTACAATGTTTATTATTTAAGTTTCTAGTCCAAGCAAGTAAATGTGGACAGAATTGATTCTTGGTGCGCAAAAATTGCAAAAAGAGCAAATCAAGTTCAATAAAGTCCCTTTAGAATAATAATTTTCGCGAGTGACAAGACCGCGATAGAAACTTTCTTTCTAATTATTTGCTTAACGCTAAAACTCTAAATCAAAACAAGAAGTATTCGGGTTAAATTACGGCGACAAACAAATTAATGCTCAAGTTCCATAGCTCTTTGAAATTCATTTGATCCGAAATAATTTTTGACGAGTTTATAACCCCGGGAGATGGGTTTGTTTTGAATCTTGCCAAGAGCTCTGTCTCACTAGGACTTCAGTAAATTGTTTACATCTACATTGAAAGGCCAGCCGTTGATGTATGATTTAAATAAACAACTAAATATCTATAAAAACTTTACAACATACATACATAACATCACGCCTACAATCCCCGAAGGGGTGGGCAGAGTCAAAGGGGCAGCATGCCCCTTCAACTACATTCAGCCAAAATTAAAACCGGGCTAGGTTAGATGGAAAATTGTGTAAAGCCGTGACAAGCGGCCAACCCGTCGCCTACACAATCACACACCAAAACCCGATACACCATTAGTCGCCTTTTACGACATGCTAGACAAGAAACACAGTTGGCATATTATTTTTAAGTCCCAGACCAACATTGGACAGTGGGCTGGGTTGGATGGAAAACTGTGAAAAAGGAGTGACAAGTGGCTAGCTCGTCGCCTACTCAGTCACATACCCAAAAGCCCGTAAACCATTAGTCTTTTAGGCAACAATCACAGTTGGCACATTCTTTTTTTCTGTCCCAGATCAACATGGGCCAAGTCCCAGACCAACATGGGACCATAAAATATTTTAAATAAAACATTTGCCATAGTTGAATATACAAAACTATTGTAAATATAATAATACGAATATTTGTTGTTATTCTTTATTTTTTGGAAGAAATCGGAAATTTTTCAGAATACATACAAGGTGTTACGAATGAGATGTCGAATATATTCATAGAACATATAAGACATAAGAAATAATAACACATTTTTGATAAAATTGTGTAAGAAGGCTCCGGAGAAAGAATTTCACTTCCAAATAGATTACATAGCTACCTAGTTAGTAAGTTAGTTAGATAAAATATCTAGTTTTATACAAGTGAAGCTAATAATCATGTTAATTACAAGACTGGGGAACCTCAGTGACACAAAGTCTCAAGGAGGGTTGGGTAAATACGACCGTCGTTTTGTCGCATACTCTATTAAACGACCATGATTTGTTGCTGACCCTCTAAATGTTTACAATTTTTTCGGTATTCTCCTGAAATAGTTGGATAAATTTTTCACGTCCTTTTGTGGATATTTCTGGAATGTAGTGGTTGCGTATGAATTGCTTAAAGAAATGTTTTTATTTTTATACTGGATCTCTTTAATAAACAGTGATATCCGTAGGTTTTTGACTTTTCATACACATATGTTTTATACACCAGATGCGATTTGAGGGCCGCCAAATTAGTCAGAAGACCATAATTAACTTATGTTCCGTGAGCCTTTTATTGTAAACCTGTTTATAGATAGATAACTATAGGATAGACAAAAAAGATTAACATAACGTTTTCATTATGGTAGAAATAAATAAATAAATTCTCTAGACTGACACACCAATTCCCTTGTCCCAAACTAAGCTTATGCTTGTGCTATGGATACTAGGTGAACGGATAGACATACTTACTCATTACAAATGCCCATGTTCATCACACGAAACATTTTCCCGCCGCGACACTCGGTTTCGTGGCCAGGGTCTCTAACCACTCGACCATCGGGCCAGTCAAAAATACTAACTACTATCATTTGAGAAAAAATACCTTAAATGCGGTACAAAATAAGCTGTCACCGAAGAAAATCTGCACAGTAAATAACAAAAACATCACCGTCGTCATGCACTGTACAGCTAAAGTAATATACAACTTAACTTGAAAGTTAGACACAATTTTATCAAAGGATCATCACCCGAGGGAAGTTAAGTCCGCGGTCACCATTAATTACTTACGTCTATTGTGACTCGTCAATACGCCTTACTTGTTTAGACATTAGCTGATGGAACCGGCCAAACTTTTATCCCTTAGGCAGTGAAATGAAATAACTTTGGAAACTTCAGTAATATTATACGACTCGCCGAGAGTGGATGAAATTAAACTCCTACTCAACAATTTTTACGAAATGTTTGGCAAAGTATTTCAATATGCTGATAGAAAAAAACGTAGTGGTATGAATAGGTATGTTGTATTTGGAAGAGAATTATGTTTCTTGTAGTAACATTTTTTTATTGGTAAAAAATCATGTGTATCTTGTTGTGTAAGCATTGCAAATTAATTAGTTGCGTTTTTTAATACTTACCTCCGTATTTTTCTGATCTAAATTGCATTTTTTCGTTTTATATAGAGGAGATATTTAGGGTTCAAGAATTATCTATATATGTATATTTAAGCTTCCTTTTAAAAAGGTATATTCAGATATACATAGTCTTACTTATGATCAGTGTAGTGTCTCGCAAAATAACAGTTTACATAGTCATAAACACAGGCACCTACTACGAGCATACGAAATAAACATATACGCTTTATTCTTGTCTGGCTTATTTCTGAGCTATTATTTTTAATTTTCAGTTTTAAGTTTAGTCTATCTTTTTAAGTCCATAAATACGTGTAGCATCTACATACTAATATCACGTCGCCCCATATCTCAGCGACCATATTCGCAATACAAAAAGTATATTCTCAGTTCTCAGATCCGTACTGGTTCTAAATCAGAAGCCTTATTATGCAGCGCGGCTTGTCGCCCAGTTAAAAACTTGCAACACGTAGCACATTTGCACTCTAAATCTCCACCGTTAATAATTGTCTCTGCCCTCGTCGGCCGAAGCTGCTTAGTTAGAATACTAAAACTTTTTAGTATTCCGCCAAGAAAATCTCAAGTTGTTAGTTAAATTCAAATTGGAAAACTTTTGGAATTTATGTTCACAGTTTTAAGGCACCTATTATGTCCTCGCAACTCGTTACACGTGTACGCGGGAGGTTTTTTAAGAGTAGCGTTGCATGGTCCAGTACAGGCCTATTTATGCTGGTTTAATGGAGGGACTTCAATTGTAACTAGTTTAATAAGATATTTAGTTTTTTTGTCTGTTCCTTATTGCCCGTAGGCGCGGGCGATGCGTTGCGTTGTACATACATGGACAATAGTGATGTCGACTGAAAAGTCAATTGAGATTCTTTTTTGAGCTGTCAAAACGCAATCACTTCACAGATTTTCTATAGGCTTGTCGGTTTTTCTAGTCAACTGACTTAATATTAAGAAGTTTTCGTAAATTTTTTAAGTCGTAGAATAAATACTACGAAACATTTTTTTGCGGAATTGTTACTTCAAAAATAAATGTAAATGGTGTTAACGTCTCTTTTGGTTACTTATATTAGTTTCCTGTTGCCATAGTGACACTCGTTAGAATCTTATCTTAAATTTTGATCACACTAAAACTATGTATTTATATAGTCATATTGACAGACTTATATAAAAGGTCAATTACTTTTATAATATATATTAGTTTCAATTCGTCGATAGCTTAGGTTTCTATACAAAAAATATAATATTGGTATTTGTTTTCGGACGATATAGTTTTCGTGTTTATTTAAGTAGGTACTTAAACTTGTAAGTGTTATTTTAGAGATGATATTTATGAGATAAATTAATTAAACTTATAGAAACAGATGCTATACGTCTGCATGTTTTTTATGCCTAGATCCCGTCTTTATTTAATAAATTATAATAAAATATCAAGCTGTATATTTGTTTCATGACTATTCGAGTTTATATATTTACCTCGGGCTTTCACTTGTGTGTGCAATCACAATAAAACTTCTAGATACGTAAATAGAAACAAATGTACTTATCTTATCCAGGCACTCGTAAACGTAGAATTTTATGAGCTTTCAGCAATAACGTTCTAGAATTGTAGAACTAGAACTACAGGTATTAGAATATCCTACATAGGTATATAATATCTATTACTTTAACCAGTATATATTTTACAGAAGCTGATCTTTATTTAGTCTTTTCTTGCGATAATTAAAATAAATGGAAGAATAGATCACACACATTTATCTGACTAGTAGCTTAAGCACTTGTGTTACGGATATCAGAATCTGATAACATGGTATTACAAATATATACTTAAATATTAGATAGATAGCTAGAACAAAAACAAGTAATAATTACACGAATGTTTATCCTGGGTAGGGATCGGGCCCACTCTTGGCGCTTGGGGCAGGGTCGCTATCGAATGCGCCATCGAGCCAGTCAATTAGAATTAATTATCGAAAAGCAAAGGTTATTATAGGAACTTAACTAACTACTTATGACGAATGTAATTAGAGATGGATAGAATATCGATATAGATTAAAATTATATATTTGTTTCGTTAACGATTATTTAAACTCAATGTAACATTTTTTTGCCAACTATAACATGTAATATGTTGAGTTTCAACATATTATTGAGAAAGTACGGTGTTTAATGTTTTACGGACTCGGCGAACTTTTTCCACAGTCATTAACTGTTTTAAGAATACATCGAGTACGAAGCAAGGTGGTAACACGCTTGACACTAAACAAATTGGTTTGCCTACAAATGCGACTATTGTTATACATTTGAATGTGCACTGTGCAGCCTCATACATTGTTTATCCCGACTGCTAAGCTAGTGATATACTTAAATTTAAATCCGTATCCAAAGAGATGTACTCAAACTTTATCCCCAAATCCTCACATTGAGCATGTCCTTCTTACCTATTAAGCTATTACCGGTTTTAGGGATATTACAAACAAAAGTAATCTTTGTTTTCTTTTCTTACTTTCTTTATTATTGCTTTTATCAAATTGGCGTATTTTCTTTTAATAAAGTACCCAGTAAGCCTGAGGTGTGCTGTTAAATTTTTCACAATTAACACGATGTCAGAGTTGCACATTATCCATTTCACCAAACTCCATAAAAATTCAAAGCCAACAGCGCCCCATGAAAAAAACGTTAATGAAGCAATAAATTAGCTAGAACCTTTATAGAACGACGTTGCGGATTATAAAACAGGTATATTAATTTGGCTAATTCATTAAAAATAAATAAGTAGACACTTTAGAGGTAAATGAGGACGTTGATGAGGATACTCCTTCGTACTAATTAGGCCCTAATCAGTCCTCGTCAAAATAAAGGCGGAAAACTTTTTTTGTTACCTTTATTACCGAACTAAATTTCGAGAAAGATAACCCGAAGGGTTTTCATTATTATTATTTATTGTTATTGCGAAAACTTTGCGGCCATGGAAGTAAATTTCAAGTGATTATAAAAAAGTTTCATTAGAAATTATGAGTAAAATTCTATTCACATTGAGGTATAAAGTCCTTGGCTTAACTTTAAAATGTCTTTTGAGAGTTCTGAAGAAAACCCGTCTCATACTCGTCTTATCAGGAGTTGATAGATTTGATATGTTTTGAAAGATAGTTGATCTGAATCAAAACATATTAAGTCTGAAAAAATATTTGGCAGAAATAATTTGTCAAGCCTAATCCTGCTCCAATAAAAACCATTATAAAAGTCAAATGATTGACATTTGACTTATCATTTGACTTAAGTGGTTTTTATTGGAGTTAGGGGCATTAAAAATGTCATTGGTTTAAATTTTAGTTTGTTTAAAATATCTTTGTCATTAGTGACAATACGCATAAAATGCACATAATTGTTTTCATACATTTGTCAAGGATGAAACAAATAAGGTACCTATACATTAACCCGTCTAAACTCATTTTACCATTTATGTTATTTATCAAACGCAAGCTATGACATACCAGCAAAAATGAGTATCATGGGAGCATGACTCAAAAACAGTTTTGTTAAAGCAATTTAAATCAATTTTTTTACAAAGAAATAAAAATTAACAAATGAATTACTCTTTTAAAAAAGTATTATATTAATAGAGCGCAGATAAATAAATTCACAACTTGCAAGCGTCTAGCAAAATTAGACATCGCTATTTTATAGGAAGTGAGTATTTCCATAATTTGATATGAGTTCTATTATACTTAGAGATTCGAGTCGCGATAATTATTCGCACTATCATCACAGTACAAAGCAAGCTGTTCGTTAAAATATAATTTTTCTCGCTACAAATCCTGTAATGGTTGAAGTCGCTTAGCGCCCACTACGCCTGCACCGGAGACACTCCATTAACCGACGCATTATCTTCCTTGTTACGAGCACTTTTCATTTTAAAATATCTCCTGTACCTAATACTTGGACGCTTTTGCCGCAAACGGAATTTCATATTGTTCCGCTTTTAATATTTCATCATTCGCCGGACACCCCTTAGTAAGAAATTAATTTGACAAGACTTTAGCTAGGACTTTGTGTTTCATCTTGAGAAAAGTAGTATGTAGAAAGTGAAAAAAACCGACTTCAAAAAACCCGCAAAAAATGTTTATGAAAATAACACGAAAATAAGAAAACGACTCCAAAACTAACTTATTATTGTAAATATTTAAATACGTGTTAAAGTTTAATACTTTCATCTAGGTAGTAGGAAGACTTACTTTTTAGTATTTAGGTATTTAAATAGCTATTTAGATATAGGTAGGTTCTTTTTTTGATTTTTTTCATAAAACCTTATTTTCTCGTTTTTTTTTTCATAAACATTTTTTGCGGGTTTTTATTAAGTCGATTTTTAATTATTTTATAAATTTGCTTTATTTGTTACTTTTTAGTAAAAATTATAAATGGGTAGACCATCAAAACCAACTGATTTAATGAGACAGTGCCGGTCTAATGAGACAAAATATGAAAAGGTTTAACGAGCCTATAATATTTAAAGTATTATTCTCAACTACTAATCTTCAAGGAGTTATACCGTCCATCATCAGCTAAGCAACATAAGATGAGTACCAGACGCAAATACTGGAATAGTTTTAGAAAAATAAATAAAACACTTACCCTTCTGAATAAAAAAAAATACTTTAAATAAATAAATAATAATAAATTCTCCAGACTGACACACCAATTCCCTAGTTCCAAACTAAGCTTATGCTTGTACTATGGATACTAGGCAAACGGATAGACATACTTAAATACGTTTATAAACATCCATGACTCGAGTACAAATGTCCATGTTCATCACACGAAACATTTGCCCCTAGCGGGATTCGAACCCGCGACCCTTGGTTTCGTGGCCAGGGTCTCTGACCACTCGACCAACGGGCCAGTCTGACTGACAAACTTTGAAAATCGGTTTACAATTCTCGGAGTTTAAAGAATCATCCACTAATTCCTAATCATTAAGGAGTTATACCTTCTATCATCAGCTCAACAACATGAGATGATAAGAACCATGCGTAAATACTTGAAAAGTCTTAGAAAATATCTAAAACACATTGTACGTGCCTATAAAATTTGAGGGTGTCCCTCGATTTTGGGATCCCTTCAGCAGATCCTGACTTGGTGGCAATGAATTCATCTCGACAGTTAACCCTTTTGAATTAAATAATAATTTTGAAAATCGGTTAACAATTCTCAGAGATATCGAGTAACATACATACAAAAAAAACAGTCGAATTGAGAACCTCCTCCTTTTTTTTTGACGTGATTAATTACACTTTTACCTTGTAATGATATTATTAATATTAATAATAAGTTTATACATTTTACTGGTAGCTGAATGAAAAATATATTCATTTTTAAAATATAGTGAAATAAAATATTTAGTAGACAACTATTTAAAAAAAATACCTGCATGAAATTGGACTAAAACATTTTGATGAAGCTCTAGCATTTTAGCAACTCACAATTTACTAATGTGCAAACAGTAATGCGTTTAAAGATACATTTCACCGGAGCTTTCCCTAATATTAAGGCAAGGGTAAATATTCCTTTGAGGCTAGTTTACGCAGTGGGGTCGTGTCCTACCCAATGATGGCCCCGTATTTTTGCCTTTGGGAATATTTTATTTTCGAATACACACTTCTCACTCACATTACTTTGTGAAAGTGTGATGAGTCTGTTTATAACGTTTCCTCCAGATATTTAGCTACAACTATTCTTAAGCCTCACGTTCGTATAGAACTTAATAATAATGTGCCAACTGTGTTCCTTGCCTAAAAGGTGACAAATATTTTGTGATTGTGTTGGTGACGAGATAACGACTTCTCATTATTTTTTCACAGTTTTTTTGACTTACACAACACAATTTTGTTTGTGGCTAAATGTAGTTCAATGAGCTTGTTGCTACTTGAACTTAGCCTACCCTTTCGGAGATTATGAGGGTGATGGTATGGATGTAAATTACCATTATTGTGGGTTTCGTAAAAGGCGACTAATGGTATATGGGGTTTTGGGTATGTGTTTTTTTAGGCGACGAGCTAGCCACTTGTCACTACTTTTTCACAATTTTCCATCTAACTTAGTCCATTGTCCTATGTTGGTCTGGGACTTAAAAAAAATGTGCCAACTGTGGTTCTTGCCTAGCATGTCGTAGAAGGTGTGGTATAGCGGGTTTCGGCTTTAGGGTATGTGATTGCGTAGGCGACAAGCTAGCCACTTGTCACTACTTTTTCACAATTTTCCATTTGACTTAGCCCGGTTTTATTTTCGGCTGAAATTGGTTAAGTGCCCCTTTGACTCTGCCTACCTCTTCGGGGATTATGGGTGTGATGTTATGTATGTATTGCGGGTTAAAAAGCAATACTTACGATAATGTCCTAACGTCCTTTTTTATATAGCGCCCTAAACTATTCTATTGTGGAAAATAATCTGTCATACTTATTTAAAATAAATACAAAAGATTTCAAAAGCGTATTATATCTAAATACATATCCTAGAAACTTTAATTAACAAATTCCTTTAATGAGTTCGTGTGCCGACTTTGTTAATTATCATTAGTTAGGATGTCTTTGTCTATCTTAGTAACTAAGATCAGAAGATTACGAGTAGAAGACTGAGGTCAATTTTTATCTAAGTTAAGTGAAATTTTGTCCGTTTTCCCCGAAATAAATCTAATTTTTATTCAAGGCTTTGTGTAGCGTTAACAAAGGTTAATTTACCTTAAAACAAACCGCTGGCTGTTTTCGGACTGTATTTTTCTTTGTAATATATTTTAATACTAGATTGTTGTTGTCATGAGCGCAATTTTGGTCAATAATGTGCCAACTATGCTCCTTGCCTAGCGTATCGTAAAAATAAATTAATAGCGTAATACCTATTGAGTTTGGATTGCGTAGGTCAGTTTAGCCACGTTTCGTTACTTTTTTTATTTCCCGTACATTTCTGCTCCATCAACAACTATGAAAGATAAATAATTTGTGCAAATGATGTACATACTCGATTCATACCTTTCTGGCTAAATTCCGAGTATGCGTAAAGCTTCAGGCAGAATCTAGTATGTATTTAAAAACCAAAAAAAATATAGCGATAATGCAAGAACAAAAATCGCGAATTATGAACAAAAATCGCAATTTGCGCATCACCATTGAGCGTAAATTTATGCCGCCCTCTTACGCAATCCATTAAGTGTCTTAGTGCGTTTTTGAGTTCCGTGAGTTAAGAACGATTTTTTTAAAACCATCACTATGTTCTACTAGTTGTGATATATTGGAATGCACAGTCGATCTGTTTAACATATTGTTTTCACGGAGTCTATTAAACAGTTTTTTGTATTTTGAAGAAATGCGAACTGATGTACCTATGTATATTAATTAAGATGATTACTTCGTTTTTGACTGGTGCATAGCGAACGAGCGATTTGTCGCGTAGACAAATTGGACCACATGTAGTCCTGCACTTTTACTAAGCACCCGTTTTTTTATCGATGAAGTACTCAATATTACTCGAATAAAAGTGAATCGTTAAATTTATTCGAGGTTGGAATGTAGCCATATTGCTTTAAAATTTTGAATTAAAAATTTTGTAGTATCACAAGCAACATTTTATAACACAGCTTATCTGTCATAGTTCATAAGTCACAACACATGCTCATTGATATGATACCTACCTACACATACAATATTAAACCCCGCCGGAACACGATAATGTGGGTACTTCAAACAAAATAACACCTGAAAGTTTTCCAAGAATAATATTTATCGTCGTCCACCGTACTAAAACGATGTAAACGAAGTGTTCCATAAACGCTGACACCGCGGAACACCAATCTTATCAGGGTGGATGCCCGCTTAGCCGCTTCTAATGTAGCGTATGCTAAAATTGTCTTTTTAAGGGCCGTAAGGAGCCGTTGCCGCGCGAGTTGGTAGGTTCCGTCGCTAGCAAGAGCCTCTGTAATTTACGATCGTTAAGGTAACCACCCCTACGCGTTCTGCTTGGAGCATGAGATTCGTTTTTTTCTGTAGACTTTTGTTTTTGGGGAGAAATAAAAAAAAAAATTACGAGGAATGACTTCGTACTGGTATTATTTGGTTTCAAGTTAACGTGAGACTCACGTCAAAAATTTACACGACTCACGTTAAAAGTGTTTTTAAAAGTATTTGGAAGACTTATGTGTTTAATGTTGGAGATAATAACGCTGATGCAGGTTACGTATTGCAGATTACGTAAAAAATAGAAATCAGTTGTTTCAAGGATAAATTAAGTTTAGTTTTACTAATTAAATTGTGTTTATTTTTGTAAAATAAAGAAAAGCGTTTGGCGACATCCCTAAAAACTTTTTTAGATAGCAACACAAGATATGCTCTATCTCTGCATTAGATAGAGCATATCTTAAGAGTATTTGCGTTCTAGAATATAGGCCGGCACCACTTTTAAAAGAATAATGCTCCTATTTGATACTGTGATCTCAAAAATCGAAGATCCTGGATATACTTAATTTAAAATGTTTGCAATTCCCTGAGAGACGGCTAACTGGAGGTACATAGATACAGCCACAAAGTAATGACCGCTGTATAGTGCTTCCTGGAACTGAACTGACAACCGGGCTCTTTCGTACATCAGCCGTCATCCGACGACGATGATAATTTAGAACCGGAGGTTTAGGAAGTGGAAACTGGGTATTGACAATCTAAAATGTTGCTGAAACATAGAAGCTACGATTGAGACGACACGAGAAATTAATAATAGGAATTAATAGTAATCAGATTATTCGGATTAGAGATGAATTACATGAGACTGTACGTAGTATGTTATTACTCTGTGATGATACAAAAAATATTGTCATTCTTACTTGCCATTTGATTTGCGAACTGCATTCATTTAGAAATAAAATTTTACCTTTTTGTGGTTGTACAGATTGATTGTTACATTGCCGTCTATTGACTACATTTAATAATTTATTCTAATATATTTATTATATATTCTAATATATATTTTAATATTTATTTATTATTTCTTTAAAGAAGGATTGCGCCAGAGTGCTAATATGAGTAAAACCATTATTCCCCTAAAACATGGGGTGCAGAGGTCGTGGATTTTTTCAATTCTTTTTTTATATCTTACTAAACCCACATTAGATTACGATTACTAAATTGACAACGTTATTGCATGAAGTCCTGAAAAAGGTGATATATATGCTAAAAATCATTAAAATCAACAACTTTTTTGATCCTTTTTTGTATTTAATTGAGATTTCTTTTTGTTTTTTGGATGAAGGTTGTTTGGATGTATGTATGAATGAACATCTGTTAATAAGAGGTCAGTCAATGATTGCATCAACACGGATATACGAGGAAGAGAAAAGCTCTTCCCTTAACATCGGGAAATTATTTATTAATTTATGCCACGATTGGCCTTAATTGTTTTCAAAAAAATTTATCTTGATAAGTACTCTTTCCATGTTGCGAAACACTCATTGATGTATAAGAACATAATCTTATTAGTGATTCGCTGACTGCTCGCAGAAGCCCTGATCATATTTACTGGGCCACTAAATTTCAACTAAGCTCCTTTGAGCAGAGACGATGTCACAGCCACAAGGGACTCTTGGTTTTGGGGTCAAAGCAAACAGTCGGATTAATGCTTGAGTCTTCTCCGCGTGTAATCTTGCTTCATATAACAGATAGATTAAATCCAATGTTATTTTGGAGACGCTATACCTACTGTTGCTGTTACGCCGGGGATTAAGTCAAATCGTCGCGTATCAAGTTATTAGGAGTTCTTAGCTACTGTATCTAGTTATATGTTGAGATATTATTTGGATTGAGGCGTCTCGTCGTTTAGACAAAGGAATGGTTAATAAAATGTACAGTTATTACCACTTTTTCAGATTTTATTTATTTATATAAATTGTTGCTGTTATACTGCTGCTGTAGGCGACAAGCTAGCCACTTGTCACTCCTTTTTCACATCCCATGTTGGTCTGGGACTTAAAAAGAATATGCCAACTGTGGTTCTTGCCTAGCGTGTCGTAAAAGGCAACTAATGGTATATCGGGTTTTGGGTGTGTGATTGTGTAGGCCAAAGGTTAGCTGCTTGTTGTTGCACTGCTTTTTCACAATTTTCCATCTAACCCAGCCCGGCTTTATTGTTGCCTGAATATGGTTGAAGGGGCATGCTGCCCCTTTGACTCTGCCTACCCCTTTGGGGATTATGGGCGTGATGTTATGTGTGTGTGTGTGTGTATGTTATGTATGTATGTTGCTGTTATACATTATGCATAAGACTAATTTTATTATTTTGACGAGCCAATGAAAGTCTTGACTTTCGTCAGGGTCTTGACCCTGGATTCAAATTTTAAAAGGAGCAAATATTTAGGTATGTGAGGAATATGGGCATTTATTGTTGACTCAACATGTTGTTATATGTAGGTAAATATATATAACAGTATAATGTTATTCGTTACCCTAATATCCACAGTATCTACAAGCAAGTTTCGTTTGTGTCAAAGGAAAAGGTTTGTTAATTTAGACAGTATATTTATAAACTTATTTAATGAAATTCAATTATTATACGTCTTTGATCATCGGTCATGATAACGGTAACTTAATAGAAAATTCTGTGCGTTATCGATTCGCCTGCTATTGTGTTGCATGCTTCCATTCACTGATGGAATGTTTGATGTCATCAACTAATGGTGGATAGGTCTGTCCAGGTCCCAAATGCATTAAGCCTATCTGCATTATCTAACGTAATTGAAGTGGGTCTGATGGCGTGTGTGAGGAGACTGTAAAATTGTTTCGCTATTGCAATTTTTTTCAAGATAATCTTTGTTATTCATATAATACACCTTTAAGAGTTATTTGTATTGTTATCAATGTATTTAAACTGTTTATTACATGTCAAATTAAAAACAATATTTTTCATCACTAATTCAAGCTGAAATCATTGATTTATTCAAGTTTTATATATGTATATCTTAATCTTATGTACTATTTATACACATATGTATGTACACCGCTGACCATAGCCTCCACCTAGCTGCTAGTGCCATGTAACCCTAAAATATTTTCAAATTTTTTATTTTTGTTGCTATATTAAAGGTCAGATTAAGTAATTGCTAAGGTACATAATATATCACTCAAATAATATTGCCTTTTTAAAAATTATGATATTGTACAAAAAAAATAGAACATAAGGCGGAATAATTTCATAAATATAATTTATACCTCAATCGTTGTACTTTACTAGTAGATAGTGAATATTTGACAACAAATAAATAGCATACTGTAACAAATTACACGAAAACGTTTTCCCAAGACATCTAAAACCCGAACTTCCATCGCACGATTCACTAGGATCAACCATGTATGTACAATTGTACAAGGTTATACCAAAAACGAATCCCTGTCTCCCAACTCCGTTGCCGGCTTCAAGGACCAAATTACATTGTGCCGCACATGTGGCCAGTTTGCGCGTGATGATTATATTTCCAAGGGGCCTAGTTTCAAAGCGTCGCCTGCCAGTACAGATAACGTTGTAAATGTCAATCTCTGCAGGTCTGTTCCATTTTGAGAGGATCAAAGTTGCGGGCAGGGATTATAAGGGTCTAAGATAAGCTTATTTTCTAAAGCCTAAATTTGTATCCACCTTATTCCTTTGTTGAGTCACAGGGTTCGACCAATAGAATCAGTTTTAGTTTAGTTTAAACGGAAAGTTGGCTTTGCGGTTCTAGGTTACCTTTATTGGGCTCACTTTTAAATAAGTAGCAAATTACAAATTAATTATTTCGCATGTAACTTAATAGCGGAAATGGTAAATCAGCTTGAGAATCCCTAGAGAAACCATAATCCTTTTTCTGACAAATTTTATACAGGAAAGAGATTAACCTACTTTGTCGTTTACTAAAGAAGCTTACAAGAAATTTTACTTATTTTTGACGAATAACGCCTTATTGAAGAATTTCCACTTAAATTTTTATATTCTCGCAGCTATGAAATACGACAAAATTAGAAGAAGTTCATTACTTAATGCCCGCCCACGTCTTTTTGTTCAATTAAATATTTCACTATAAGAAAAATGTGTGCACGGTATAAAGAATTAATCGTCTCATAACGGAATTACATCTGACGAGGGTCACGAGAGGACAAAAGGCCTCTTAACGAAAACCTTTTAACAAGCGCGTTAATGTTAAGCCAGGGTGTTATAATTTGTGACATGTTATAATGTTTTTCATAACTTGGTGTATAAATGAAAAATTAAAATTCATAAGATACACCGAGGGCTCTTGTGAAAAACGCCCTTTTGTGTGAAACGACTTTGTGGTACACTCTCTGAATTTGTTTCGCTTTGATGATGCTACGTGTAGTCATTAATTTTTCGAACGTTTTTTTAATGGAAAGGTTAAATGTGAATGTTAAATCCTTTTGAGTGCTGATTTTTTAAAAGTAAATTAAGATATTACAGTACATACTGTACTGTAACGTCCATTATAATTTTATCATCTTTTTTACTTAGTACAATGTATGGAATTGATTATAACGTTAAAACTATTTGCATTTTTATTTTATTTATTACAATTTAAATGTAAGTTACTGTGTAGTTCCGTAATTAATTTCTGATCCGCAAAAATCTGGCCCAGAAAACAAAAACTAAACTATACTAAAAAAATACTCTATTGTTTACAATATTATTATTTAAAAACTATATGCGCTAGTTTTAGTGAAAAAAAGATCGTAAAAACATTCACTTCCTATTATTTCAATCATTTAATTGTACACAACCTTTAAAGATATAAAGGTAATGTTATGTTACATCATTTAACCATCGTTTCACATCTCATGCTCCAGATCATGTTAGTAAAAAGAAAAAAAAATAAAAGCTTATAATCTACAGCGGTTTCACAATGAAACGAGACTATCCCTAAGTTTAAATGGAAAAGTTTTAGTTCCAAGTAACACAGCCGGAGTGCTCTGTTAAATTGTTTAACGTTTTTTTAAACAAGCAAACAGTTTCTCAGAGCAAAATGTACCGTCGTTAAAGGGGTTAATTTTGAACGGGATAGTTAATAAAATTTGTAGACCCGGTGTCCATAAAAATCTTTTGTCCGGGGAGTTAACATAGATCGTTAGGAGTTTTCAATCTGCTATTTAAATACTCCCGCTTCTTTTATTGCGTTGGACAAAAATTTACTCTTCACACCGAGCGGGCGTCCCTTCGGCTCTTAATTGTCTCATAAAACAAAGGGAATGAACCGTTGTCCCCCTTCCCCATTCCATAACTAAGCTTCACATTCAGCCGTTAAAATGGAGTGTTTTTGTTTACCTATCAACTGCAATTGGAGGTAAACAGATTTCGCGAGATCGGATACATTTGTTTTGTAATATTTTGTGTTGTGTCCAGTTTGCAATTGTAATTTTACTTATTATTGGAAATCTCTAGAGTATAATAAAAAGATAGTAATTATAATTAGTGAAAAAGCGAAATAAGTGTTTAATATGTTGACTAAATAATTACGAAACAAGGTATACTACCAGGTTTCAGTTTTTAGCCAATCATTTGTAAGTAAAATAATTGCTATCCAGAATTTAGATATCGTGATCCTTTGTTTTGTGATTTCTATTAGAACGGATAATTACCTATACTTGCTTCAAATAAAAAAAAAGTAATAAATGTATATCGAGCCTTATTTCTTGACAGGTTTATTTCAAGCAAAATTGGCGAAGTATTCTGATATCTTTTTGAAGAAAAGAATATATAAACGTCTAAGTGGTATTAATCTACAAACACTTCAAACTTGTTTAATTTTAACTTTATCTGATCTTCTATCTAATCCGATTGAAGTAAGTTAATCTGTTTATTAATCTAATTCAGCAGAATTAACTTTGAATTTCTTACGATTTCATTGACGTGATGGCAGCGAACAAGACTATCGAGAGATTTTGATGTCGGAGGTCTTTAAGAGATTCTCTTTCATTACGCCGCAACAGCTAAATCCCTGACATAAATAATTTCACCCCAGATTTGTCCTAAACTTTTCCTTTGAACTTGACAAAATATGGAATTAGTCGAATTTCAAATTCGAACCTTGTAGAAAATTCTTTCTCGAGATATTACTTTTGAACAAAAGAAAAAGAAAGCGAATGAGAAATACTACGATTGGAGAGATAAGAAACACTTCAACGAAGAAGCCTCGAAAAAGAAATTGGATGTTGATATAGGAATATTAATTCTGAAGTTAAACTTTTATTACGCATTACTAATTGTTAAAGACGGTTGAAATGTTTCGCCTGGGTCGTGCAAACTCTACTGTATTACAGCTAAGTACATCTTTGACAAACACTTGAGAACATCAAAAAGATCAATAGAAAGGTGCGGTGACCGAACCTAATTGTTCAACTGTAGGTACGTTTTATTTCTCACAAATACTATTCACTTAGTACCTACTTCTATGTAAATGTAATGTTGTAATGTAATAAATGTAATGTTGACCAACTAAAAAATAATTCTAAAAAGTCAGGCTAAGCGGTCATGTTAAATGGCATAATTAAGATGTACGAGTCCGAGAACATTAAATTGTTTCAGCAGAAATCACATCAGACAACCTTTAAAAGCAAGCGTACAAATCGCAGCATCTCAAATATTTGACATCGATACTGGCCTGTGATATACTAGGTCCTCAAGTGTAGTGGACTCGAGGCCCTTGAGCCTAAGTAGCCATCAAGCCAACTCTAGTGCACCAACTGTTCTGTACATAATATCGAGCGAAGTGGCACACATGGTGAGTTCCATTGCAAAGGACTAACTTTATACCAGTATATTGAAGTCTGTCTGTATACTGAGTTAATAAATAATAAACAAATATATTCTCTATACTGACACACCAATTTCCTAGTTCCAAACTAAGCTATAAGCTTATCCTATGGATAGAAGGCAAACGGATAGACATACTTATATACGTACATAAAAATCCATGAGTCGAGTACAAAATGCACTCGACCGTGTTCATCACTCGAAACATTTGCCTCTAACGGCATTCGAACCCGCGACCCTTGGTTTCGTGGTCAGGATATCTGACCACTCGGCCAACGGGCCTGTCAAGCTATATTACTTTTACTTTCATATTATTTTTGTCCCAACCTGTACTTTATTTTTATTTTCTTTTTAAAGTAGGATTTTCCGCTTGAAATATTAAGATTATTAGAGGGTCTATCGTTTGTCCTGTGCGATGTACAAATTTTTCTGAAAAAAAAAATAGCTATGTCCATTTTCAGGGCTCAAATTTAAGTTTGCCAAACTTCACGGCAACCAGTTAAGTATGCGTAAATACGTAACAGACAGAGAGAGTAATTTGCTATAAGGTAAGTAAGGATAGGTAAGTAAGGATAGGTAAGTAAGGATACGGATCAGGTTTAACAGCTATGTGAATTAAAATTGTAACAACGGACTTTATAACTTTCCTATTACTGAATGTGAGTGTCATTTTAAATTCAACTGAAAAACATTTTCGTCTCATTTGTTTACGGTGTTTACGACGTCGCGGCCCGACCGTAGAATTACCCTCATCGTAAAACACCTGACCGTTTTATGAAATATTAACTCGTCCATTGTCTATATTATGAAGTGCTTTGATGCGATCAAATAATAGATATTGTTTGATATTGACATGTAAACGTGTGACTACATAGACCTAATAGTAATCTCTTATTTATTGAAACAAATTTATTTGACAACAATATAATTCTATCATATTTTTGTTTGTTTACCCTTCGTGCACTTCGTGATGTTGATTTTAATATTTATACCTCAATTATGCTATTATATGTGTGATATAAATGATGTGTGATGATTAATGAACCATTCAATGATGAAATGAACATTTCAATGATGAAATGTACCGAACAATTTGTGAACCACGTGGAATTAAATGTAAAATAAGTATTATTTTCGAACATTCGTTCCACGCATTTGCTCCACTTTAATACATTTGGAATTCTTGTTTTCGTCGAAAACGATGATGGAATTGATGAATCAGTGAACGGCACCCCGTAAACCGTAGCTGAATAATCCCGGGCTTGATTGAAAATTTGTTTCAATCTAACGAGCGAGGCAGCCGCAGTCAACAAGAAATTAAATTTTCCGATGAAATTTTTACACCGATTTTTCCCGTTAAACGAAGGAAGCGTTGTTATTGCATCCCTATTGAGAGGAGTGGCTCGTCTGTGCTTTATGTAAAATGTTTCCTGCAGTTTGATAAAACAAGCCCCTGTTTTCTGTACACCTTAGCGTTTGCGGTTTAACAGTCTGCGCAAGAAAATTTCGCTCTCTTTATAACTAATTTTAGGAGACTACAATGAGTTTTTAACTTAGCAAGAATAATATTTTTCGGGAAAATTATTCTTCTTTTAGATTTTATTTTGCTGGAGTCCATATCCTGCTGGAATATTACTATAAGAAGAAATGTTTTGCACTTTTGTACGAAGTAATATCTTGAATATTAACCACAGGTACATAACATTTTTAAGATTATTTTTGAATATTAAAATATATGTGAAAAATTCCAAGAGAATGAAACTATGTGTTATTATAAAGAATGTCGTAAATTATAACAATTATGTGAAGAAGTCTAGCTAGTCAGTAATAGTAGTAGAGGTAGTTATGATAATGTAGAAGAATGCTGACCTAAGTAAGATATTTTTCGAGTCATGTACTGTATCCGAGTTTGTTGAGTATTGCACGATTACCTGCGGACAAAGGTAAACTGACAGGCTTTCGGCTCATGGGAGGGTCAGCGGGTTACACCGATAAACATCATTTACGATGTTGAAATTGCCTCAGATATCTGCCTCCTCAGCGATATGCTGTGAGACCAATAACGTACCCGAGATATTCGCCTAGAGCGATTTTATGGCAATGAACCCCGATATTGCACCCTGAGAATATTAGTGCCTACTACTCTTGATCCGGCAACTGCCATCTTTTACTATCTTTTTCCAATATCCGTTAATATTGGCCGTTCCTCGGTAACAACTTTGAGATCGTTGGGAACACTTTCCTTAATGTTTTCGAGCCGTCCCGAGGCCGCGAATGCCTTTATTAAATCAGCCTACTTTGAATAAAAGATTGTTTTCTTTTTAAAAAATATGATGTTTCTGAACGAAATATTTTTTGTTTATAAGAATTTGATTATGACGTTCCCCCAGCGGGGCTTTCAATTATTTTCTTTATCTTAACTAAATGTCTCCAATTCCGAGTCAACTTATTTTCTTTCCTAAAATGCATTAGTAAAAATGTTTTAGTGGTGTGTTGGTTTTGTCATTGTAAGTAGTTTGTTTAAAAGGTTTTTGAAAACCCGACATTAGAAAACAAACATTTTAATAGACACGGGTTTGAATGTTCTGGCTTTGGTCCTCGATTTTGAATGTAACTTATGTATTTAACATATCTGGTGGCTGTATGTCAGATGAACTTAATGATGTATGAACACAGTGTATTGACTAGATATTATAACCGACGAATATTTTTAAAAAATAGAAAGACACAACACTATCTGCTATTACGTATTTATATACGTACGTATTTTGTGTCTAGAATAAGATTTTTTGCAAATTTATAGTAAGGCGCATTTGTCAATCAAATTAAATGAGGTAAAATTAAAGTAAGGTTTCATATTACTTAAAGTTACAAGAGCTTCTTTCATTCTTCCTTTTCTTTGTTGTCTTGTGACAACGTAATTGCCTAATTGGTTGAAAATACCAATACAAAATTAGGTATCCGATCCGTTTGACCCAAGGCTTGCTCAAAGGGTTTGAAGGGCTCAAAACGAACGAATCCGCCATATACACGTATATATGCATTACGTATGTATATATTAATTAAATTGCTTTCTATCTCTATTGAGTGCGCTCCCTAGCTTTATTCCCGATTCGAAATCTTGTAACGTTATTTACTCGAAATGAATGAAGTTTCGCTCGACCCCATATTGCCTTTTATAAAGTATACAATCTTTTTTCTTATCGTTACGGTGAGTATAGACTGAGAATAACCGGCAGAGGAAATAATTCATGACATGTCGATGTGCGTCACAGAATTGTGAAGGAATTGTCGTGTCTCTCTGTGATTTTTTGTTATTTGTTGATACATCAAAATCTTATAAATAGAAATGATTGCATTGAAAAGATATATTCCTTCTGTGAGTAATACGTTTTAGTATTACATATTAAAGATACAATTGCTGGGAATAAAATATATATATATATAAATGAACCCCTATTTCTTTTGGTCACGTTTTATCTTGAGAACGGCTTTACCGATTTCATTCTTCCTTTTTTTTATATTTCCTAATACTAAGTAGAAGGTTTCATGTATGGAAAAAATAAAATATTTGTAGGGGAAAAAAAAAGATACAGATTTTTCATATGCAAGAACGACATATACCTGTATAAATATACATATAGCCTGGGACTCAACAATGTTGTACTAAATGTGTAAACCTTGTATAGCATATGATAAAAGGTGACTGATGGTATATTGAGTTTGTGTATAAAGGCGACGAGCAAGCCATTTTTCAGTTTTTTTCCAATGTTCTCCATTATACCTAGCTCAGTTTTATTTTTGACTAATTTTGACTTGCACTCTACCTACTGTTTAGGGCATGATTGTATGTATGTATATAACAAAATTTCATTTGTTTGTTTACCCAGGTACCTACCCTCTGGAGAACTCTTTCGATATCTTCGAAGCTCTGCGCTGAGGACTTGTTCGTCCACAGAGATACAAAAGACAATAATCCGAATACTCCGTTCGAGTTTACTGAACCTAATATGGCTGTAAGTGACTGCTTATTTTGTTTTTTTTTTATATTTACTGTATCATTAATTAATCTCAATCAATAGAGCGGTGGTAGTTCAATGGTAAGGACACCCGCCTCTTAACCGAGGAGTGCCGGTTGAAACACGGGCATGTACCTCTAGAATTTTAAAATCTATGTACGTATTCATACCACTAGCTCGACGGTGTTGGAAAACATCGTGATGAAACCTGCAAATTCAAACAACTTTGGATTTGTAACCATGATCCAAAAATTTTCTGGTTCCCCTATATTAGGGTTACGAAGGTCAGATCGGCAGTCGCTTCAGTGTAATTACCAGACTCGCTAAGTCCTGGATCATGGTCTAAGCGGACCCTGTCTAAACACGGGACATAACGCTAGGAAGATGTAGATTATGATAATTAATATCAATCAATCAATGCTTTCTATCTTGAACAATTTAAAATGATACGAAAAAGAAACAATATCAAAGTCAATCTTTGCAATAAATCTATCTGATTTTAATATTTAAATTCGTCTATATTTATAAACGTTTTGTATTCTACAAATAAGACTGTATGTTATATGACGGGTTATTTTTTTTTCTAATATATATTTAGTTAACCTTTACTCTGTATGTTTACATAATTTTGAGTATTAAAACTCGTTTTAGAGCGAATCAGTATGATATAATCTGAAATTGAAAAACTAACAACCTGAGGTCTGCTTTAAAACGTGATTCAGAGTTTTGGTAACCTACTTTTAAGTTGGAAACTTATTGAATAACTGGGATGAAATTTGAAAGAAAATGCAACTGTTAGTAACGGAAAGAAGAATATTTTACTGAGCTAGTTCGTAATGTACGTAATTTACTGAACTAGTTCGTAATGTTAAAGAAAACAACTAAGTATTCCTTGATTGAATGACGCTGGATTTGGCTAATAGTTATCATTAAAAATGTTTTGTTGAATCGATAAAAATACTTTCATTATATTTACTTACTAGCTGTGCCCGCGGTTTCACTCGCGTTTATGGTCAATGTTGCCTATTGCCTTTCTCGATAAATGAGCTTTCTAACACTGAAAGTTTTTTTTAATCGGACCGGTAGTTCCTCAGATTAGCAGGTTCAAGCAAACAAACAAACTCTTCAGTTTTATAATATTAGTATAAATATTATATCAGTATATATAGACTACACGATAAACATAAACAAATACGAGGTATTTAAAATGTAACACTCAACATTTTATTGGAGTCCATTTCTACATACTACGAATATGATGTATGTGTGTGAGTGCATTTTATAAAAAGTTCATAAAATGTTCGTTGGATGAATAGTACCTGCTCTTAACCATAGCTCAATTTCTAGAACTAAGTTACAATTCTATTGATTGTATTTTATTGACGCGAGTTGGAATACACATTAAAACTTAGGCTATTTGTTAACCCGATCAATATTTATCTGAGAAAGTAATATAGGCACTCGGTATTTGTCATGAAAGCACCAAATATATTATATCTGTTACTTTTGACTTTCAGCCATATTGGCCCATGTTGGTCTGGGACTTGAAAAGAATTTGCCAACAGTGGTCCTTGCCTAGCATGTCGTAAAAGGCGACTAATGGTATACCAAGTTTTGAGTGTGTGATTGTGTAGGCGACGAGCTAGCCACTTGTAACTACTTTTTCACAATTTTCCATCTAATCCAGCCCAGTTTTATTTTTGTCTGAATGTGGTTAAGGGGGCAAGCTGCCCCTTTAACTCTGCCTATCCTTTTGGAGATTACAGGCGTGATTATATGTATGCATGTATGTTCATTAAAAGTAATTGTATTTACATAATATAGTTAAAATAAAAATTCAAATACACGGCTTATACTGATATATTTGTTAAGATATTAACTTGATAAATTTTAATAGAAATTAAATCAATTATCTATTTGTTATTAACTTTTTTGAAAAAAATATCAATTAACAAAACCTAACTTTACGCCACTTCCTTAGCGGGGTCGGCAGAGAAAAAAAAAACTAATGAAATTTTATGCAAAAGACTTTTATCGCCTATGTTTGTTTGTGAGGCTTATTTTCGAGGTTTGATTTATTTTTAGCGGCTTGCAGCCCTCATCCAAAATTATCCTGTCGGTGCTCAAAGGTCGGCGCTAGGTCCCGCCGTGGACATAGTTCAAAGGCAAATGGGATGGATACCCATATCAGCGATGCATAAAGTGGCAGAAATACTCAGCATACCGAGGGTGAGAGTGTATGAATGGGTGACATTCTATACCATGTGCAAGAGGTATGTGAATTATTTTATAGTTATTTCATATGTCATACGGCTTACTGGGCTTTAGCATATTTATCATAGACAAATAGAGTAGCCGTGTAGTATGCGTTAATTTTCTGCTAAGCATGAATACCTAGATATTTTATTTAAACGAAGAAAATCATGATACTATGTATATAGTCTTTTTAAGTAGGTATCATCTAATTTCTTACCAAAGAAACTAATGCCAATTGGAAGTAGGAAATGTCTAAAATACACAAAAGAAATTGTTTTATTTTTTTCCCGGTGATTATTATTACCAGGTTCAAATAAGTACAACAATAGCAGTCATTTGTACTTTAATTAAATGGGTCAGGTTCGCTTCAGATTGAGATCTTTAAATGGAGTTTTACGAGAAAACGGTGTCATACAAATTGTGAAAGTCCATTTCGCCAATTTGACAAGTTCGATCGCGCATTCGGTAGTGACCCTGCCCTATGCGCCAAGAGTTGTGGGTTCGATCCCCACCCAGGACAAATATTCGTATGATGACTACTTGTGTTTGTTCTGTGTCTGGATATTAATATCCGATATTTAAGTATACATTTGTAATACCACTGTTGTTTCTGATATCCGTAACACAAGTGCTTAAGAACTTACCTCGGAGTCAGATCAATGAATATGATGTAGTCTGATATTTATTTATTTATTTACCTAAGGTGAGTTCCATGACACTTTGAATTTGACGTTAATAGTCATGCGCCTATATGACACCCATTCGATTTTTTTCAATTCGATAAAACATTCTAGGGCAGTTAAATCGACTTTTTTATTTATTTATTTCAAATCCTGATTAAAATTTAAATTTGTTAAAACTATGATAAGTAATTAATACTGGTATTGTCACGTAAATAATATCGGATATATACAATTTAGCGCGCGCGATTTGAAGACTCGGCATCAACACAATAAGAACGTTTTATTTTTGAATGTGTCTTAGGGGACACTAATTGTTTTATTTAAGTATGATGTGATATCCGCTAACTGTATTTTTTACATATAGTTAAAATCACGGTATCCTGTTTGATTAGTTTATTAATGTTATCAAATAGAGCAATGTGTAAAAAATGTGTTTATTTGTTGACACTGAGTTCGGAACATATTTTCGGTTAAAATTCACGAGAAATATCTTTAGTAAAATATTTTAACTCGATGACGAGATGTGCGCTATATCGATTAATGATATGACGTGAATAGTAGTGTCAATCTCTATAAGTAAACTTTCCGTTTTCCGTAGTATGCATTTCATACGATATATTTGCTAAATTAAATTACTTAGTCATAAATTTAAAAAGGAAATTGATAAATCGTGTTTAGATGAATTAATGGAGATAACTAATATATTTTTTTTAACAATGTAGTACAGTCATTTGGTAGTTTTACCTGGAAAGTTTTCCGGGAGCTTTAAAAGTTGGTAATTTTATAGATTTTGAGGTGCTCTTTCCGAATTTCGTCTTTGCGACCTTGGATTTTTGCCGCTCGCGCCATCATATTGGAAAAATGGCGCCTAAAAGCAGTTTTTGACAATATCTCCTTTCCGACTCATTTACGTTAAAACAGTTATATACAAATAGAGACAATTGCCTACAATTTATGTATCTACCTTTTTTTTCATAAAATCAATAGTTTACGCGTACGAGCGCCGCAAAGTGTACTCCAACGTGCATATAAAATAAATTGTGCTGTGCTCACTGGAATAAAGCGCCCCGTTTATAGGATTTTCCTCACACATCCCAACTACAGTGGAACTTTGATGGAATTGCCTAAATCTTGTTTCTGGGACGTTTAATCCATTAGGCTAAAGACCTTTGCCTTTAAGTGATCTAGTAGTTGCATGGATACATTTAAATTACATTAGGGAGTCGAGGGAATTTCGTTAAATATTTCAGAGTGTACAGAATATAAATTGTTAGATACATACGCGAGATTAAACAACAATTTTTTTTTTTTACTATTGGGAATGTCTTCGCTTTGTCTTGCTATTAAAAAATAAATATAAAACATTAGTAATTCGCTCTCAATTCTCTCTGCAATATTCCTCATAGTCGACGATGCCAGTATACAGGGAATAAAGCATTTTTGTTGTAGTTAATAATGTCGTAAAATTGGAATAGCCAGACGTATAAAAATTACTAAGAATTTATTCGATTAAAATGAATGTGCATGTTTCTTTTTAATATATTTGTCTTCTATTACAATATTCTTAATTTTTAGACGTTTTCGTGGGAAATTCCATGTGAAAGTCTGCATCACCACGCCGTGCATGATTCGCGGGGGGGACATCATCCTGAAGGCTGTCGAAGAAGCGACCTGCTGCTCGGTCGGAGGACTCTCCTCAGACGGCATGTTCGGCGTGGACACTGTGGAGTGTCAGGGCGCGTGTGTCAATGCTCCCGTGTTCGTTGTCGACGATGATTACTATGTGAGTGGATACGGTATTAAAATTTATCTTCTAGCCGGGTAGGGATTGTCCAAGCTACGTAGGGTTTAGATGTTTTAATATTTACTAGATTGGAGCCAGAATATTTTTAATTTGCCTCAATGAATATTCCCAATTTTGGTCTCGGATTAAGAATACTGTAACCAACTGTGTTCCGGGCCTAGTATGTCACAAAAGGCGAGTGGTCTACTAATTATTGAGTTAATGGTTGTGTGAGGAACTAGATCCAAAGCATGATCTAAACTTATCTGGTTTCCTTGTGTAAGGGTTGCAAAGGTCAGATCAGCAGTCGCTTCAACCCCCCCGCTGGGGTCTTCGGTTTAGTGTACCGGGGGGGCTTAGTAGGCCCTGGTGCAGGACAGGGCCGAAGCTAAGAGAGACCCCGAGGTGAGCTGTGACTGCTCGGCATTTCCCACCGAGCAGTTGCGGCACCGGCCGCAGCCCCCTGCGGCCGGACTAGGATTGCCGAGGAAGAGGAGGAGCTGAGTGTGTCGTTGCTCGCCTCCCTATCCTCGGCAACCCGACAGGGGCGCACTGCGCTGCGTTGTGGTGGGTCGCGGAGGGATCTCCTCTCCCTCCGTGATGACAGGGCTCTGCCCTCAATTTAGGTCGCCGGGCGGAAGGCGGCCCCCTCTGACGAGACGCTCTCCGCGTGCCCTCTGGCTTAGCAGAGGGCACAGCGCGAGAGTGGGCCCACGACGCCGGTCACGGGGACGATCGGCGCCTGAATCCTGGGCGGAGTAGTTGAGACATGCTGGGTGGCCTGGCATGTCTCGACGCGCGCGCGTGCTCGGTGCTGTGCATCCGACGACTGATGGCGTGGGCTGCACAGCATCGACCACCGCCGCGCGAGGTGAGCCGCGCAGCGCGGCATGCGCACTACCGGAGGAGCTGTCGTATAGTCCCGACAGTGGGGATACCGGCTCCTCCGGAACTGCGCCGCGGGAGGCCACGTTGGGGTTTTAGTCGGTTCGAGTCCGACACACCGCCCTCTGCTTCCCCGAGCAGAGGATGACGGCTCGTGGGAGTTTCCCCAACTAAAAAAAAAAAAAAAAGCATTCGCTTCAACGACCAGATTCGCTAAATATCATGGTTTAAGCAGACACCGTCTGAGTACGAGATGATGAGATGACGAAAAGGCTATTTGTACTAGTTATTCACAAATTTCTTTTTAACCCAACTGAACTTGATATCTTTCTAATCGTATATTGTGTTTGAAAACAAAATTTCTATTAGTCGCAAATTACTAGATTAGCGGTTGTGTTGAAGTAAGACCTTCTGCCAAAAAAAATCGCACAGCCATCACATCTTTGCCGAGCTAAAGCACGTAAATGTTTCGTTTCCAGGAAGATGTTAACGTATGCGATGTTTACAACATTATACAGACGTTGAGGTCGGGGAAGATACCACCTAGTGGACCACAGTAAGTGTGATACAGACTAGTTTTGCTTAAGTTATTCGTACCTGCATGGAGTTTATCTATCGTACTCTCTATTTAACGAGGCGAATGACTAACGTACATTTGCGCAGTCCGCAGAACGATATAGTTTGTAGGTTCCCAGCACCCTTTGAGCTAAAGGAATCCTCTCCGGCCAAGGTGGTAGTGTCTGGGATACATTTACTAAACTCCATGGCACTCGACGCTTTAGATAACGATATTGGAGAAATTGTTAATGAACTCTGCGAGTAAATTTATCATCAGAAAACTAATTTTCTACTAACTTATATTCCGCGACAAATGTGAGTAATTCGAATAGAGATGTATGAATAGGTACATCGATTTTATGTTTGCATGAAGTAACGTAGCTTCAATATATTCGTTACAGGAATGGAAGATTCGCGTCCGAACCAATATGTGGACTGACAAGTTTATTTGAATGCCCTCCGCCTCCTGGATTTGGATGCCAATCTTTACGTTAAATGCTCAAAATATCGCAGTGGAACTTGATTCTAAAATATGATAATAGTTGGGACATTATTCGGAAATTTTATCTATACTTATAATAAATCTGTAGAGAGGTCAATTCTGTACATGAAATATATTTTCTAAATAACTATCAGGGGGTGCTTAGTGATCGATACTGATGCCAAAAATGCAATCAGTAAAATTTTTGTCTGTCTGTCTGTCTGTCTGTCTGTCTGTATGTTCCTTATAGAAACAAAAACTACTCGACGGATTTTAACGAAATTTGGTACAATTATTCTTCATACTCCTGGGCAGGTTATAGTATATTACTCCATTTTTTAAGCTTCCGTCGCGTGTGCAGCCTTAATGGTTAAAGTTACATAGAAATCATGTATGACTGAAATAGTCTTTATAATATTAACCATAAACGCGGGTGACACCGCTGGTACAGCTAGTAGTAAATAAAAATTTAAAATATCGTGTTTTGCATTAATACTTATACCTTTCCTTTTCTCATTATTTAATGAGTGCAGGTGGCAGTCTATTTTGAGTTTGCGCCAATATTTTGAGTTTGATAGATACTGTCAGGCATACTTACTTAATGCTAGAAATTTAACGATTAAAACATAGATTATTATAATGACCAAAATATGGTAACTGCGTGTAAACAGATAATCCTCCTCCTCCTCCTTCAACAAGGAAATAAAAAAATATTAAAGTGACTAATAGCCAATTTTCAAATTACCCGATTCCTGAAGTGCCTACTTCGTTAGCATGTATTTATTTCATTTCGTAAAAGCGGTTTCAATTTCTCGTTCGCTGAGAGTTCTCTCTCCAAACTGAACTTGAACTTGACGCCTCCTTCAGAAATAAACTTCCCCAACAAGTATCACATCTTTGTAACGTTCCTCACTAAACATTGTCCCTCTGATCCAAGCATCATCCAATGCTAATTATAAATTCTTCCGTCGTGTTTTACGGCGACGGCGTCTCAAGTGGAAAATTGGAATTTTATACTGTCGTTTTTCTGACAGGATATTAAAACGTTGGTGAAATATTTAATTTGCTGCTAAAAATTGCCGTCATGCCTAACCTGAGTGTACCTGATGTCGTGGTTTAATAAAAGAGCAACTTTTTATTTGTTGCACTTTTCCTTGTCGCCGGAGACGACCTTTTGCGATTCTGGTTTTTGTCATTTTATTTTTCGTTGTTTCATCACAACGTTACATTATATTGCAGGTTTAACCCATAGAAGGAGCATTATCTTACGAGCGTGAAACTTTAGTGTATGAAGATTGACCATCGTGAGTTCTTTACGATATCGGCTGATGATTTTACATCCAATTTGCATATTTCTTTGGCACCTAGATTATCTGACTAGCCCGTTGGTCGGGCAGAAACCCTGGCAATGAAACCAAGGGTTACGGGTTCGAATCCCGCTAGGGGTAAATGTTTTTATATTGACTGTTTATAAAATACTTAAATACGATAATACTTTACGTTCAGAGAATCTACTAGAAATCCAGGAGAATAAATCAACTACCCTTTAGAGCCATACTATTGTGTATTCTCGTGTAGTTTTCACCGATAATTAAAGTTAGCGACGCGGATAATATCGGCTCTTACACAACTAGTAAATTACGAACGAGCGATCCTCCCAGGGGACATCGGATACCACCAGTCTGGAGGATTTACTGCTCTTAACCTCACTTCATCCTTAATTATAAACGCCGAGTCTCTTCTGTTGTAGTTTATTTTATTAATATCGCCACTAAGAGCTGTTGGATGACAAAAGATCAGTTAGCAATAGGCTGTTGTTTTGTTTGAAAAATTAACTAACAATGGTAGGTAAATAAAACATAGTTTTTTATTGTCGTATGTATGTTTAAAATAGTAGTTTACTTCTTTATGTTTAAATCATCATATATACACATCTATGATGGCTCATGCAAAAGAACCTTCTCAATATTTCAAATTATATCTCTTTTTCTTTATCTGGATTATATAAATCCCGGTGGACTATTTATAACTCTTATTTACATTCCGAAATAAGGGTTGATCTTGTGTTAATAACTTGTGTTGACACCGATATTAGTCCAAATTCATATTATATTGAGCTTCTGATATCAGGTCAATTAAATCTCAACAGAAAGAGAGAAACGGCAAATACCAAAAAAAAAACTGATTTCTGCCTACAGCTACATATTGATTCAAAGAAACATATTTCAAAGTCAATGCTTACAATTAAATCAAAGTTTGAAGGGTCACATGTAATTAAATAGTAAGAAATATAAAATCAGGCCGTAAATTTAATTTCAATTACAAATTACCACACAATGACCCAAACCCAAACTATTCAAACGGCAATAATAACGGCGAAATTTTCGGAAACAAACCATATTTGCTCAATTTAAAACTCTGCAGAGGAAATTTGTGTTCGCGACGGGGTCCATTATTGCCCATAATTGAATTTCCCTTACCTGCATGTTAAAATGATTTCGACATAACTTCGAAAGAAGGCTTTTACATTTTTATTTTGCAACTTTTGTACAGCATTAAATGTGAAATTTCGGCGCGCGAATACTTATTTACTTTTTCCTTTGGCCGTGTAAAACTGAGGCTAATTTTCGGGAAAATGTTCATTAACTTATATTGTGTTTTTAAATCTCAGATCACATCTTTTGATAACTTAGCCATTGCGCAGTAATTTGTAATGTTGAATTTTCTGTACGGAAATTACGGAATTACTGTCATTTATATATTTTTTAATTGATGCGGAAAAATTACAAGCCTGTAAAAGTTGAATTTGTATAGCGAATTCTCTCAGCGTAAGATTTGGTTGTTAACTATATGTATTTTCATAGAAACATGTTGCACTGGTAAAATATGACGAATCACATCATTTTAGTGATTATCTCTTGAAAATGTAGTTTATGCACTAATAAAACATTTTAATACATACTACTACTACTAAAATTCACGCCACTTCTCTAAAGGGGTAGGCCGATAGAACCAAACGCTATATGGCACGATTCTTACACACCTCACTTGCTTCTTAAACATTCATGATCCTTTTCATACAAGCTCTTCGGTTTTTATGGCTCCTGACATCACCTTTTGTTAACACACGACCAATCTGGATCGTTCCGCGGCTCCTTCATCCTTCTACTCTTCACTTTCTCTTTCTCCACTTTGCATTGTATATCTGTTTATTCAATACATTCTTTCCACATGTCCGAACCACCGGAGCATGCCTCTTCTTACCTTGACTCCGACCGCCTATCTCGACCGCGTTTATTCTACTTTCATGCTGTTTCTGCCAAACCCAACTCATTTCCATATGTTAACATAAGAATCAGCACCGCATTGTGTATAGCGAGCTCGGCCTTCTGGCCTTAGACTTTACTGCTTGGAAGTTTTCCTAACGCTCCATTCACCCTGCATTTACTCTTTTTTCCATATCAGCGGAGTACCTTCCATTCCTGCTAAATGCACATCCTAGATACCTATACAATTTCATTCACCTGCTCCAGCACTACATCATCAACCGTTTCCTTGTTTCCGTTCTGGTTGCTTCTTTTTCAAACACCATGTTCTTTGTTTTCTTCGCATTCAATTGTAAGCCTCTCTCCTTACAACATTAAAAATGTTATAACTAGTTGTTGCAGATTCGATGCTGACTCTGCTAAAAGTACAGCATTGTCAGCGTAAAATAAACAGATCACAACTAAGTCACCCATACGTACTCCAACATTCATAGATCTAATACTCCGGAGGCAATAGTCCAGTTATATGATAAAAAGCGAGCTGACAGCATGCATCCCTGTCTGACGCCAATATTGGCGTCAAACCAGGAAAACATTTTAGGAAGGAAAATACTTTTAACAGCCTTAACTAGTAGTTTTATAAACCATTTACGAGTATATCGGTAAACAACCCGTGTAATTAAAGTATAATTGTATTGAAACAAAATTTTAGTTAAACAGTGCTCACTGTGATGGCAAATAAAACGTCCAAATATTTGGAAAGAGGAGGAACGAGATAATGCAGTAGTTAATGGCGCGGCCGGACGTCGTGGCTGTGTTGTTATTGCTTTAGGGGCCGCCGTGCACACCGACACGTAATATTTCATAATATAAATGCAAAGAAACTATCTTTCAGTTACGTCTTTACGGATATATTTAGACTTATAAAAAACAACCGAAAAAGTATTAACCTACACCTGCGACATGATGATTATATGTATACCATTAATCAATCATAAACATAATATAAACTATTATGATTAATTTATTATATGTGATTAAACGGTTAATCGATAACAAAAATAAATGATATATTATACATATCATCATGCCCTCAATTCCCGAATTCAGAGTCAAAGGAACAACAAGCCACTTTAACCACATTTGGCCAAAAATTAAACTGGGTTGGGTTAGACCAAAAACACACACCCAACACCGTGTACCATTAGCCGTATTTTACGACATGCCAGGCAATTAAAACAGTTTTTGCATTATTTTTAACCCTCTGATCAACGTGAGACCGCATTTATATTTGATATCCCAAAATCGCTTCCTTAATAATATATTTTGACATCCCAGAATCTCGAAATAATTGATTTATTATACTACTCACCTACTTCACCCAACACCTACAATTCACACGTAGCGTGTTTCGTAGCCTTTCGTAGCGCTGCTACGCGTGAACATTTATCTTGCCGTCACCTTATACTACAATTTACGTAGCAATAATTAAGCTACGGCCGGCTCAAGTCCTGAGTGTAAAAAATCTTCCAGAATGTTTTTTATTATCTACTGAGCTTAACCTAGACTCTCTACGTAAATATATACTATTTACATTATATTGTTTAAAGACGTAGTGTTACACGTACAATACTATGTGTCAATAGAATAATTGTTGCTGTTACAATAAATACGTGAGATCGTAACGAAAATAATTTTAAAAAAAATTGTTACTAAGCAAAATCCTAACTTTTTCTTGGCTAACTTTCCAAACAAACTGCGTCAGTCCTAGGGATACTAAACCGTAACATCTGCAAAGAATTAGCATAAATACTAAACAAAAACCTGTTACGTGACATTGTGACGTAAAGCCATCTTCACAAGCCTGAGGCAAGCCGGCAGACCAAAGTCGTAACCGTAAAACGTACAAATGGAAAACAAAAATGCAATAATAGTCCCTTCAAATTGTGATTCCCTCTTTCGTGATGGGAAACGACGCCTCTGCGCCTATTTTAATGCCTTTTGACGATGTTCCGACGTGTAATTCTATGAACCAATTTAACGGTTTTAAGTAATTTATTAACATTCGCGCCGATGTTAATTGAAGGGTGATTTTGTTATAACAAGGTATTCGCCGAGAGGCGGTATATTTTGGAAGATATGAGTTTTTGGATGTAAATTAATTAAAGCTCAAGGTTTAATACATATCAGTAGCACATACAATTTTTGCTTCACTTTTAAAGCAGTGGTAGGTGCGCAATTTCCTTCTGCTCAGAGGGTGCTAAAACGAAAATAAGATACTTAACAGCTACTCATTTATGCGAAACACAAGGTTTTCTTCAAAAAGATAAGGATAAAAATAAACTTCACTAGTAGAATATATTCGTTATTTTTCCGTTATGTGACGTTATTATTTATTATATTATACTATCCAAATTAATCAGAATTTTTAATTTGGAGTATAAGTAACAGTTGTTCTTCGTCTTTGTTGTTGGTAGCTTCGGGTACTAATTAATAAAATCAGAATTTGATATAGTGGAAGCGGTAGTAATTAATTTACTTTGAAATACATATATTCTATATTCAAGTTTTCTCAGCGGATCGAGTATACAAGGAAAAAATTACCTGTTAACCGTTAATTTTGCGATCATTGTTACTTAGTTTCAGAAGTGCACGGAGCTTGCTACCCGACAGACCTGAAATTCCGAACTAAAGTGATTTTAGCTAACAAGCACCCGGTTAACGTCAGTCTAAGAGTATCGGTTACTAAAACGTCCATCCTGGTTCTTGTCATGTTGTTAGGAACCATTTAGTTTAAGGCATCGCTCGAATTTTTGTGAGGTTATCTTGTTCTCATTTTTACATACATAGGTACATACATAGGTACATACATAACATCACATTTCTTATTTTTGGAGACAAATAAACAATTTATCAGTCATATCTTAGCCTTTGTACTTCGATTTACAGCTTCAGTTTTATATCAACATATTTAAACTGCACAGACTTTAAACTGACAGACACAGACAGAAAAACTCCATGTAACATTGAACTATTATTACTAGCGTATGGAACCGACGCAGCGAACAAGTTTTTTGCGCCGTGGGTTGTTGCCGATCGGCAACAACTCGTTTAGTCACTCGCCTACGTTCACGCGTAAGCGCCGTTACGACGTATTGGTCGCGAGAAAAATGTACTCTATGAGAGATCTAGCGCTGCGTGTTTTAATAGCATAATTAGACGACAATTGTTAGTTTTAGCGCTGCAATTGCTGAAACATGCTCAGTCCATGCTTCGAGATAATATTTTTGTTTGACATAGCTTCTCTATACGTAGTAATAATAGCTCAATGCCATGTAACGATTTTTTAGCAGTCACAAAACTGAGCTGAAGTAAAATCCTCTTTAGAACAAAAAATACACATATGAAGGAGTGGGTTATATTGATAAGAATAAAATCTATAAATGGCGCTGTCAGTGTCTCTGCTTTTTAGCTAAACACGAAACGCAAACGAAATACTGAAGTTATCGTTTTATTAAATTTAAGTAGTAAAACATTATGAAGAAGTCACTATTTACAATAGTACGAAAGCACCCCAGCACCCTTTTGTTTACTTTGTCCGCGTCGATGCCGAAGTTCCAGAATTATTTCGCAGACTTCTAAAGATTGCATTTTCTTTTATAAAAGATTGAAACTTTTACACCGAAGTTTGTACGAGTGGCAAGCAAAGAAAGCGGCGAAACCATAAAAGGACTGCTTCATTATTTACATAAATGCCATAAAAGTGAACAAAAGAAAATTTATACCGTAAACTTTTGGGCAATATCCGTTTTCTGTGACACGTTTTTTCGAGGGCCGTTGTTCATCGTTAATCTTGGAAACAAAAACAGCAAGTTAGGCGCCGCGTCTGCCGAGCCCATAATTTACGCGGCAAGTGCGCGCGACATGCGGCCAGCGTTCCCCGTTCGACCGATAAAAATTTAGGTAAACACCGCCATTGCCAAATATATTGTTTATTAAATATAAATAATACATTAAACGCCAAATAATCGATGTGTTGCGGGGAAATTCATTTTCGCTTTGAATACAGCGGGTGATGCTTAATTGGAAACTTTTTCAGATTCGAGGAAAACGGGCATCCTGTTTGTATTCAATATATTAGTTATGTATTCTGACATTAGCACTTTTAGCATAGTAGCACCTGCCATTGTCGTAGTTCGATCTAAAATATCTTTATTTATTATGAAAAAGCTCTTGTTCCTGATTTTCTTCTTTAAACAATGCTTACGATTCACATTACGGTTACCATGTAATTTTAATAAAAAGAGTCATATGGAAATTTATACATATATACACTAACTTTTTATCGTATTTAAACATTAGATTGGAAAGTTTGAAATAAAATAAATTGCTTATTTATATAAAGGTACATATTTCACTGGATTAAAATATTACCTCAAAAACCTAATTCGATTATATTTTAAAAGATGCCAGAAGTCTAAAAAAATCCACTTTTATGTCTTTCATATATCGTTTTATTTATTTCACTTTTCGAGTGTTCCCACCAATTCCGCTGATCAAAAAAAGTTGCCATCAAACTGTCAAAAGGCTACACTGAAAATAATTGCTTTGGCAAGGGGCTGTCTATATACGGCAAATTGGAATTTGATTAGGACCGTATCGTTCGGCCTTTGTGAATTTTGCACGAAATATAAATGAACTAGGTGATACTGGAAATAGGAAAATAAAAGTATATCGAATAGGGACTTCAACAAATATTTTAGGAAGCCCGGCATAGTACGAAATAACTTTTTAAAGCCAGTGTACTCGTAAATAAGAGTTATGGTTTTGTACACGTTGCCATCTTATTTCCCATTACCTATTGGAGGTATTGTGTTGTCCATTCAAACAGGACCGAACGTTAAAATGCTGTTGTTTAGCGAAAAAAAAATATAAAAAGTTTGTTAGTGTCAGTTTTATTTGCTTTAGTTTTATTTGCTTGTGACTATGTGGGCTCTGGGACTATTTTATTCCAGACCGTAATATTTTACTTTTGAACAATAAAAAACACGTTAATACATTTGATATTATAAGTATAATGCTTCCACTTTACTTCATATTAACGAGAACACACCAAAAACCGTCTTTACAACTTAAAATACTTGGCACGTATATATAAAATAAGGAAATATTATTTTTCGGTAAAATTTATGTAATTTTAGGAAATTATCAAAGAGTTTTATATTTCTCACTGTAATCAAGTTATCAAATAAACCAAAAGATTTAAGGCTCTTTTTTATACCTATACAAATGAAGTTATCAGGGCTTTTGTGGGTCAAATATACACCATCATAATTGTAAAGCAAATGTTAAATATACAAAACAGGTACGATTAGTGCGAGCAAGTTGGAGTATTTTCTTATACAGTTGATTCGTAATATTTGAGGCTAAATTATATTTTGACTTGAGAATCGCTGTTTTATTTTTAAATATATATTTTTTTTTTTACTTGAGACCCTTATGGGTGGACCCATAAGGGTGAGTTGGGCTCGAAACCGGTAGCAATCTCCGGAGACCCTACCGACTAAACCTCAAGGCTGTCGTTCTTCGGGCGCTAACGCAAAACCAACGGGATCCCCACTGTCGGGATTCATTTCGAAAAGTCTACGCAGCGCGCGCTGCCGCCTGGCGGCCCATCTCGAGGGAGTGGTATTCTCCCCCAGAACACCTAGGGTGGTGTTTCACGACCACATAGACAGCTGTGTACTATCCTGACGGACCGGGTGTAACACCTGCAGTCGGCTTCTCTGGGGACGATAGAGGGCCAGAGGACCCTTCCCCTAACCCCCACGACCCCAAAGGCCCTTTTAGTCGCCTCCTACGACAGGCAGGGATACCTCAGGAGTATTCGAAGCCCCCCCTGCAGGGCGCATCACTTACATTGACCTGACTCCGAGGAAAGTAGCTTAAGTACTTGTGTTACAGATATCAGAATCAACAGTGTTATTACAAATATATAGTTAAATATTGGATATTAACACCCAGACACAGAACAAACAAAAGTATTCATCATACGAATATTTGTCCTGGGTGGGGATCGAACCCACAACTCTTGGCGCATGGGGCAGGGTCACTACCGAATGCGCCATCGAGCCAGTCAAAAGTGTTTTGACTTCACATGAATTCGACGTCACAGGTAAGTAACTCGATATATTTTTTTATGGAAGTAACGCTCATCACAAATTAAGGCATTCGATTAAATTCTGTTAAATACTCTACAACAAAAACAAGGTAAACAGGCTATCAACTGAGCCATTATTAAAATAGGATAATTCGTTGTACCTGGCTAGACAAAATGAACAAATCTACACATTTAGTACCCTCGTCCACTACGTTTACCTACGTAGTGAACATTCAGAAACTACTCCAGACGTGTAGATGTGTGCATTTAAGCCTGATTGTAGGGTAGTCGGGCCATTTCCCTTGAGGTCGTTAGTCGCTTCACTGTTGGGTACACATATGCGCGTCCATATTTGATGAAAGGGAACCGTTGTCTATCTCCAAACGAGGTATAAACAGCAGTTGTCGTTGTAACTTTACTGTCATTTGTTGTAAGTAAGTATGATGTGTTGGTGCGCACTGAAACAAAACAATTGTTTGATAACAATGTTAACGATGTTAAACATGTGGTCTTTAATGTTAAAATTAAACGGCCGCCGTTTTAACAATAGAACATTAATAATGTAGAAAGGTTCTAATGTGTGGGGTTCAATCTGTTGAGCACAGTTGTTTAAAAAAAAAGTTTCTGAAACACAAGAAGTGTCAATAGTACAACATTAAATTATATATATTATAGTAAAAAAAACTAGTATGAAAGATAAAAAGCGGGATTTTATTAATTTATATATTATAGTAATAAATAAAATAAATAATTATTTTCTACATAATTATTCATTTTATTTATTTAATAACGTTTACAGATAGTTTATTAAAACTATTTATGAATTATACCTATTCTATTAATTGTCTGATAGAAATATGTATAATAATATCAATTATTAATATTCTTGTATAGTTTAAAATAAAGACCAAATTGCGTTTCTCTGTAAAAGAAACAACATTTAAAGCCTCTATTTACTATTTTGATATTTACTATTACGATAAACGATATTATTTAAATTGAAAAAATTATAACTTAAATATGTATGTCAGTATTGACATTAATAGAAAAGTCAAATTTAAGAAAACCTAATTATGAGTAAAAAGATTAGTAAAAAGGTTTTCTTTACATCTCCCCCCCTCACATAGTAACATTTGCATGTGGCAATGTTACACACATTGTTCATTAATTTATAAACACTGGAGATAATTTGGTAATGTGATATAAATTTGACTCTGCTTTCTTGCGTCCAGTATCAACTTCATAAATTGAATTGGAGATCTTACTCAGAATTGTATACGGACCAATTCTCAATTCATCCAATTTCTTCCTGTTGAGTCGATTACCGCTTTCCACATAGACTCTATCTCCTATTTCGAAATTATATTTCTTTCTATGTAAATCAAATATTTTTTTATTGTAATTGTGAGATTTTATCGTATTCTCAAGAGCTAGTATCCGATCTTTTTTCAGGTCGTCTTCAGTACATCTCGACTTCAATTCATATGGTAGAATATTTACATTTTCGCCTTCCAAGAGATATTTCGGGGCAAATTTCGTCACTGTGTGTTCAGTTTCGTTATATTTCTCTACACATTTCTGGGCAATAGTTGTCCAAGCTATTTTCCTATCGCCTTCATTAATTTTACATCTTATCTTGTTTACTAAAGTCTGATTTAGTCTTTCATTAAGCCCATTTGAAAATGGTGAATCCACAGCAGTAAAAATCATTGTGATGTTTTCCTTCTTAAGACATTCTTTAAATTCTTTAGAATTTATTCCAGGATATTGATCCGTTAACACCATATCAATTTTGTAGCTTTGTGTCACATTGTTTACAAGTTTAATAAAATCTTTAGAGTTTTGATTTCTTGATGTGACGCAATAAGCATATCTTGTAAAATGGTCGACTAGAAGGTGCAGGTATTTTTTTGTTGATCGTGATCCTCCAAATCCACCAATCGTGTCAATAGATACAATTTCAAATGGCCGTAATGCTGGACCCAAATGTGATAATAATCCATACTTTGTCTTTCTTCTTGATTTGTTTTTTATACAAATTTCGCAATTATCACAAATTTGTTTAATGTTTGTGATAATATTCCTTGCAGTATAAAATGGTGTTATTTTACTTATCATCTGGCTTCTCCCAAGGTGACAGTAAGTATTGTGAATATTATTGATTAGAGTTTTGCTAAGTCCTTCTGAAAGTATGATTTTTTTCTTTCCTCTATATTTCTTGTAATAGATTTCGTTTTCAAATATAAGTTTTTCTTTTTCTAGGCCGAAATTTTTGTTTTGGTCGTTCTTAATTTCTTCCAGCTTTATTAAATTTACTACTTTTAAAATGTCTTCAGTATTATCATAAGGTTCTAGGACTGGGTTTCGGCTTAAACTATCTGCTTCTTGATTTAAAATACCTGGGTTATACTTAATTTTAAAATTATATTGGGACAGATAATACATTAAATCTCCTAGTTCTTCATCAGGTCTAGCTCTGATATTCATATTTTCCAATGGTTTATGATCCGAGTATACTACAAATTCTTTTCCCATAAGCCAATGTTGCCAATATTTCACAGCTTCTTTTATTGCCAAACATTCCAGATATATCGCCTTCTTCTTTTTTTGAGTTTCAGTTAATTTTTTTGAAAAATATGCAACTGGCTTACTGTTACCACTTTTGTCTTCTTGCTTTAACACTGCTCCTACTCCTTTGATACTAGCATCCGTGTAAATACTTACTGGTAACTGAGGGTCATATATCTTCAGAATTGGCTCCGAGCATAACAATGCCTTCATTTTATCAAATGATTTCTGACATTCTTCTGACCATACAAATTTTACATCCTTTCGTAATAAATTGTGTAACGGGTCAAGAATAATTGCACTATGTGGAATAAATTTATGATGAAAATTAACTTTTCCCAGGAATTGTCTTATATTTTTTCTGGTTTTCGGGATAGGAAAGTTTTTGACAGCGGTCAAATAATCTTTTAGAGGTCTGATTGAATTGTTTTCTATTATATGACCTAAATATTTGGCATAATTATTTGCAAAAGAACATTTAGAAAATTTTAGTCTGAATCCCTCTGTTAATATTGCCTTCATAAGTTTTGAAAGATGTAATAAATGTTCTTTAAAATTCTTTGAAAAAATCAAAATGTCATCTATAAAATTGACAGCAAAACCAGAGAGTTCGTATTTCCTTATGATGTTTCCCAATATTCTTTGGAAGATGGCTGGAGCAGTCTTTAATCCAAATGGGAGACATGTCCATTGAAAATGGCCTTCTTGTGTGACAAAAGCAGTCTTATATCTATCTTGAATTTTTAAAGGAATTGACCAAAATGCTGAATTTATGTCCAACGTAGAAAAAAAATTACAGTTCACAGCTTTTATCATTAAATCCTCGATTAACGGAAAAGGCTGTGATTGAGGAACAACTATCTTGTTCAGTTCTCTGAAATCTATACACATTCTTGATTTTCTTCCATCTTCTTTTTTATATGCTAGAGTAACTGGTGCAGCAAATGGGCTGTATGAATCCTCAATCAAATTCTTTTCTAATAGTCTTGATATTTGGTTTTCTATTTCCTTTCTATCCTCAGGTGTGCATCTGTATGGACGTTTGTAGCAGTATTTGTCAACCATCAAGTCAATATGAGCCTCATAATCTCGCACAGTACCAATATCATATTTATCTTTAGCGAAAACTGGTTTGTACTGTTCTATCAGACTTTTTATTTCGGTTTGTTGGTATGAATCTAAATGGTCAATTAACATTTCAAAGCCATCCAAATTAATATGTTCATTAAAATTGATTTCACATTTATCTATGTGTTTTGTTTCTTGTTCTAGTATCTCAGAGTGTGTGAATAAAAATTCTTCATTTTTGTCACCTAGTACATTAGGAATGTCGACATTTGTAATTGTTGTTGTTTCACTCTTTGTATAGTTATTTTTACATTGTATGATCTCTAAATCTTCATTTTGAATTAATTTGAATTTTTTTATGCAATCCAAACCGATTAGAAAATCATAGTTAAAGTTTTCATTATCTACTATAAAAACTTCCATATCTTTCTCGATATTGTAAATTTTTAATTTTAGTGTAACCATACCGTTTGTTTTCTTCTCACCATTAATAGTCTTCAAGTTAGCTTTTTGTATATTACTGGTATTTTTCTTTGGACGTATATTCAATAATCTTGCATTTATTAACGACACGTTTGATCCTGAATCATAAATTCCAGTAATATTTAAAATATCATTTAAGAGTAACTTTACTTTTATTAATGGTGGCACCACTAGTTTTTTGGGTTTTCTTCGTTTAATTCAACTTCTAATTCCGAGTTATTTACTGTTTTTACAACACCTCTTTGATTGTTTCCTTTAAACCAGCAATATTCTTCAGAGTGATAACGTTTACCTCTTCTCTCACCAACACAAATCTGACATGGCTTCCTTACTTCAATCTTTTTTGTTTTATTATCAGAATGCACAATACTTTTTTTATCGTATTTACTCTTCCCTACTAGATATTCAAGTTTTCCTATTTCACTGTAGAGATCTTCTGTTCCTTGTAAACTTTCTCTGTCAATTTTATCAGCTACATAATTAGGTAAACCAAATGCTATTAGATCTATAAGTGTTTCAGTATCAATTGATTTTCTTAATTCTAGTAACAATTTTTCTTTTTTTAATGCATATTCAAGTAAAGAACCAGCTTGGTATTTAAATGCTAGAGCGTATCTAACAGGAGACCATCCTTTATTTGCAAACGTTTCACAAAAACTTTTTTCCCACTTGCTCCATTCTGACTCTATTGTAAATTTTATTAACATACTGCTGTACCAATCCATACTTGAAATCTCTAAAAAATTTTTTAGAATTTCTATTTTCTTTTTGTCTTCAGAAATTTGGAAACGTTCACATTCTTTGTTGAAATCCTTAATCCACTGACAAGCATTTGAGTTTCTGCCAGAAAATTTTACAATCATAAAGTCTTTTGCAATGTTTCCTAAATTTTTGGTTTCTGATTTTATTTGTTTATCCTCAAGCAACTTTTCTAACAATTTTTCTAACGACACATTAGAGCAACTAGGTAGGGATTCAGTAGTACCCGCTTTTTCTATAATTTCTTCCAGATAGAAATCATTAAACTGCATATTTTCACCTTCATCCATGTATATGTTTGATATTTCTTCTGTTAAAGTTATCCATATTCTCCGTGTTTGATATCTCTTCAGAAGTGATTTCCTTACTTTGGTATAGTTGGGAGTATTTGTGATAGCTTGATGAAGATGTGCAGGTTGGAACTCCGTCGGTATTTCAAATACCTGTCCTTTTGGTGTAGCTATCGAGGTTATATATATAGCGTTCGATTTTCCATCTGCTGTCGGTTTTACTACGAAATCAAACCTCAACTTTTCCATGTTCATATTAATTATATGATGCAGAAAATGTTGTTTTATAATAATATCAATTATTAATATTCTTGTATAGTTTAAAATAAAGACCAAATTGCGTTTCTCTGTAAAAGAAACAACATTTAAAGCCTCTATTTACTATTTTGATATTTACTATTACGATAAACGATATTATTTAAATTGAAAAAATTATAACTTAAATATGTATGTCAGTATTGACATTAATAGAAAAGTCAAATTTAAGAAAACCTAATTATGAGTAAAAAGATTAGTAAAAAGGTTTTCTTTACATATGTATAAAAAATTTGAAACCTTAAATATCCTGTTACGTCTTTTATCTAAAAACGCTGCCAAAGTTATATTTTATGGTGTTTCCTTAATAATTATATTTCTAAAAATTCAACAATATATTTATACGCTCATACTTTTCTTGAATGACAATATATTTTTTAGCGGTCTTTTTTATCAATTTCAAAATACTAATCGTCGAGTTACACGCATGAGTTTGCATATAAGAAGTGCTAGTACCATTAATGTGCAAATTCGGCTTTGACTGAAAATTGATGGGCCCCCGTACGAGCTATCAATCAAGATTTGCAACCAAAACTCCCTTTAAACTTGAATAAGCTTCGCAAATTGAATAAAAACACCCGCCATTTGGAGTTTGATGAACATTGTTCAGTGTAACTATGTTATAACGTTGCCAAGTTGAGATCCAACAGAGATGTGAAAATTTATGATATCGTGCTGCATGAAAGATTATGTATATGTTACGTTGTTATTACTCATTATATAAAAATATTTAGAATTTTTGAATTCAATCATTATCCATCCGTAGTTGGATATTACATACATATTTGTTTGCTTATATGTCATTGCTGCTGGGTGGGGGGCTGGTGTTCTAAGATACAGGCAAATTCCTACCTACATTGGACTCCAGTCTCCCACAATTTAAAGTGATTTTATAGCATGAGTAACTAGAAATATTTATTTATATGTAAGAAACTTGGAACTGTGGTGAGAAAATAAACATTTTTATTATTTTTATTTATTACTAATCAAAAGAATACTATTAAATGGTACTTGTTTTCAAAAATCCTTATTTAGAAACCCTACATGGGCTACTAATCTATATAAATAAAAACGAACCCATATTTCTTCTGGTCACCCTATAATTTGAGAACGGCTTTACCGATTTCATTCATCTTTTTAATACTTTGTAGAAAGTTCTTATATATAAATAAATAAATAACAATGGAAAATCCTATAATAGAGCGTCACGAAGTGCGCCAGGTCAATTGGTACTTATAAAATTAAACATTTAATTATTTATTAAACAACAATATTGTTCTATTTTGTTGGAAACAAAGCTAGACTACTTAAATATAGGTTCCTCTTGCTATATGTGTGTATGTTTTTACACAATAACATTAAAATATCCATTACAATTTATTATTTTAGTGACTGGTGACTTATATTTATTACAATTATTTATGCGCAATGTAATTATGGTTTGGTTCAAAGTAAAAGATAAGTTAAGGAACATGTTAATTCAGTGGCGAAGCGAAGTATATAATAACAATAAATAACGTAAAAAATCATATCCCGAAAAAAGAACACTTTCCCTGTATCACCGAATCGTATCAAAAGAAGTCACGACTCGAAAACGTTTAAAACAACCTGACCGAGCGAAAGTTTCGCTCGATTTCGTAAAGTGATATAAGCTGAAGACGCCGGCTCGGGCGTGATTGATCGCGGTAAATGGCTCGCGATGCCCGCTGCTCCCGTGACAGGCGGGCCGGGTAACTTTACGAGCGATCCGCAGAAACTGCACACCGAAACAACAACACAAACATCACTTTTTCTTGAAGGTGAACGCGTGTTTTAGCGAATATCTCTTTTTGGTGACATGCTATTTGCTTGTTTAAGGGAAGTGTTGGATTTTCCTGCGTGACATGGCAGGCATTTTGAAGAAATATTCTGATAATAATTGATGCGTTTATGAAAACATGTATGTATAAACCCGGGTATACACATATTTCGGATGACGATTTACTAATTCATTGTTAAATGCGACAAATTACACACTTTAAACGATACGAGCTGTGATTATTGTGTCAGTTGCGTATCTTGCTAACGAAGAAGATATTTGCGTGTTTTTACCGTCAAATTGGTCAAATCATTTACAAGGACAAGTACCTCAGAAAAAAAAATCGTCATATTTTATTAGATAGATATTACCATTCTGCACACGAACGGTAACACCGTTTATTACAGCCTTTATACCTATCCAATTCTGTGTGTTGTGTTTAAGAATTATTAATATGTTATTTACTGCATTATTCAGCAACTGCTAACGATTGTGGCTAAATATATTAATTAATGAAATAAAAAATGAACTATATTTATAAATGATAGAGACTGCTAGTTGTGTACAGAAGTGTATTTGTGAAAAGACTGATAGAAAACCAAAACTTCATATCATATACAAATTACAATTCTAATCTTGAAAATGTAAAAATTATAAAAAGTATAAAAGTATTAATATACAATTGATGATTGATTAATATACAATTGACAATTGATGAGGTCAGGGTCGGCTTAAAAATTTAACTCTTATAATTCCAAATTCGCAATTAATAATAATGTAAGTTTATACCTGTGCATAAAAGCATTGAATAACGTTGTAACTAAGTAATGTGTAAAATTATTTCGAACGGTAATAGTGAAAAAAATATTTGCAACATTTTAAAACTTACCACCCTCTTCGCACTAATTAATAATAAAGCTGTTTCCAAGAAGTGAGAAAAAAAATACCGAAGAAGTTTTGTAAGTTCAGTTTAAGCTAGTATTTGAAAATATGTTAATAAAAAAAACAAACTTTGAACGAAGTTACGGTTGAGCTCAAACTTTTTTATATTAATTATAACTTTTTTAAATAGTACGTAATATGCATAGGGTTCGGGGACAATTTATTATGACCAGGAATTCAACATATTCATTTTAAAGTTCTATATAAAACACGAAAGAAGAAACTTTAACACACATAAGCCAACTTATTCTGTTTTAAAAGAATTTCAACAAAATCCCTCTAAAATCTATTTAAAAATAACTGTTTTTTTTTCCTAAACAAAATACAAAACCCTTACGAAGATGTAAATATGAACTATAAGATATAAACTTGTGTCGGCGTATCTTCATAACGGCTGAACCGATCTTAATAAAACTTCCACTTACAGATAACAGGTTTTACAAAAACTAACTCAAGCTATTTATTTAAATAATTAATCTTAGGTTCTGCTTTTGTTAAATTTACGCGTTGAAGTCAGCTATTGCTTAATACATCATTAAAATCATAAAAATGAGTTAATCTCCCATTCGGAGCAGTTTTTTTTATTGACTTACTGCACATTGTATGTAAAAGTAAGCTCAAGCCTCCACTTGGGACAGAAACACTCTTTTACGTTATTTGTGCAAATATTGAACTGACGCTTAGCTGCCCGACCTGAATGTAAATACACCCTATCAATAATAAAATATGATATATTGCCGGCGTTTTCTTTATACGTGCTTTTTTGATAGACAAAAGTAAAGATCCCCTCAAGAATTCAAAGCAGATTTTGATTAAGCTTTTGGGTCATGCCAATAACTATTACATACTAATCTATACTAATACTAATATTAAATTCTCCAGACTGACACACCGATTCCCTAGTTCCAAACTAAGCTATAAACTTGTCCTATGGATACTAGGTGAACAGATAGACATACTTAAATACTTTTTATAAACACCCATGACTCGAGTACAAGTGTTCATGTTCATCACACGGAACATTTGCCCCTAGCGGGATTTGAACTCGCGACCCTCGGTTTCGTGGCCAGAGTCTCTGACCACTCGACCAACGGGCCTGTCGGCATTATAAAGCTGGAGAGTTTGTTTGTTTGCTTGAACGTGCTAATCTCAGGAACTCCTGGTCCGATTTGAAAAATTATTTCAGTGTTAGATAGCCCATTTATCGAGGAAGGCTATACAACATTAACCATAAACGCGGGTAAAACCGCGGGCACAGCTTGTTGCTTATAGATTTATAAGTTAAAGATAAAAAGACACCAAAACGTTTTACACTTAATATTTTTCTATGCTGTAGTCCAAACGAGCAATTATAACATAGATATAAACCATCACGTCCGCAATCCTAGAAAGGACAGGTTTAATCTACAGAAGGAGCTGTTGCAGCTGAACTTTTGTGAAAAAGTATTTACACACAATAGGGATGATGACTGCATTAAAAAAAAATTATTCTATTTAGTCCGTCAGTTAGATTTTACAAAAATACTAGACACATCTTTTTCACTTTATTAAATGAACAAAAAATCACAAAAAGCTTTAAATTTTTGGAGTGGGGGCTTGCGATGTCACTATTTGGTATAAAATTTACGAAAGCGTGACTTCACGCGCAACTTGAATGCATTGTATCTTCGTCAATGTTTGTTTGACAAATAAATAAAAAAATACGTGTTCAATATTTTTTTATAATCTAAGCAGAATTTTTTAGTCATCTAGCCTATTACAAACCCATTACCCAATACTACCTATTAGTTGATTTTTACAACTTACTAGGCAAGGAACATAGTTGGTACCTACATTCCTTTTTAGTTCTAGGTAGACCACCACGCAAGACCATATTAATCATTACTGACTTTTAGTAAAATATAAACTATTTAAGCGACATTGCGTGAATCAGCTAGCCATCAAAAACGTAACATATAGCCTGTAACATGCATTCATGAAAATTACTCGTCAAAATAACGTGCCAAATTGATACTTTGAAAGTGCAGTAAAGTATACCCAAAGTCTCGACTTCGGCATAGTTCTGAACTAGACTTCTATAAAACACCCACTTATAAACGTGAAAGCCGTAAAAATGTTTTCAGCATGGAATAAACCCAATATATGGGTCTATAAAAACCACGGAAACATAAAATTTCCAGTACCTAATATATTAGCAATTTCCGTTATGGGAGCCGATGGTAGATGCTTATAATGTTTCATGGCCGGTCATTTTTTGTTACTTAATGGACTTTAAAATGCATGCTCACAAACAACAACGCATTGTTCGAGCCAATTTGTGGATTAATAAGTATTGCTATGACCCCATTTGGTTTTGTAACGAATGAACAAAAGTAATAATGATATGAAGACAATATTTATTTTAAGTCTTTGGCTTTTGTAGCCTATGAAAACTGAGGCTTTCTCTAAGAATATACGAACCGGGGCCAATGCAGAATAGTTGGTATCCGAAATTAAGAACCGAGCTAAAAAACAACCTCTTTTAAAGTTTCACAAGCTTAAATTAAACTGTTGATTTATTTTAAACGGATGGATGATATCATAATTGAAATAAAATTAATTTTAAAATATTATTTATAACTAATTAAACCGGAATGATCTTGTTGTTAAGAGTTTTCATTTCTATAGGATCGTTAATCATGTACTTATTTGAATTTCCCAACCTTTTAAATATATAATGCAACTTACTTAGGTCATTTAAAATAAAAACGTAGGTAGTCTTAATTAGTATTAGCATTATAACAAGTGCATTCAGTTTATTTCTAGTCAAGGAAGACATTTAACTTTATATACGTAGCTCACGTAGCAAGTTAGTAAAAGCAACTTGCAGTGCTATTTCATTTGCAATAACGCTCTAGAGCGTTGCGTAGTATACCGATGAAATTTCTGAAATATACATTCCAATAAAAAGAAAAGTGTTCTGGGAGACGTTGAAAATGTGTCCGCATTTGGACAAATTTGGGTCGAATATAACCCCGAATGGAGAGACTGAACGATCCCTTACAACCGTAATATAAAATCCAGTGAAAACCTCTTTTACAATATTGAATAGATATGGACATAATAAGTATAAGATATTCATATTACGAAACGTAAAAATGCATTGCGTTCGGAGCTGTTACTCAAACGTAGTTGACGATTCACCTAAAACGTTTCTGAGGTTGATCATAATGTCTGTGTTTAATAGCCAATTATATCTGGCCAAAAAAGTTAATCGTTCACCTCGAATCGGCGATTTGAATCTGTCGACTCAGTCGGAGTAACGAGCCACTGGGCATAGGCGAGGTTTTGTACGAAAGATTAACGGCAAAGTGTGGGTCACAAAAAAAGCGTCGCAAAGTACGGAAATTGCCAAAACTTCGTGTCGAAGGCTGAAATTTTCTTGTTCTAAATGTCGTCGTAAATGAAAGATGGCTCTTTTAAAATCGGAAAAGAAATTAGGAACAGACGTTTTTAGGATTACGAGTTTTGTAACAACTTACAATTTGCCTTTTTTACTTTCTCGCCAACGAATTGGATTGAACACAAATAGAAGAGTGTGTAGCTATGTCGGAGCTAAAAATGAAGGAAATTTTTGCCGTAATTACGGTTTTCATTTTTCTTGGTAGCGAGTTGCAAAAAGTAAGTTTATGCAACTAGAAGAGGCTTTAATATATGTGGGAATATATTTGTGGTTACTTCTTAGTTTCTTCATATAAAATAATTTTTAGGTACTTTAGCAACGATAACGAAGCGCTCTAAATAAACTTACTTATATTTTTTTTAAAGAAAAGCATTATTTCCTCCCATTATTGTTCCGTTCAGTACAAATATGAATTCGTTTAAGATTTTGGTTTTAACTGTAACTTTAACAACTTGTACCTATCATGTAGTTATATTAAAATAATTTTGGGTTTTACTTATGCGATACATACACAAAAGTTAAAACCATATTTATGCCCGGTTTCTCTTCAACTATTTATAAAATGTGGTATCAAAAATTTAGGCTTACAGAGACAATAACTTGGTATTTAACTGTATTATGTTAACTAAGCACAACTTTTTTTACTGTAGTTAAGATTTGTTTGCTTGACTTCCCAAATGACCAGTTAGATTCTATTTGCATCTAGCAAAATCCAAAGGTCTTGGTGGCATGATAATAATGACAAGTCGCCAGCTTACCTTGTAGTTAAGCTATTGAAAGATTTCATTCAACTGCTTAAAAACGACGACTACCAAAGGCTAGCCAAACCATTCGTCAACTAAACACTAAAAAAATCGAGCAAATTCAATGCGGAAAGTTTTTTTTTTGTATTTAATTCTGGGTCTCATGTCGCACCAACGAACGGTAGGCATCGTATCCCTTCAATTCATCCGGGCACGCTCCGCATACGTGCCGCGCCTGACAACCGGTTGGATGTTACGGCTCCTATAAATATGTATATTCAGCGCGCAAGCCGTAACGACGGCATTATAATATGCCCAAACTGCTCCTGTACTCGATGTGATAAATGCTTACGGTTATTTGATGGCGCAACTGTTTGTATTGTGAGATGTTCAGATTTTATCCGCTTTAAGTTAAAACCGTGCAATCGATTTGCTACTTAATAGATTTATCGATCACCTGCTCAATTTCTTAGGCATCTGATGTGCTTAATATGTCTTCTTTGCATTTTAATTCAGTCACCTACATACAATAATCTACATAATCATATTGTTTCTGATCGTCCTTATATCCTCTCAATTAACTAGATTTCTTAACCACACTATTACTTCTATTACTTTTACCAGACTAGGTACCATATCCTTCAACTGATTTCAATTAAAAATATATTCACTCTCTGAAAGATCTTGTGCCTAGCAGGCAATAAATGAAAACGAAAGACGTTTCTATTCCGAAAATAAACTTTGATCGAGCAAGAAACAACAGTATAGACCTTTCCAGCGAGGTAGTTTGATATTCCTAGAATTAGACGCCAAATAGAACACCAGTAGATTTGTAGAATGTGCGGTAACGTTACAGTGAAATTCGTTTCGTTTGGAGTCTGAAATTTTTTAACATGTCATTATATTGCATACCCGCGCTAAAACTATTTCTGTACAGCTTGAAAATTAAAAAGATATAAACGCTCAAACTACTTAGAAACTGACCCAAGATATTTACCGTCCAATTAACAGCATACCGCAAAAAATCCCAGCTCAACTCATAATGCCGACCGCTAAATCAGGCTCACATATGAAAAGTTACGTAAAGGTTATTTAGAAGAATTTCCCGTCGCTCGGTGGGCGATGTAGCGTTCCCTGGCTAATGACGACTCCGGCCCACAATATATCTTTGGTACGCATGGCCCCATGCAAACGTGTGCGTTCAGCACCTTAATCATCGGTAATAAAGACCACAATGGAATGTTTTACCGTGCACTTAGTAGCGGTTGTACCTAGTTAGGTGCAGAAATCACGGCGACTCGTGCGCTTGATTGAGTTTTCTTTTCCATTGTGCCTCCATTAACAGAATAGCTTTCTCCCCTATGTTCTCAGCGGACGCCATGTGTTCGCGGAAAATTATATCAGCTATTTTTCTTTCTTCCCGCGATAGACTGGCTAACAGCCACCGATTCGCTTTATGGTTTCTTGTAAACGCGTTTTAGTTTTGGACAGTTAAGCAAACTATTACAATCCCTGGATATATTGTTTCAGCGAAGAAATACACTTTACTTTACTTTCAGATAAAGACGAAATAATGAAATTTTACTTCTTAGTGTGTTATGGTATTAGTATGTAAATTCAGTGCCTGCTTAAACAATCAAACTAATAGTCAAACGAAAACAAGAACGTTTTTTTTCATAAACACGAAATCTTTTGAAATCTTTATATTAGTAGCTTTTACACTTTAGATGTACTGACTGATTTAAAAGTAAGAAAATGACCCCTTATTAGTAAAATTTATTAGTAAAATATATGTTATCTCAAGTCATACTTTATTTTATTTTCACGTAATAAAACACCGAATTAGAAAAGTAGTCACTAAGCTCACATTAATAGATCTATGACGGAATATAGTTTGTCAATTTAAAAAATCCTGTGAAAGTTCTGTAAATAAAGAAGTATCCTCTGAAGTATAAAACTATGCTCACCATATAATACACATTTAAACCACGTTTTAGAATCCACATGATAAAAGACGTTATTCAGTTGTTTTATCGACTACTATTACAGTAGCCGCTACACCAAGCCACTCTTATTATGCGACTCAAATGTCCGTGAAAAAGAAAACATTCCACCGACCAATATTCCACAGCTCGGCATTTAGAGGTTTGGGCGGGAACAGCTGTCTCTGCAAGCTTCGTATGACAGCAGATGAAATAGTCTGGGGAGTTGAGTATTCCCCGCATGTACTTTCTAGAGGCCAATGTAAGTCTAGTATAGATATTTTACGTTAATATGCCGTACGCGTCAAAAACGCAATTTGGCTTAATGAGTTTGTAGTGGCGTAAATAAGATAAATCTAAGTATATTCGGGTGTTAAGAGCAAAGTAGATCATAAAGGTCAGGCTGATACATGACAAAAATTTTTGTTGATTGTCTTTATATACAACTATGAAAGAAAAAAGTTGATAAAAAGGTATGATGTTCATTTTTAAAGTGGACGCCAAAATTTTACTTAAAAGCTCTAAAGGTAGTATTTTATACATAGATACTATACATCTATCACATCTGCAATCATTATTAAGGTAGGCGGAGTACAAGGCGATTCTAATATTTAAGTAAAATAAATTATCAAATAATCGTATCATATTTCTTTAATGTTGTTTCGCCTTATTTGTAAATACAACTGCTCAATTCACTGAATAAATTATAATCCCAATCTAAAAGCGAGCACCTTATATTTATAAGCGAGAAACTTTAAAAAAGCACTCATAAAATGCACACGTTTCAAAAGGCCACCTTAAAAAATAATAACCGAAAATTCCGCACATTGAATTAAAGTAACGTGATTTAATTTAAGCTAGCTTCAGAGACCCACCTAGTGCTTACGAAAGTAAACGAAAGCGACCCTGGAGTACTCTTGTTGAGCTGCCGTCTAATTAACGACGTATCTAATTATACCATCGTAGAGTAAGCCCGGCGAAGAGAATTTCCCAAATTACTTATTACGAAGCGCAATTACACTTAGGGGGAATGCTATGAGACAAATTGAGTTAGGTGTATTACACCCCTTACTTATAGACATTGTTTGGATTGGTAATTAACTTTGAACGTTTTACAGTTTAATTTGTACTTAATGGGCGAAAAATTGTTGGAATTACGTTTGGGCGGAGTAAATAGGGAAATGTGCCATTTAATTTGTTGGAATGGAATACAACCCAAACCGTGTTGTATGTAGTTTTCGCACTAAGCCAGCTATGTAAATGAAGAATAGAGAAATAACCTACTTTGATATTGTTTTTCTACACTCCCTATACTTTCTAAGCTATAAGTAATGTGCATGATGATATTATGTTTCGCCATCAGCATCAAAAGGAGCTAATATTATTCTGTTTTTATAGGAATAAAACCGAAAAGTTTTAAGCTACTTTTGTAACAGACTGTATATCCATTTAGTAATTTACTTTAATTTGAAATCAAAACAGTAATTTAGGTACTCCAAGCAGAACATCTTACTTCGACTAAACACACAATTGTTATATCAAGAAAACATTTACACAAGTCTTAACAGGATACACAAGCCATAACACGTGAGAGAGCGAATCTTACCCCATTCTGGAGCTGGAAAACAAACGGTAATGTTCACCGCACGGAAGTTGAGGCTGGGCTTAATTTTGGTTCAGAAACGACCCGGCATTACGCGGCTGAACACCTCTCTCCTGTTCCCCTTCTAATTGTTGCATAAACCAAACAAAATGGGCAATCGCAAGCTTGAAGATCAAGCGCAACACTTTGTTTTTACTCTGCCCAGCCTCAATGGAAAATGTGCAATTTAACGGGTCTCGTTCTGTTGAAAAAAAACGGAAGAAAGGGTTAATAATGACAACGGTATTTATCTTTCGCTCTTGAGCTGCATAGAACGTTGTGATTGGTAAGCACAATATTTTATTTTATTACGTGACATCAATTATTTGATATTTACATTATATTTAGGTATTATAAGACTCTTATTATTCTTGAGACAGATTTAAACTCAGTTTAAAACATGACACAACAAAAATGTTGGTATACATAGCATACCTACATAATTTTTATAAAACCTTTAAACCTTGATTTATTTTTATTGCACATTTAAAAATTATGTATTGTTTTAAGATTGCTAACGGACTTTATTTATCGTTTTGTAAGCAACACAGAACAGAAAAAAAGTGTAAAACTAGATTTCATAGAAGACGTTTATAGTGCACGAAATACTAAACAAGCATTGGCCAGCATCCTTTTCTCATTAATCGAACCCGGTCATTACTTCACGGTTAAATATATTTTTACCGCACCCTCGGGCTTGTGATAGAAATCTTCCCCGCAAAAATACCAAAATGGTAAAGGGCACAATTTGGTTAAATTTACAATAAACGACAGCAAAATATCCGAACAGGAAATTAAATACGAATCAGAACAAATCCCATTATAAAGTCTCATCAATCACTAAATTTCCCTTAAGGTTCCGCATGAAAAAGGTGAAATCGGAACACATTGAGTGACACTGCCATAAACGTATCCAACTTTTGAATAGATTAGATCTCTGCGGAGCGGACTGAATTAATTTGCAGAGGTGTAACGAGGGCAATAGTTCACAGTCACGATGGCGTTGCATGTAGCGAGGTGATGAATAGCGGTGCCTGTTATTAAAATAAATTCGTTTAGGTAATACCTGGGGAAATCTGTTAGAGCTATTTTTGTCTGGTCGTAGTAGTGAGTAGTGAGGCGGCTTAATGTTTTACTGCATGCAAGGAACCTATATGGAAATTGTTGCTATCGGGCTTTGGACTTGTCTGACACATTTATCATGTTTAGGAAGAATTTTATTATAAATAGACCACTTTATTTTATTTTATTGTAATTGTTATACATATAAGACGTTGCATACCAAGGTACATGATAATTGCTTTGTAAAAAACTGTATAAGGTCTATATTTTAGGTTTTATGTATTATGTGTGCCTCTAGTAGCTTTTTAATATATCTCGCATGTGAACAGAACATATAACAATCAACATAGAACATAGAACATATAACAATCAGTATGTAGGAAAAATAAACTCTGATTGTAGGTATTTACCATCACTCTTCAATGATTCGTATCGAATACAATTCAAAATCAAACCAGTATTTCAGCCTGACAGCCCAGAATAATATACATTCAATATTGTTTTACGTATTATCCAACGAGCTCAATATAAAGAAAGGATTGATTTTAATTAACAGATATCAAAAATTGGGTCTATTGTGTTTTTCGCTGACTTGATTAGATTTTCATGAAACAATGTGTAAAGGGACAGATAACAAATTGAATAGCGCGTTTATTAAAATTTGTTCGTGCTTACGGCTACATTATTCTTTTGTTCCAATACAGAACAGAATTTTAATATAGCATTGTGTAGAACGCAAGTAATTGAAATTGTGATAGTGGAGGACTTATTGGAGTATCAGAGACGTTTTATTAATTCTGCTTATTATTATAACTTTAATTAAGGTGTATTAATATTGTAAGTATATGTATAATATTGCTTTAAAACAAATATTAATAAGTTATTTTTTTGTTTGAAGTTAAGTTTGAACCCCTAAAACTAAGCAATATATTTATGTAAAATATTGTAATGTACCTATATAGTGATTGATTAATTTATAACATGATGAAGATTTGCCTTTAATAATAAGAAATCGAGCGTTAATTTTTTAAAATATTTATTTTTAATATTCACGAAATAACTTTAGAAAAGAACTTTTTAAACTATCATCGAATTGCATAAATATTCTTCATTGGGTACGTCGGCCATGTGAGAGCCAAACACCCAAGTTTTGTAGCCTAATCGTCGTAGCCAAAGGCAAGGACGATGTCGACGATCGTGATGAACTATACTGCATCTAAATAAAAACAACAATGATTTAATTATAATTAAAATAATACCAAAATCTCCGTCTAAAACAATGAAAACTTAGCGGCAGAAAAAGCCTATGTATAACTGAAAAGTAATAACTTCTTATATTTAAACCTAAAACTTTCCCTTTAGCGAATTCATGAATCACGAAACAAAACGGAGCTATGCAAAAAATCCACATTCTAAAAAGTTGCCATAAAACAATCCGAGGCCGAGTGTAACACGGCTGAAAATAAAATGGTGGAATGTAAAAAGCTGGCATTTGCGAAATATTCAAATTTACTTTTTTACATTTTCGTTGGATGGAATGATATCTTAATCTGCGACACTTCAATATTTAAACAGGCTCATACGTTTAGCACGGCAAAAAGAGAATGTATTACTTTATGAAGTAAAACTAAATGTAACGGATTCAGTTCTATCTCGCCTCATCTATTTAGATCATCAGGCTAATTAGTACATTTTTCTTCTCTTTATGTCATTATATTTTTTCCGCTTTCGTTTTGTAACAAATCTTTGGTTTTTTTTACGGTCTTGAAATGTTTTCAGCCCTGGCTGTATTAAATGTTAACCTGAATTGTTAATTATCTTACTTAATCAATGCAATGCAACTGCATTGTAGTAATAATGATAGTAAAGATGATAATATTCTAATAATAGCAAAACTATTACTAGACACGTTGAAATATTAATCTCTACTTTTGAAATACTAATATTATTTTAATGAATGGAAACTTTGAAAGTCTAAGTCATCTTTTAAAATTTCCAAGGAAATATATTTCGCTGCTATTAAAAATATAATGCGTAAATGGAAAAGAAAGGACGCATATTCCGTAGGTATTTATTTATCCTACCGTATTCGGGCAAATTGTGGTATAAAATCATACACTTGTACAATTTAAGACGCTGGCTCTGATGAACTAATAAATGGGTAAACATATTACAAATATTGATTGGTAGCTTTTCATTAGCGAGTGTAACTATATGTCATTGAGTAGGCACGTTGTAACTAATTAGCTTGATAGCAAAACAACCTTTGTGCTAAATTCGTAGCCACGCTAATCCTAATTTATGCGTTAAGCTGGATTAGTTGATAATGTAAATATTAAAGTTAATTACACACTCACAATAAACAGAATAAATGAGTAGTTATTTTACATTAGCATATTTAAAAAAATCTATTATTTATGAATTGTTGAATTTGTTTAGGTATTATTCTCGTGATATATTTTTTAAATCAGTTAAAACAAATACAAAAATTGGACAGTATGCACAATTTTTTTTTTGTATTTTTTTGGAATGTACAATCAAATAGGACTATAAGATTTCTTTAACAATGTTTATAGGTATATAATTGAGCCGTGAGCCGACTCCAAATGGAAAATTGTAAAAAATCAATATGAAGTTCTCCCTGTAATTTTTAAATGAACAACTAAACATCGTTGGGTCAAATCAAATGTCAATAAACATAGTAAGTATAAATTATATTCTTCATTTTTACTACTTGGTTCACTAAAATACTCGAATACCTAAAATTTGCTATAGCTTTACTAACAATTTCCAGGAGTTACTCTTGATAATTTATGGCCGGTCTGTAGGTAGACGAATGGCAACAGGCGAGTCACAGCGTGGGGGCGGCCGGCACCCCTGAGATTCACACTACTCAGACAATCAGTTTTGTCCACTGTATGTTGTCTTATTTTTTGCACCCTTTCAGTAACATATACATATATTTTCATATATTGAGATGAAACTAGAACGGAAACAAGGATTCCGGTTGATGATGTAGTGCTGGAACAGGTGAAAGAAATCTAGGATGTGCATTTAGAATTGATGGAAGGTACCCGGCTGATATAGAAAGAAGAAAGAATGCAGGAAATAGGATGAATGAAGCGTTAGGAAAACTTCTAGGCAGAGTCTTAAGCCAGAAAGCCCGCTATACACAATGCGGTGTTGATTCTTACGCTAGCATTAAGGAAGCAAGAGTTGGGAAAGAGCATGAAAGTAGAATAAACGCGGTCGAGATGCGTGCGCTGCGCAAAATCTGCAGTGTATTGCTTAGAGACTGCGTTTGGAATGATGATGTAAGAAAGGCAGTCGATCTGAAAGACAGCGTCTGAGTCAAGGTAAGAAGAGGTGTGCTCCGGTGGTTTGGACATTTGAAAAGAACCGATGACGAAAGTTTGACTAAACAGATGTACAATACGCAAGTAGAAGGATGTAGGAGCCGCGGTAGGCCCAGGGTCACCAACCACGACCAGATTAGTCGTGTATTAACAGAAGGTGATGTTAGAAGTCATAAAAACCGTAGAGTTTGTATGAAAAGGATCATGAATGTTGAAGAGGCGAGTGAGGTGTAAGGATCGTGCCATATGGCGTTCAGTTCTCTCTGCCTACCCGCTAGAGAAGTGGCATGAAGTTTATTACCCCACAAAATAAAATAATGAATTCATTACAAAAATAATAGATGGCATTGCTAATTTTATGATATCCTGGAATAATTTTAAGAAATCTACGAAATGCGTCTTCGTACAAGTGTCACCGACAGAAGCTAAAAAAAATTAAGTAGATTGTCTAAATTTTTTTCATAACAGCTGTATTAAACATTTGTATTGAACTTGTAGAAGTGTTATTTTATGTCATCTAGATATTAAAACTTGAACTAAAACTAAGAAGAAGAACTAAATTAAAACATGAAGCAAAAACTTTGTGCTCCTTTTTATGAGAATTACACGGACGGAGTATGAGATTAGGCACAGTTAAAGTTTATATGGAGGAGGAGTGCAGAAAGCTAATATTTCAATGAATAATAAACAAAAACAAACTAACAATGGTCCAATTTCGACCAGTGGACGATCACTAGTTTCATTAAATGATTGATCCCTGGTCTGCAGTCAACAGGCGAGGCATAATGAGCGCGGGGCAGCCCGGTGCCCCTGAGATTCACGTTACTTAGACAGCTCTGTCAGCTTTGTATTTAACTGAGCATTTCGTTATATTTTGCACCTGCTCTTTATAAATATACATATGTATATATTTGTTTGTCCTACAGCACTTTAAATTAAAGAAGCTGTTATAATTTCTATTGGACGTAATAGAGGATCTTAGTATTCATAAAATCTTCTTGATTTCGTGGAATTTTTCTTTTGTTATAGTATATGAGATTATTTTTTGTACGTTTGTCAGAAAACAAAATAAAAAATTATCTTTTTATCGGCAGGTATACTCTTTATATTATAAATCTTTGGACTGAAAATATAATTGTTCATATTAGGCACAAAAATATACAATGTCATATCATACTACCTACCTTTTAATGCATATATTTATGACAAAAAACTATAATTTTCAGTCTTAATAGCCTTGTATGTTTCACTTTTTTCCTGCTTAATAATGTAATATCATCATCATCATCATCATCATCATCAGCCTGTTGCAGTCCACTGCTGGACATAGGCCTCTCCAAATTTTCGCCACTCTGATCTAATGTAATATATCGTCGTTAAAATGTAACATTTCAAGGGTCACGCCACCACTCCGTCCGATTTGCAGAAAATGTTTTAATTAAAGAAAGTTTTTGTAATAAAATTCATTGAACAAAATGTACCAAAATTTAATATTTTCGTATTGCAAAAGTTTGGCGAAAGTAAACAATTCGTTAAGGGAAGATTTGTTGGAATAATTTCGCGTAAATACAATCTTTCGCTCGATTTGCAATTCACATAACGATGGGACAACTAAATTATTCATGTTGTCTTTCTTAGTGTTATCCAGGTGCTGTTTTGAAATTGTTTTGGAGAGAATTGGTGTTTTTTTACACTACTGTCTATAAATCTACATTTTAATTATTTATTTTCACAATGACTGTGTATTTATAGGGAAATAACTTGCATTTGCTTTTCATCTAAGTTAATTTTTCGAGTATCTCAATACAGGAAGATATGTGTCTTTGTATTAATGAGTAATTCATTAACTGTGGTCCGAGTTAATGAATTACTCATTAATACAAACCTTATGCAAATAACAATAATGCGTCATAGGAAACAACGGTTTAAAAAAATAAATAAATCATGCTATTCTCCTAACATTCTAGTCTCTAATACATATGCGCCTAACGCAATGATCTTGGTACTAAGTAAATAATGCGGAAGTCATAATCATCTTCCTTATGTACCTAATTTTAAGATGCATAAAATTAGATTAAAAGAAATTATATGTAGTAGGTAGCAAATTACAGTTTAATAAAATATTTGTATTTGTATGTTTATTTCCTTCGCTTAGTCGGGGTCCGTAGAATGTGACCTATTTAAAGCGACTGCCGATCTGACCGTCGTTTTCTATTATCGAACTAGTCTTATTAATACCTACGAAGTTGTAAGAATACGGTAGATTTGAACTACTAAAGGTAAGTGGTTGGGTTCGAACCAGTACCTACTCATCGAGAGTTACCTACCATTCAGATAACACCACTCTCTTTAGTCTCAGTGTTTTAATGTCAAAACAGGTTATTATTAGATATGATGGATTTTTGTTTAATATACAAAATATGTACTTTATAATGAATACACCTCTCGTTTTCATATATGTCTGTAGAGCAATATAGATCCAACGCCGACGCGTGCTTGACTGGCATAAAACGCTCATTTCGCCCTAAAATGCATATTTTGTTGTTACGAAATTAGTTCAGCACTTCTCTTGAGCCGTGTTAATTAGACTCTGGCTATTTGCGTTTTGGCATATTCATGTATGTGGTTGTGTTTCCGAAATGAGATTAATACCGCAATATGATTTACTGTGCCTCTGCCAAATTTGTACAGGCTTACGATGATTTTCATTAATGAAAGAGCACTCGTTACTTGTACATAATTAAGGTTTATACGTTCTTTACGATAAATACAATGGAAGTTTGTTCCATGTTGGTCTAGGACCTAAAAAGAATGCGCTAACTATGTATCTTGCCTAGCATTTCATAGACAGAAACTAATAGTACCTATTAGTCGCCATTTACGACATGCTAGGCAAGAACCATAGTTACGCAATGGCTTAAGTAGGTATGTGATTGTATAGGCGACGAGTTAGCCACTTGTCACTACTTTTTCACTATTTTCCATCCAACCAAGCCCAGTTTTACTATCGGCTAAATATGGTTAAAGGGGCTTGTTGCCCCTTTAACTCTGCCTACCCATTCTTGGATTACGGGCGTGATTATATGTATGTAAGTACAGTGGAGGTTTGCGGCTTCTAGAAAGTTCCAGTCGATTTTTATTTACTTTCATTAATGAGGTGCCGGCGAAGTCACAAAGGGCAGCTCATGTTTGACCTGTGTTTAAATTACGTTTCGTTTTATGAATCTTCTCATTTTAATTTTAAAATTCGCTTGAAGCTCGTTTTAATATAAACCAGAGCTCATATTTTACTAATATTCTCATATCCAGCTTTTATTTAGTATTTATTATATGTGATTATATTTGGTTGTACTAATTTAATAAAATTTTTGGTGAATATACAAATGTGTTTGATAAGTTGATATTGACTGTTACGTATATTTTTGGGGGGTTTTAAAAACATAATTGCTTATACTTTGACCCTAAAACGAACGTAATGCTAAGATTCTTTCGTTATAAACATCAGAATACTAGTATGTGGAAGGCCAACCAACGCTACGTGCTTTGAAATGTATGTTATTCTATTAGTTGCGACGCTTTTAGCAAGGTTACTCTAATTACAACAAAATAACTCTATTAATGGTTTAAGATTGTGATACCTAATGGGCATTAACTTAAATTAAAGATTAAGGTAAAAAGTTCAAAATACTTTGAGTTTTAATAGTAGTTCCTTACCGCAAAATTATGTTCCTGTTGTATAATTATTTATGATTTTCAACAACTTTCTGATTTAATTTTCCTAGCCAGAGTGGCTTAGGTTGGTCCTGGAATCAAAGTAACTATCGTCACTTTCGTAACCATTGGATAGTGAGACCAGATAACACCGATTTTAACGTTTTGTATATTGAGACTTGGCCACCTAAATAAATATTTATAAACAATTGCGTGTCGTTACATTAATAATGAAATTTTAATAGTGCAACTTGACCTTCAAAGGTTTACTTCAAGAACAAGGTTTACAGCCGAGCGGTAGGCACATGTTTGTTACCATTTTTAAAGTGCCTACTCTTTTCGTGCACCTTGAGCGTAATTTCACACTTCCTTCAACCTCAAAACATCAAAGCCGTAATTCCACCCTTAGCCTTTATCGCGACAAATCCTGCTCATTAACTCTGTAAGCGTGCTCATAACAAACATAAAACATATCCGGAGCGCAGCAATACCGTAATAATCCTGAATAATTTAATCCCTGATATGCCTACAAAAACCAACCTGTAATTGAATATTAAATAAAAGTAAATTAAAGCCATCATCCGTGGCCCTGAATATTAATAATCCTGTTGCCTCAGAGAGTTAGACCCTTATAATCCAACCCTTCAGTTCCATCCTTGGTACCCTCGCGTGATTGACGTCTCAGCGGCGATTATTGTGCGGCCTATCTGACCGCTCTGTCCCACCCAGATTATGACCGCGAACTTTTCGAAACGGATTATTGTTCAAAGACACGGGAACAGTTAAGCCGAGTACACATGACCGGCGTTGTTTTGCTGCGTGTCGGATCGTGACGGGAGTCGCTAATGTTCGTTGTAACGGACAAAGTTGATTTTGTCGTGTGTCTTTCTAAATTGATGTAACATTATTGTACACGAGTCAATTATGTCTATGTATTATTTATGTTCTCTTTCTAGTAAAAGATGACAGTAGGTAATATACAACGTGTAATGTTAAATGCGCAAAACCTCAGACACCCCAAATGATTTTTAATTCAATTGACCTAATTATGAAAGATTTTTATTAAAAAAAAAATGTTTAAAGATTTTATGTGATGTTTTATTTGTACTGGCACTTCTGATCATTTATTGTGTCTGTGGACGACGCTCTGTCGAAAGCGAAGTCGGTAGTTATATCGCCGGGCCGCTGCGCCGCGCTGACATTATTATTATTACTATCTTCGCTCATAAAGCAATAAGGTTATCCTTGAACAGTGATTTAAATGTTTCCATCACACTTTTCCAGGCTTGGAACTGGCAACATAGGTAACCCACATTTTCAGACTTTACCTACAGTAAGATCTTATTATTAGGAAGGTACTACGTAACGTAAGTACGTGATGTTGGCGTGTTTAAAAGGTTTTAATCACTGTATTTACAAATAATTGGCACGTAATCAACTTATTTACAATTAATTAAGTAGATAATTTGGTATCTCCACTTACTGGTCCTGTTGTTGCGGTAGAAAAGATTCAAAATGTCTACCACTTTGTAAATACACAACACAGCCCGCTTTCTTAAGTTATTTTTCAGCGAATCAAGCACTTGGGTGTCACTTTTCACTTGTTGAAACGCGCGGACCCCCTCTGTCCATTGACCGAGGCGTAAATGTACCATAATCACGAAGCCTCTGTGTAGCTGCAAACATTGTCCGATTGGATACAGATACTCCAATCTCTTCTTAAAACCGTCGCACTGCCAAGTTAACGTTGTCATTACAACATGCTAACATTCTCACCATTTCACAATACTGAATGTTTGTGTATAAAATCGCCATAGTCGCGATTTTTTAAGCACACGCGCCGCCGGGGTATTGAGATAATAAAAAAAATGCACCTGTGACGCATGTGCCGGCGCCGCTGAGACTAGTGTAAACAGGTCAGGGCCATTGTCACGAATTTCGCACGCCCTACCCCCATTTCTTTTTCTTATTAGTTACGTTTAAGTTAAATAAGGATAGAATAACATTAATTTGTTTACTTCAAACTGTCTTGTTCATTCCTATTCGCATTGAAATAAGAACTATTATTATATGCGTATGAGAAAATTTAAATTGGACGACAGACATAGTTTGTTTACGTATTTTGGCGCCTTTGTGCGCGTGATGTCTTGCGTTATTAGTAAACAGACAGGGCAACATTTTTAATAAAGATTTTTTGAAAAATGTGACCTATATTAGAAAGTGGTTTAATTGATTTAGCTCGTTATTCTGATCATACAGTTTTCAGGTTTTGCGCATTTAACATTACACGTTGTATAAGTTCTACGAAAATAAAATAATGTATGTATTTGAAACAAACGTAATGATACGTTTGAGAGTTAAGAAGTACCGAACACTGCCGCGACTGGAATTACCACTGCATACCAACTGCCTTATGATACGGAAACGACTTAAATGCAAGATCCATCAACGCATTGGAAAAAATTATGAAAAGTCTCAAAAGATATCGAAAGCGAGACATGAAACACTACCATTGTCTTAGTATACCCCTAAAACATAAGCATATATGAATACATAATAAACGACTTAATTCTCACTGAAATAAATAAAATATTTTTCATAAAAAGGGGCTTTAGATCAAAAGTGGAGCTTAAATAATAATAACCAAAATTTTTAGGTATATGAGCCTTATATTTTGGTTTATTAATACGAGTATTAGTTCGTCTATACCTTTGACCTATTCACGCATCAATTTACTGACTATCGATTTCCGAGAATTGAGATATTGTTTCCAACCAAATTAAAGGTAGCAAACCTTTAACCCTTTTCAACCGACTTCAAAAAAGGAGGTTCTCAATTCGACCGTATATATTTTCTAAAACTGAGACTACATAGATGTTAATATTGCAATGTTGTTCCTATGTTTAGTTAAAGGCATGTACATTATAAGGTACAATATTAAGTTAAACTAATGTTTATCTAAATATTGTATGATAAATGGTGATCAATAACACTAAATTACAACCTTATAAAAAACGCATTTTACCAACCTAGTAGTGAGTACCTAGGTACCAACTTAGTTTTACAACAGCCAAAATAAGCTAGAATAAAACTTACAAGCACTTTCAACTTGAAGTCATTTTTAATTCCTTCCGTTTCTACCTTAAATTACAATGCCACTCTATATTTTTACGGACTAATATGAATCTTGAATTACTAACCTAATGCTGCGGGCCCGACACGCGACGGTTATTTTATGTTTCCTGCGAATAACTTATTAGGTCTTACTCGGTTAACACTAGCTTAGGTGCTAGCAGGAAACGAGGAGATAGCGTAACAATGTAGAGGCATAAGAATAATTAACTACGAATAAAACGTACGTAAATCCAGTGATTTACATAATCACATGAAAATATGCCAAAACCTAGAATACAAATCCGAAGTTAGATCCATTCTAGGCTTGCGAGGCTTACATTATATTGCCTATTTACGTGTTACATTATTCGTTTGAATAATACTACCTCTAGCTGACCCACGTCCCGTGTGAAGGACGTTGGACTTTGGACCCATTTATATTTATGTCTAAGCAGTTTTATGTAAGCTGTGTTTATTGGAAGAGTAAATATTATAAATAAATAATAAAAATGGTTTATTGTCTTTTATATTAAAACACGTTTCTTACAAAGTAAAATACAAATTTGCAAAGACATAAGGTGGAGGTTCAGCTTATGCTGACTTGGAGCGAGGGTCCCAATCCGCAATGATTTTCAACCACACCTGGCTCTTAAATTGCATTATTTTTATTAATTACAAATAATAGTAAAATTCGTACATACTAACAAAAACGAGATAATTTGATGAGCAACACACAATTGAATCACACATATTTAAGTAGTTTAATGTACATTCAACTTGTTTACGTGACTGCAAATTGTTAAAACCAAAATAACAATAGTTGACAAAGGTTAGACAATTTGCCTAGTACGACCGTACCTAAATACTGTATGAACTTTACCCTTTACCTAATGAAACAACTCAGCCTATAGTACCAACACTTTCGAGTTAACTGGAGTATTACATAAAAACAACGTTCCACGCACCGTAAAACGTTCATTTTATAAATGAAATTTTAACACCACACCGCTGTAAAGGGTGTTGTTTGTGCGTTATACTAGAACGCGCACTAATAGTGTACTTAAAAAAGAGTTGGAAAAGGCAACGATGAAAAAAAATTTGTTGATGGTAACAAAAATGTTATTTAAGTAAGTACTTTTAGTCAGCTGATGAAGTAATTTATCCATGATTTCATCCAATGTAATTTTTGCTAGTCAGTCCAAAAAGGCTACAAATCTTATTAATAAATTAAATTGAAGCTATAAAAGTTAAGAAAGCGGTGATTTTTCGTTATTTTTTTGAGGATGGAATACCATGATGGATCGGAATAGCCTCACCATCATCACCGGCCATTGGGGAAGCGAGCGCTTGCCCCTAATGTCGACTCTTTTTCATATGAATGGAAGTCACTTTATTTTTGTGATCGACATATTTTATGGACAGTGAAATTAAAACTGGAATCATCGTTGAAATGTTTGACCCTTGATCTTGAAGTTTACAAAAATATTTGACATTTTTATTACAATACAGTTTTTTCTGTATTATAAAAGCGAAAATCTCTGGTTTTTATATTTTTACAGTAAATTTACTGAAAAGGTTAATATATAAAATGAATACATACGAAGAAACCGCAAAGCCTGAAAAAGGCTATGGATACATTTTAATTTAAAAAAACGTATAGGGACCGGAAACTCACGTAGTTTACAGTTGCAATTACGGGCTACGTCAGATTTATGTAACACTAGTTGCAACGTACCATCCATCACCATCCATGCCATCTGCCGTAGATTCAGCCGCGTAGAACTTTTTCCAAAAAAAAAAAGAAAGAGTTTTAGAGCATTGCTAAAACTGCGCATCATTTTCGTTGGATAAAAAATATTGTCATTAATTCAGACCTTCTGTTTGTGTGTCACTAAGCCACAAGGATATTTCTACAAAAGTTTCATACATATCTATGTAGATATGAATGATTATACATATGATGGTATATTAGGTATTACTGGAATTTAAGTTAAGCTACTAAGTTATAGTTAATTATAATATGATCGTACGCAATTCCACCTTTAATCGTTAAGCCAATAGCTAGCTATTGGCCAAAACCTGATATGTACTTCAGAAAAAAAGGGAAGGCTTCTTAAAATCATTGTTTGTAAAAAGTTCGCGTCTTTGTGTTAGCATTTTAAGAGATTCTTGTACCGAAAATATAAACCGGAAAACGTTTTATGAGAGGCAGGTTTCGTAAGAGAATGCTGTAAGGAGTAAACGTTAATAGATAGGTATATATATCGTTAGCGTTACCTACATCATACGTCAGTACGTATTTTACTGCCTATTCTTAGATATATATTTTTTTAATTCTAATATATCTAATATGTTATGTACCTATGGAAGAGCAGTGAGTTTCTTTAACTGCTTTTAGCCGTAAATAAAATTGCGTTGAGTCAGATGTAAAATATTAAAAAAGTAATGACAAGGTGTTAGCTCGTCGTCGACACAATCACAAACACAATATCAACTGCATCAATAATCATCTTTTATGATATGCTATATACACAAGGAACACAGTTGGTACATTCTTTAAAAATCCCTTTTTTTTTGTCACGGGGAAATGCCTTACGCACCGTCACCCTACCCGGGGGGAGTAGGGTGGTGTGTGGGACTCCCGGGGACCTCTGGAATTGGAGGCCCCTGCTCCGGCCAAGGATGGAGAAAGGCCGGGGTATACCGACTAAAACCCCGCGGTACCCTTCATCGAGTGAAGGGACGTCTTGGGTATAGTTGAACCTTACTACCAAAACGCCCTCCAGCGACCGGCCCGCCCTACATGGCGGGCACCACATGCCGACGAGGTTTTAAGAATATAGCTGATAATGACACAGCTTGGGTACCAAGTCAACATCATTACGGCTGTTAAACTTTATCGATCCATCATTTAAGTACTTGATATATCCGAAGCGATAAGCTTCAAAATAATAACTGTGATTGTTATCAAAATAACATGTTGCCAAGTGAACAAACAATATGAGTGAACCTGGTGATGTGATAGTAGCTACTGAAATCGATTCTCGATAAAACATCTCAATCAAGTCACAGTTGACACACATAATAAGTTAGACTGAAAAATGAGGCCCGATATTTAGATCTCAACTTAAGTTTTCAAGATTTAAAAATAAGTTTTACTGTTAAAGGGGGTTTAATTGAATATCCACTTTGGCTCTATAAGAATTGGAAATTTAGCTGGTTCTACTACATACTAGGCGCGCTTACGCAGAAAATAGCCATAAGTAATGGAGAAGGTTATTAATGGCTATAATTATAACGCATTATAATAAGTTTTTTTTTTATCAATCTTGGTGTATATTTTGGAAAGGACAGTCACTGATTTAATGTATTCAATATTTGCAACGATATCTGTTGTCATGATATGCTTTCAAAGTCCTCAATTTAATGTTAACATTTTATATCCCCTGTTATATAATCTAGGTCATGTTGACGTTATATTTCAAGCTCAAATCGCGTTACCGGGAGCGCAAACTAATTGCGTCCTTGAGCGAAGAGGTGGCGCGTAAACATTGTTTATAAAAGGTACGCAATACGCGCCCCGGTATTACCGCGGCCGCCTTATTACACCCCGCGAGTGCCCACAAAGCCTCAGCGTGCCTTATCTGTAGACCAGGAGAGCCTCGTAAGCTCAGGTTGTTACCTCGGAACACATTGTAGCACATTATGCTCTAGCGACCTAACGCCCTCGTCCTCGCGTAATAACACTGTGTTATATTTTGCGACAATAACCCGTTAGAGATTTTCCTTTGCTGCATAATCTTAGACTGTCTGAATGCATAACGATGGCGCTGGATGCAGTTTAACTTTTTTTAGTGCCGTTGGCAGGTGGTTTTAGTGTGGTACATTCCGGGTTAGATTTTTATGACCGATCTGTTTGGGGGACAGATCTCTCTGAACATGTTTTTTGTATGTATAAGTAGTAGGTATATTAATTATATGACAAGTTTAGATTTCGATGAATTATAGTTTAAGAATTATCATTGGAATGAAAACGAACGAAATGATTAACCATTTATAATACTTTATTTAATAGACCTATTGGTGTAGTGTATAAGGCTTTATATTGTCCTTAATAAGTGACCTTCAATCTAGACTGAGACGTTGTTTTAATGCTCTTGATATTTAATATATCTGGGGTGGCCCAGTAAAAATGACAATGACAGCTCACAATGAACGCACTCATGATGTTTATAGAAAGGACATCATTAATTATACTACTTTCGAAATTACAGTTAATCTTTATTGATTTTGTCAAATTAATTTACATGGGCTTTTTACATACGAATATTGACAAAGCGACATCAATTTTCGAACTTCCATGTAGTTCCTTAGAATAATTATTATATTGTTACAATTGCAGTGTCTTCATGCGCAATTTATGTAAGGGCGGACGATGCAATTTAGGATTTGTCTCCTTACATTTTCTGTAGTTGTGAATAATGCATTTTGTATGCACAATGAGAAGGAGTCTGCACATTTTTTAGCTTTTAACTCCACAAACTATTATTTCATTGTGAAATTAAATTTTTTGTAGGAAATCATGAGCTATTGTAATTTTAACTAGGTAGAATTGTTTGATTAATCCGTTTGTTAAATATAAAAAAATTAACGTACGTACATATTACTACTACGCTCGCAAATCAGTTGGCAGAGTCAAAGGAGCAATAAAGATCCTGAAACTATGTTCAGCCAAAAAATTAAGTTGACTTGTGTTAGTTGGAAAATTCGGTATGTTTTAGCAAATGTTAGTAAGTAATTTTCCACAAAGTCAGCAATTTTGCAAACATAGACGCTTTATTTTTTTTATACTCGTTTAAATCATGATAATTATATGAAAAAAATCGGCCAAGTGCGAGTAGGACTCGCACACGAAGGGTTCCATACCATGATCTTTAAAACGGCAAAAAAAATATGTCTGTTGTATGGAAGGTTACTTAAATATTTATTTTATTCTGTTACATCATTTGTGAAAATTTCAAACTTGTCTTACTATAACGGTTGATTATATACCCTTTGGGTACAGTGGCGTAGCTAGGTGACAAGGGGCAAAAAAGAAACTTTGGGTCTAGGCCCCCCCTACTGCAGGGAGGGCACTAACATTTTTCTTCCCACATCAGACAACTCAAATGTAGAGGTGTGCTTATTAGGTTTTAGGGCCTCCCCAAGCTTAGGGCCCCGGGGCACTGCCCCGCCTTGCCCCTGGATAGCTACGCCACTGTTTGGGTACGGAACTCTAAAAATAGAATGTAGATTATTTATATATAATCATAGCATAAACTTTAGTGGAACATATTTTTTATAATAAATAATAAATTCTTCAGACTGGCACACCAATTACCTAGTCCCAAACTAAGCTTATAAGCTTGTGCTATGGATACTAGGTGAACTGATAGACATACTTAAATACGTTTATAAACATCCATGACGTTTAATTTGAATTAAAATAAATAAATAAATAAATAAATAAATGACTCAAGTACAAATATCCATGTTCATCACACGAAATATTTGCCCCTAGCGGGATTGAAACCCGCGACCCTTGGTTTCGTGGCCAGGGTCTCTGACCACTCGACCAACGGGCCGGTCAAATGATACTTGTATCATTTTAACAATGCGAGCAAACTTTAGTATATCTCGCCAAAAGAGAAGTGGATGCATCTTGACTGCACATGAAAGTTTATAATTCTATTGTAGAACTAACTCCGAACTACGCATACTCGTATACTGCTTGCAAATAGGAAATAGTCTCGAACAAAATTTTAAACTTGTCTTGGATAATCTTCAATGTTTTCTTAAATATATCTGACTATATACTACAGTATAATCTGAATATCTGACAAAATATCTAAAATTAAACATGTCAAATGAATTCATTCAACAAAATGTTGCGCTGAGCACACAAAAATTAATTTTTGTTTCATATGTTGACAATATTTGCGTTGTTTTTGTTTTATAGAGATAATATTAAATAAAAATAGCTTTTAATTATAGCAATTTCAAGACTTAAACGGAACACTCATAACACGACTATTTATCTAATAAATAAACGGTATTGTCTCATCATACATTAATTTCAGTTGTTTACCTATTTGCTAATACCTACGGCGAAACACGATTCATCTTCTACTTGACAGGCAAAACGTCTTGCAATTTATTCATTCACGCAATAAATCTTGATAAAATTTTACGTTAACGTTGACAATTTTTAAAGGAACCATTAACATAAAGATCTTAGCCATCATATTTCGTTTACAATAACTCGACGTCACATCTAAAGCCCATTCTCGCAGGCGCAACAATGAACAGTCAAACAAAATAAAGAATCCATTCCATCATTTGCAACAATATACGGGGCTGCTCAAATTGTCTGTGCTTGTGCTTTAAAAGTTTTTTAAGTGCCGGAACAGACGGCCGTTTTAATTGCACCAACCGGAAAGGGGAGAGATGAATGGAAGGAAGCGGGTACTGCCTTCCAACCCTACATTATTAAAACTTGCCTCTTACTCGGAGCCCCACTCTAGACTCGGTGGGCATAATGAATCGCGCATCTCGAATGGACTCGAAATAATTTCATTTGTGAAAAACTTCAATAGTGTACCGAGCGATCGTTACGGTTATTAATTCGGTGTACTGTTTGCAAAGAAAGCAATGGAAACGGAACTGGTTTGTTTAATTATAATTGAACGTAGTTCTGAAAATCAGATCCAATTACTGTGAAATTAACTTCGTTTTGATTGAAATGTGGTTTGGATAGGCTTTCCAGAACAACGTCCAATTCGCATGTAACAAATTTGAAAATAATATTTGACTGTTATAATTTAAACGTGTTGGTCTGGAACTTAAAAAGAATGTGTTAACTGTGTTTCTTGCCTAGCATGTCGTAAAAGGCGACTACTGGCATATCGGATTTTGGGTGTGTGATTGTGTAGGCGACAAGCTAGCTACTTGTCACTGCTTTTTCATAATTTATCTAACCCAGCTCAGTTTTATTTTTGGCTGAATGTGGTTAAAGGGGCCAGCTGTCCCTTTGACTCTGCCTACACCTTCAGGGATTGTAGGCGTGATGTTGTGTGTGTGTGTGTAATAATAATAAATACTTTAAATGTATGTACTATTGTCTCTCCTGACTATGACGGTGATGGTATGCCTGAGGGGTCTAAGTCTAAGAAGATAGAATTTCAATATAATCCTACTGTTCCCTTATGGTATTTGTGGTGTTGAGAATTCCCCCCAAGTCAGAAAAATGTAGTCAATTTATATACATACGCCCGTTATCAAAAACGTAGTATCTAGTCTTCCTATCTTTGACTGGCCCGATGGTCGAGTGGTCAGAGACCCTGGCCACGAAACCGAGGGTCGTGGGTTCGAATCCCGCTAGGGGCAAATGTTTCGTGTGATGAACATGGGCATTTGTACTCGAGTCATGGATGTTTATAAACGTATTTAAGTATGTCTATCCGTTCACCTAGTATCCGAAGCACAAGCATAAGCTTAGTTTGGGACTAGGGAATTGGTGTGTCAGTCTTGAGAATTTATTTAAATATATTTATTTATTTATTTATCTTACACTGATAGCAAAATTTTAAGTCATTTTGAAAGTAAAAACAACAAAAATAATAAAAAATCAGGTTTCATGAATCTTTTAATTTTTTTATATAAAAAGTTGTTTATTGTTTTAGATACAATAATATTAATCTTAAGTATAATAATATTAAATTGAAGCTTTTATGCTGACCGTCCTTGGTCGCTGCGAATGAAGAACTTTAGCAATTGAAAAAACTGATCGTGTTTTTCACTTTCTCACAGTTGATAGTACACAGAAAATCTCTTTTCGTATTATTGCACTAATGAAAAAAGTCCATTTAACAAGTAAAATAACTACTTTGACAGTTTATCTCTTGAAACATCCCTTTATTTTGGCGTGGGAGAGATTAGAAGTTGATCCGATTGAATACTAGTTAATATATCTTATAAATAACACGTTTTATCTAACTTAAAAATAATACTAAGGGGATTAAACATTAAATTAAATTAATCAATCGGTTCTCTCTGCCTACACCACTAGGGAAGTGGCCTGAAGTTTAGTTAGTTAGTTAAATTATATATAACTAGCTTCTGCCCGCGGATTCGTTTGCGTGGTACATCAATAAAACATAGCCTATGTGTTATTCGGTTTGACGAGCTGTATTATTTTCAAGTTTCATTGAAATCCATCCAGTAGTTTTTACGTGAAAGCGTAACAAACATCCATACATCCATCCATCCATACACACTTTCGCGTTTATATAAGTAGGATATTTAGTTCCATAATCGTTATGGAACTGCATTATATGGAAATGCATTATACTTATGTATAGAAAATATATATTATGTTTAATGCTTGGCCTTATTGCAAAAGAATAAGTTGAACTGATTTTGCAATATATTTGGATACTCATAATATAGTTAATATTAACTTAATTAATGCAATTTAGTGTCGTGAAAAATTTCTATTGCTTGGGCATATAAATAAAGTCAAATGAAGGAAGATATATTGCGCATATTACAAAAGTGTTCTCTCAAACCCTGACTTTGCCCTTTTTGTTAACAAAATTGCCTTTTACGCTCCCAAAGTTTACGCACGTCACTATTTTCATTTACGCATATTACAGAAGGAATGATTTTTTTTTCAAAGAATGTAGTAAAGAAACTAAGCAATTTTAAAAGAAGAATAATTAAGATAAATAAAATAAATACTTTAGATATATGTGCATTATAATGCGCGTATAACGAATACGCGTCATAAATGAATATCATCGAGTATTTGATTAATGATATGAATGATAAAAACCGGCCAAGAGCGAGTCGGACTCATGCACGAAGGGTTCCGTACCAATATCGAGCAATAAACGGCATTAGAATCACGTTTATTGTATGGGATCCCATGTTAAATATATATTTTATTCTTTTTATAGTATATGTTGTTATAGCGGCAACAGAAATACATCATCTGTGTAACTATCACGGCTTATGAGATACAGCCAGGTGACAGACGGACAGACAGACAGACAGAGCCCTAAATATCTAATTGGGTGCTTCCAACTAAAAAAAAATTGCTCGCATTATTGTAGATTTGAATGATCAATCTATGGACAGGAAATAGTATAATTTATTTAAAAGCTTTAACAACTTGCACACAAAATTTTATAACATATACATGACTGGCCCGATGGTCGAGTGGTTAGAGACCCTGGCCACAAAACCGAGGGTCGCGGGTTCGAATCCCGCTAGGGGCAAATGTTTCGTGTGATGAACATGGGCATTTGTTCTCGAGTCATGGATGTTTATAAACGTATTTAAGTATGTCAATCCGTTCACCTAGTATCCATAGCACAAGCATTATCTTAGTTTGGGACTAGGGAATTGGTGTGTCAGTCTTGAGAATTTATTTATTATTATTTATATCAGTTACGACGAAAAGGTGCACTAAACAAAAAAGCTAACACTTTTCATATAATGTTTATAATTATACCATTTATATAAAAATACCGTCGAAATTTTAAAACAGATCCTGTAAATCCAGTTGCGGTATGTAAATAATTAAATTCAAATGTAAGCAATCCAGCTCCGCCGCAAAGCATACTATAATAACTTAAAAACACATTACTAAAAAGATACGAAAATGTTTCCCTCTTCTCATTAACATTCAGATATTTCTTTTCCAAAAAAGTAACCTTGTCACTCTCGCATAAACATGTTGCTGCAGAAACTAAATAAACATTCCGCTGCAACTTAATTACAAAACAGAGTAAACCAAAACGATGTCACCTGTATTAATGTGGCACTATAACTAATGGGCGGCCATAGCAGAGACAAAAACCGCAGATTGTGCGAAATGACAGAGCTTTAACTGCTCCGTGCTAGAAGAGCATTGTTGTTGCATAAGTACTCTCGAATAAAGGTATTTACGTAATATTATAAAGGTTTTATAAATACTTTTAATGTTTAATAATATAATATATCAGACTACATCACATACATTGATCCGACTCAGAGGTAAGTAGCTCAAGCATTTGTGTTACGAATATCAGAATCAACAGTGGTATTACAAACATATACTTAAATATTGGGTATTAGCAACCAGACACAGAAAAAACACAAGCATTCATCACGTCATGAATATTTGTTTTGGGTGGGAATTGAACCCACAACTCTTGGCGTATGGGGCAGAGTCACTACCGAATGCGCAATCGAGGCAGTCAAGGTTTGGCGATGTTTACGCGACCGGCTCTTTTGAGCCGCTTTTTTGTACAGTTGCACTGTATTCGTAAATAACATAGGTGCGCAATATTACTGGCTAATATTCACTAATATAAACCAGTAATATTATTTTTACTTAAAACGACGCGTCCTTATGTGAACGGCGCTGTTTCTTATCAGATTACGTACTTTAGATATTTGAAAATCCAAGCCCGCACTTTTACGTTTGGCGGTAGGTAATGAATGGATATACATTCACCATCTAATTTGTATGTCATTTACAGATCGTGAAGGCTTAATTGCAGTTCTGGTAGACACACAGCTGAACAAGCGTTTTACTGCAATATCAAAAACAAACTGTTTGTAATGTTTTATAAGTACACAATTACATTCAAAATTTAAATTGTATTGCGGTAAATGAAATACAGTACACTTATGGTAGCATCGTGTATAAAATAATTGATAAATTATTGAAACAGACAAATTAAATATGGGTTCTTGGTAAATGCAAACCTGGCCATGTAATGTGATATTTTAAATGGTATGTGTTAAAATTTATTTTGATATTTGTATTATTGTTAAATAAATTCAATTGTATAGTACTGTGGTCAAGTCGGAGTCAACAATAACTTAAACTTAAATTTTAGGTGACATCCGAATTACCAAAGACTTAACATAAGACGTTTCAGAATACAAAATTAAAATTCTCAAAGACTTTGTATCCCTTCATTCGTCTCTAAAAATCGGACACCTGATTAACAAGGGCATACAGATCGCAAATCGCGTCTTACCCATTTTACGCCCTAAACGTTGCAACTGAGATAATACCTTTAACCGAAACGGTTCATCAGTATTCAGCGGCGTAGCAATTGAAACTGCGGTAGTGCTCCGTCCCCCCACTCAATTTCCCTTGTTCCGACGGCTCGAGTTATTTGCATCACAAAAACACAATGTCGAGGGAACGCGAGACCATTAATCACTAGTAGCGGAACTCCAGAACGGTGGTGAATGGCTTCAGCCACACGAGAATGATTCAGACGTTTCGGCTGATCGAAGGCGAGTCGTCACGTCAAAATGTCGCACCGCGGGCTGTGGAAACTGGCACAGTTTGTGTTTATATCGATTCAAATTAATTATAGTGCGTATTATAAGCCTTGCCTTTACATCTTAACCCGTAGGCAAAGGTATTGATTTAAAGGCAAGCCCATTTCAGCAACATTACGTTTTATTTACTACATACATACATACATACATACATAACATAACGCCCATAATCCCCGAAGGGATAGGCAGAGTCAAAGGGGAAGCATGCCTCTTCAACCACATTCAGCCGAAAATAAAGCCCGGCCTGGGATAGATGGAAAATTGTGAAAAAGCGGCTAACCTATCGCCTACACAATCACACACCCAAAACCCGATTTACCATTAGTCGTCTTTTACGACATGCTAGACAAGAACCACAGTTGGCATATTTTTTTTATGTCCCAGACCAACATGGGACATTGGGCTGGAAAGCTTTTATTTACTAGGCGCCTATTTTATTTTATTCGTATATGTAAAATTTACTTATTCGATCATTGAAATACTTCTACTGATAATATCACAAAATGACGCAATTTAAACTGTATAATGGACATGTTAATGATGTAAATTCCGAATATGAATTTTTTTCAACGCGTTTTTGTATTAAAAGTGTGTGGTTTAATTGAAATTAAGGATCTAATTAAATAATCGAAAGCTTTTTTGGTAGAACAAAATAATATTCGAATCAGCTAAAGTAGTAAGGGTAATCAAATATTATCAAAGTTATATTCAAAATATGATTAAATAATAAATAGGAACTTTATACCTAAACCTGTCGTCCGCGCAGGTTAATAAAACTTTTATCCAGTTCTACGCTAGCGCTATCTAAACCAATTAGTCATTGACAAGTAAAAAGGCGAAGAATCAGTAGTAATTAGTGAAAAGTCGTAAGACATCTGAAGAAAATACTTTGGAAGTTTTCACCTCGGAACTTTTTACTGTGGGCGTTAACTATGGAAACTTCTTCTGTCGTCACTCCACTTAGAAACGTGGAAACAATTCGTTTTAAAAAGACGCCCGTAACAAAAAACCCTTCGTAAGTAATTAAGAAGTTTGGGAAACACCAGCTCATTGGCATACTTTCGGCTTGTAATACGCAGTTAATCTCAGCACAAAAACTTGGCCCTTTCTGATGTTATAATTCACAAGAACGCGCCTGGCGCCAGCGACTAGGGTGAATTTCTTATGAGGCCGTCGCTTATTTGTCACAAAAATCTATATGTATATTAGGCTTGAGCCTACGTGCCTCTCGACTGCCAGCAGATAAGGCAAAACTGACATCGTTCTTTATTGCTTTTAGTCAGACATTCTGTGTTTCTTTTTCGCCGTATTCACTGTGAGTAATGAAGAAATTCAGAGCGGCTTAACACTCCTAAATTGTGATAAAGCCCGTAATATTGTCTTCCACGGCGGCAGCTGGGTCACGCCGGGAGAACATTTCATTACGATTATTGCTGAGTTAATGATGTCGTAGTAACTTCACTTATTCGCGCCGAGGCGAGGTATGCTGCGAATTTAAATAAATTCGGGCACATACGGCGAGTTATCCTCGTTCCCGGAGACGAACTTGGAGCTATGTCTGTCGCACAAAGAAACGGCGGTAATTCACGAGCTTAGCGCGATCCACTCTTATCTCTTTCAGTTCTCGAGCGACGACGCTCTTAAATCTTGCCGAGTCTCGAATACTACACTCAGGAACACTTACAAGCCTTTAATTCGAGACAAATTAATGCATAATTTAGCAGTTTTAAATCAGGATTAGCGTTTGCAATGAGTTACGTTTGTCGCAGGATTAAATGTTTGGATAGATTTAGAGCTCTGTTGATATAAATGTTTTCGACGTGATTTATCTAGCGCTTGTAGGAACTAAATTGGTACTTTGATACAAATTTTACGTATATACTATTTATTATCATGCATTTAAGAAGTTTAGTCTAATGGTAAACAGGCTTCACATTCAAGCGGTGCTGCTTAAAATTTTATCCGCTTTGAAAAATCCAAACATCATTAGTTTCTCTTTTATTTTAAATCGCAATACGTAGTTAAGTTTTAAATTTAAAACCTATGGGTGTATAATGATGATCTAATTTGTCTAGTAGTAGTAGTAGTAGTAGTAGTAGTTCAATGTAATAAATAGATGGCTAAATCTAAGATTATACTCCTTGTGTAGCTGCATTCCTTTATATAAAAACATAAATAAGTATAGCCCACAATATTACAAAACAACACAGCAATAAGCAAAAAACTTGACATCGATTCTAGATTAAGCGAGAATGTTTTTCCAACCATTCAGACGACGGGTTTTCCAAATTAGATCCACATTATTCCGCCCCATATTTCGAGCGACAATTATTCCGGAGATTTTGCATGTGCGCTAGTAACCTGAGTTATAAAAAGGGTCCCGACCCAACTAATACCCTTGTCATGTTGAGACGAAATTAGTTCAACTCTTGCAGCTGCGACGCCGAGACCCCTCTTGTTTGTCCAAAATTTAATCTGACAATATAACATCGATATACACTACAATAATACGAAGACTATTGTTTGTGTTGGCTTAATTAACCAATGACTGGCAACTACGAACGGGTCACTTGTACTCTTGTACAGTGATGTAATATAGTTATAGTGGATCTACGGACAACTTCGGGCTTCCCGTGGGACTAATCTAATTGCGAACCAGTTTGAAGATTTCAGACGGAGGGGTCGTGGATTCGACGATAAATTTTACAATATTGTGGCAAATAGTTTGGTTCGGGAAGATTGGATGGAGTTTTTAACAATATTCAACAGCTTAAATGTATTGAATTTGCTTGGCTAACTAAATTGTTTGTATGTATAGTAGAGATTTGAGAAAGGTTTATGGATACGTCATTATAGATAATCAATCCTTGTTAATCTCTGGTGTAATATGAGTAAAATAATGAGTCTCTGGATGAAATAAACTTGACAGAATTTTCGTTGGGAGATTGCCTTGATAATATAACTAACTAAGGCTTTTTCATATCTAGAAAATAATGAGAGTCAATAAACCACAAAAATGTGTTATAAATTCTGCGCTAGGAAGATTTTTATTAAATTTCAGAAGAATTCTCGGGAATAGCTTGCTGTTAAATTAGATATAAACGTAAAAAAACCTTTATATATAGCTTGCTTTGGTATTATTAATAGGCGTCTATACTGAAGAACTGATTTCGCATTAGCTATTATTTAGATTCTATTTGAGAAACATTTTTTGTATAGCCTGATAAATTAGATTTGTCCAGTAAAATAAAAGACGGCAATCGAAAAAGGCTTTATTTATGTGTTTTTTTATTCAATAATACTTATTTTCTGCTAAGTACGCAATAACGTATATTTTTCTGCAGTGTCACTGACCGTCGTCAATGGTAAAATTATTTGTTATTGTTTTATTATTCTCTTTTTTCAACCGACTTCAAAAAAAAAGGAGGAGGTTCTCAATTCGACATTTTTGTATGTATGTTACCCGATATCTCTGAGAATTGTCAACCGATTTCCAAAATTCTTTTTTTATTCGAAAAGGTTTATTATGAATAAATTCATATATCTGTATATTTATATTTAATTAGGTCCCATATCATAGAACTTACTTTGCCGTAACCCATTTTGGTTTAGGTCTCAAAAGTAATGTACCAACTGTGTTCCTTGCCTAGTCTTATAAAGCGTATAATGGCAAATTGGTTGTCGAGTTTGTAATGTGTCGGCGACAGGCTGGCTACTTGTCACTAGTTTTTTATCAAGCCAATTAAAATTTTATTTTCGGCTAAATGTGATTTAGGGAGTATGTGTTATTTATATTTTCAGTAAAAATAAAAGAGAAAAGTAATGTTTTTTAAATTTTTTTACGATTTATATAAATGACCGAAAAATATCAAGAGAAAATATCGACTTGTTTTTTTTATATATATTCGATTCGATTTGAATTCGGAGAAACCGTTATTCCAAACACGTCTAGACTTAGCGTGTTTACAACTTCGAGGTTTTTAAAGAAAAAGTTACATTTGGCAGCTACGTAGATTGTAAAAGTGTCGTTGAAGTGTAATTCACATGTCGTTGGCACGGGTGCCCGCTAGCTAACGAGGACGGTCCTGTCGTGCCGACCAGCATACAAACAGGTGAGGGAATTCCAGACCACAATGTGCCCAAACCATAGATTTGCATATTTGATTTGCGACCAAATGCTACAAATTTCATATACTATTTCGAGTTTGGTATGAGCGATTAAACTAAGAACACGGGACGTCACCTAATATTAAAAATATATAAATATCTATATAAAGATATTTATTTATTGTTTCTAATGATCATTAGGTGAAAAATAATATTATTCAGTAATTTAAGACGGATTGTCAAATGTATATTATGGAATACGCAATAATTACATTGGTATGTAGGTTTGACGCGCGGAACTCCGGCTTTATGAACAAAATAACACCTTTTCGGTCAATTTTGACGAGGCCCGGTGTTGTTGATGCCGTGGTTTATCCATTAGACGTTTCGACGATGTTAGCCGTCTTTTAAAAACCATTATTAGATTAACGTGCTTTCTACAAAATACAGACGAAACGTGGATGTGAAAGATCTCGTTACTTACCTAGTTTTAGGCCCCGTTGAATATTTAATTGTTCTACTTTTATAGCGTGCTTCTTATTAATGGGAAACATGAATATTCTAATTACCACCAAAAAAATTTACCACCTTATTTTATCATCAATTATTAAGAAATTGATTAAACAAGCTTACATCATAAAAACATTTTAGTCTTGCCAAAAAGCAATCACTTTAGAACCGTGTCGGCTGCACAAAGCTTCGTTAAGATTCTATTATACATGCAGATAAGACCTAAATGAAGAGTGGTTAAGTGGCAGGAATTGGGTCAGCCACCACTGAAACTGTGGCTTACAACCGGGTTTCATCATCCCGCCTTATTTCCCGGATTTATGGTTAGGGATGGCGGCCTTAGGCTAATTAGTTGAGGAATCGGTATGAACGAGATAAAACAGTGTTAAACGCCGGTTGTCATTAAGGAACTTTGTATGAATGAGTAATTTTTGGAGCAACACTAATACTAGAAAATTGTTCAACGTGTGACAGTTTGTAATGCGGGAAAGGTATAAAATGTGTTAATCTGTGTCTTAATCTAAACACTCTATTGTGGAACAAAAATTTATTAGATACATACTATTATGAGTAGAAAATCGTTGGACCCTTTTAGTTGTTGTAGAGGGCGTACTGACATTACATTTGAAGATCAGTTCTGCAACAAAATACCTTATGATAAATCAGGAACAAGTGTTTTCGTATTGAATAGTATCTATTTCCCATCTTTTTATTCGCACAGAAATGTCAAATTACAATTTCAATTTAATTCCCACAGAAAAACATCATCAGATATCGAATTGTAAGAAATTGTCCAATCGCCATCCCTAAGTAAGAAACATTAAACACCCAGCTTCGTCAGTTATTAGAAAAAAATTAATGTCGTCGTACTTGTAAATTATAGCCTGGCCAGATGTTACAAGCAAACAAGAGGTGGGCATTCGTAGCAAAGATTAACGAGAGAAAAGTAACATAAAAAGTGCCACAGCGGGAAGTGGCAGTAAAGTTTTATACGTGATATTTCTGCGCTTTATATGATGGACCTTATTAAACGACATACTTAGGGGGTTTCATTGCTCTAATTTTGTATACCCTTCAAGACCAGTGAAGCATTAAATTTGCTGGTCGACCAGTAAAATACCCCTTTTCCATAATGCTTTTAAAAGTTTCGTCATTTCAAGCCTTAATTTGCCCACTGTGCGGCTTCCTTTATTCTTTCTTTAAAAGATCGCGGTCTTACACTCGTTGTATTTGCTCGGTACTTAGGGAAGATGTCTCGGGTTGGCAGATTACTTTTCCTTGGAAACAGTGTCAGTTATCCAGGATAATACGAGATGAAATATCTAGATCAAATTATTAATAATAACTATCGTGTCTTTTAAATTTGACATTATTTCGCTACTTAGTTGTTGACAAGATATAATAATGTTATTAAGAAAAACATAATCTACAATATCCACAATTAAAAAGTAAAAACATTTGATTTCGTGTTCGATAACTACAGCAATCTAAATATAAAACCGTGTTTTTTATAATTTCAATTTATCATTTGAAGGAGGTTATTACAACATACTTACTCGTACATAGAAAATGGATTTCACTCAACAATGTCTCAAGTTTACATGTTATGTACAAGTGGCACTTATCTATATCTTAACGAAGCCCACACGATCCACCGAGCACAGGCCCTAATGCGAAAAATTCAATATAATTTATCGAAACGTTCATTTCCGCCATTATTTAATATCTTTTGAGAAGTGTTCCCCTCGAGGGAAACATTACAGTAATGGCCATATAGAAGACAAATGAGGCAAAAATGCGCTCCCAAGATGCTCCCGTTTCTAAATATAAATCTAATGCCTTCATTTCACCTTTATTTCACTCATTTACGTCGACGCAAGATATCAGATTTTGTTTGTTGTATCTGCATGAGGACATATTAAGCTTGAGAAGTTCCTATATTGCTTCATAAAATCTTTTGTTTATTGTGGAGGATTTACTATTAAGCATAATAACAGATAAAGTATAGTAAAGTACCAAAAAGTACCAAAGGAACATATCGTGAATGAACTAGCTGTACCCGCGATTTCACCCGCATTTATGGTTAATGTTATATAACCTTCCTCGATAAATGGACTATCTAACACTGAAATATTTTTTCAAATCGGACCAGTAGTTCCTGACATTAACGCATTCAATTAAACAAACAAACTTTGCAGCTTTATAATAGGAGGAAGTATAGATTAATATTTAAAAATGTCATTAGAAAATGTCAATACATTCATTTTTAATTCAGAATAACATAAACTGTTATGCAGGTATAAAAAGGCAACGGTTGCTATTTTATATAATTAATTTTGTATTGTTTAAATAATAGATACATAAAATAAGTAGGTATCGTTTGTTTAAATATTTTACATATTTACTGATTTAAAGAATTAACATAATAATATATTGAAGTGTCTTTTGTACAGAAATGTTGTATTATACCTATTCATATATACTCACTAAATTCATCCATGACATTGATTCATCGACGGGTCTAATATGATCACAATATAATACTTGCGGCTAGAAAATTCAATTCAATCTAATTTCATGGATTATCTATTATGGGCGTGATGTTATGTATGTATCTATGAAGGCTTCAATTTAGATTATGAGACTAATCTGTAATAAGGCTTATAATTACGAGTAGTCGCAAATTGATACACTATTGCGGACTTAGATGTATCGAAAATATTGAATTTTGCGGGCGATATGCCGTAATCAGTCTTATCTTCTACCGTGGCCAAATTTTTCTCAACCGTCTTAATGAACATTAATGTATTTTTAAATACATAAAAAATATGTAGTTTTTTGTGAAGCAACATCATGTAAAGTGGTATTTAATGTATTTTCCTTTCAGTGGCATCGGAGGATACGGAGATGCGGGCTCCATATATAAGACGTATTGCATTGAAAAAGCGAAAGCGATTTGCTTTAATCATACTTTAGTAAAATGAGATTATCAACTTGGCTTAGAAATATCTACTTAACACAACTTAGCACCTAGCTAGATTTTGTCAAAATTATAAATATTTTTGCTGTGTTCCCCCAAAAACATTTTTAATGGACGCCAAAACATAATAATGATAAAACATTAATTATGGTGACGGTGGTAAATCTATCGTATAAGTAATTGTGATTTTTGCCAATATTACTGTGGTGTTTCATGTGTGTGGAAAAAATATTTGAATACTAAGTACTGCGTCGTACGAAAGTCAATTTTATTTTACCTATCTACAACTATTGAATGTGTAAAGGTCACAACTATTTGGATCTTATTTCAACATTAATGGAGACCTCTAAATACTTATAAATTCTTTTGCAGACTATATTAACAGTACGTACTTGTTAATTTTTTTCAGAATAAAAAGTCTTCGTTATATTATTAGGTATGTTGAATATCAAATAAACGGTAGTAGCTCAACGTTTAAAGGCTTCACGGATCGAGTGTGTTTAAACCCAAACACAAATTCCATGTTGGTCTGCGACTTAAAAATAATGTGCCAACTGTGTTTCTTGTCGTAAAAGGTGACTGATGGTATATCGGGTTTTGGGTGTGTGATTGTGTAGGCGACAAGCTAGCCACTAACCTACACAATATTTACACCTAACCCAGCTCAGTTAAATTTTTTTGCTGAATTTGGTTGAGGGGGCTAGCTGCCCCTTAGGGGATTAAGGGCTTGATGATAATATGTACGTATTTATATATCTCTTAGTAAGAAAATGTCTTCTCTACTACTATCTAACACCAGCTCGGCGGTAAGGAGCAACAACGAATTATTTTTTTCAAGAATAATAATAATAAATAATAATAAATTCTTCAGACTGACACACCAATTCCCTAGTTTCAAACTAATCCTAAGCTTGTGCTATGGATACTAGGTGAACGGATAAACATTCTTAAATACGTTTATAAACATCCATGACTCGAGTACAAATATAAAAATAAGAAGTGAAATTCATAATTTTATCCAAAGGTAAAATTTATTTGGATAAAGTTTTCAGTTGGATAAAATGTAGAACCTAACGCGAAAATTTATGCAAAAATAAAATCATAACGAACCCAACACTGCGTTCGACTTGTCTCGCACTTGGGCGGTTTTTTATGGCGGTTGTATACAACGGTATGAGACCCCAAGTTCTTGGCGAAAATTTATAGTTACTGCAAAAATAGGTGCCACGCGGATGTGATTTCAGCAGAACAGACAATATTAGTAGGTACATGTGATGTTTTCAAACGTTTTGTGGATGATTAAACTTGTGGTGTTTTGCACGTTTTTATCTTCTATCTGTATAACTATACATTTCTGATTCCTTTGGTCATATTTCACTCATATTTTTCTTATGGTTTCAATACTTTTACGGTAAGAAAAAGAAGATCGCGCAGAGAATTTGTACATTTTTAGAAAACTTAACAATTATTTAAACGGTATGGTTATTTTTTATAACGATTATTTTAACGGTAATGGTACGGAACGGACAGTACAAGCGATTACAGTTTGCGCGCAACTTAAAAATCTCTACATACTTACATAACATCAGCCCGTAATCTCCAAAGGGGTATGCAGATTTAATGAAACGGCAAGCCTCTTTAACCACATTCAGCCAAAAATAAAAGTGGACTGGGCTAGATGGAAAATTGTAAAAAAAAATGGCTAGCTCGTCACCTGCACCCTGCATACCCAAAACCCGATATACCATTAGTCGCCTTTTAGGACATGCTATTGCCTAACATTGCTATTTTTAAGCCCCAGACCAACATGGGACTTAAATTGTCTATCGTCATTTATCTAAAGATATTTAAAAAAAAACAAATCCGCTCTCGCTCTCGTTTATACACACTGGAAGGGCAGTAACAAGCACTTCCCACTTCCCTACACGGCATTCAAGAAATTTCTTATTCAAAAAAATTCCTCTCGTCTCATTTCAAATGATTTGAAAGTATGATTGATGGTACTGGAAAAGACTAAATCGAGATAAGTGCCCATTTTTAATGTTACCGCTAAAGGCAGATAAGGGTTATATTATACCGATATATTTCTGAGAACATTTGGGAATTCATTATTGGAACAAGGATAAATTTCTTGTTGATTTTAGAGAATAAAATCAAAAGAAGGCACAAGTAATTTATGTACATAAAAACTCGTAATTATTTCATATAACTTGAGTATTCACCTGCTAATGGATGACCTTTAATATAACTATAATAGAATACTGTAAAAATACAAGTATTTTTAATATTTATATTATTAAATCCGTATTTTTTGGAAAAACGCATGATCATCGTCGTCTAATCCTACTAATACTTATTATAAATGCGAATGTTTGTATGTATAGATGGATTACTCTTTCACAAAAAAACTACTAAATGGATTTTAATTAAATTTTAGAATAATATAGCACACCCGAATAACATAAAGGCTATGTTTCATCGATGTACCACTCGAACGAAGACGTGGGCAGAAAATAGTGTATAATAATATAATGTTGTAAAAAAGATGCACATTGATTTGTTTATTTGAATGTGCTACTCTCAGGTATTTGGGTGGGACTTAAGAAAATTTTGTGTTATATAGATATTTAAGGAATTATATAAGGCCATACGAGAATGTTTAGGCTGAACTAAGAACGAAATAGCGAACGAAGTCGATACTTTAATAATATAATGATAGAAGAAATAATAAACATAACATTTTGATAAGATAACATTATATCGGTCTATCTACTTCAGGCGTTTCAGTACAATAATGCTGAGATGCGGCCGCTACTCGCCGACCGGAACGTTTGTTTCAATATAGTTGAAACGAGAAAAAACAGCTTTAAAAGAACATCGGCACTCGTACGAACACTCTAAAACAGCGGTGTGCACCAGTCTAACTACCTACCATTCCAACTTGTGCTCGACGCCTAATGGAAACTTCTGGAATAAAACATCCCGGGACCCGCACTATCTCTTTAAATTGGAATATATTTTTCTTTACTGTGACCCGCAAATAGAAAGAACACCCACTGACTTCTAAGATTCGTGTCATCCCCTACAGCTATTTGTACTGTGACACAGAAAAATGGTCCACCCTTGCATTTTCTCAGCCGAGACACTATGTGCTGAAGGAACTTTTATCATCGACTCCATAAAAGGCGGTCATGCGTAAATGTTACTTATCTGCCCACTTTTACAGCTTATTCGGCTTGACGTTCCAGCTTAGATTACATATGAAACTGTATCTAGCTACAGTATGAACTTCTACCCATCTTAATGAGATATGAATCCCTTAAATTGGATAGAACAGGTCTTAAATAGGATTTGTTGGGTTAGGGTTTAACTCAGGCTGCGAGCTGCTGTAATTATTATACGAACACTAACTCTTGCACGCAGATTCTCTTGGGTTAGATTTTTGGGTAGATTTTGTGGATTTCTTAGCATATTTGTATATTTTCCTGATTAAGAATAGTCTTTGGAAGTTTAGGATAAACACTGTTCGTATATTATATACATTTACGTGAGTAACATTTGTTATTATATAACACAGGCATCCAGATATTGTTAAACGCTTTTTAAAAAATAGGAATCGACACTCGATAGTCTCCGGCATAAAATGACAAATTGTTTTAAAATCAAAAATATGTAAAATAATATGGAATGAGGTATAGTAATAATATGGATCGCATGAGCTTGACACCAGTACTGCAAGTTCATGTAATGTTTAATTTTTTCACCAAAGTTTTTGACATCAGCTTGTGAAAACGATTCTGTTGGTATTTCTAGCATGTTGATTCTGATTTCATTAATAAAAATGTGCGAGTGATGTGTGTTTTATAAAATTAACTTAAATTGATAGATGGCTCAAGTATATTATGTTTTCATTTTCATCTAAGCCAACTATGCCATTAGTATTACTAAAATATGCTTTTACTCAAAAGCTAGCTAGTATTTTAAGACTATCTAGCTTTTGAGTAAAAGCTATTAATAAATAGATAGTATTGCATTCAATTAACCGTGCCTCTTCAACTAAGCTTAACCAGTATACATTAGCGGTATCACCGCAGAATCGAAGCCGTTCGTGACGTTTCATAGAAACGGAGCCCCAGTAAGATTTCTAATAGCAATATAACGATATTGCTCGTATATGACGGCTTTGTTTCAGTTAATATCAATTCTGCGTAGACGCGGAGCATGCCCAAATACGCAATAGTCGTGTATGAGCATTAGTGAGAAATATGTGATACGTGACTTGGGGTAAGGCCGACCTAAGTAAAAGTTACCGTTGATAGATGTACATGTCTTTAGAAGAAAGCGTTATACATCGTGGTAATGAGAATATAGTATAGGTATATAATTACTTTGTAATGAGGAAATCATTAGCAAATCGGAAAAATATTTTTATTGGTAAAATTACTTATTTGTAATTAAAAACTTAAAAAAATAGATGTATCTACCATTCATATGTGTCATTGAATAAAGTTCATAGAAATGACCGTTAATAAAAAATATTATCGTCATTTCGACATAATTTTTTTTCATGCTTTTCTAATCTCTATGCTTCACTGAAAACCACCTATGAAATTTGTTTAGAAATTGTGAATTTTATGTTCACAAACACAATTCCTTCTATAATGTTAGATTTTTTTTTTGTACAAACTAGTCACAGTTTCGGTCTAAATAAGATTTGAATTTTAAATAACAATTCACCAAACATTTCAAAACTAAGGACTGTTCTAAGCGACGCCTACAAATGTTCAACTCTAAATAAACTTGATATCGTAAATCAGTCTTAGGTATCATTTGAAACAATCAATGGGTAACAGATATCAGATATTTATTATACCGCCGGAGCCTAAGATAACAATTAATCTGGCTAACAAGATGACCAATCAGTTGTACGAAGCCACAATCCCTGGACGCTTCAGTTCAGACAACAGTATTAGCTCAGTCGATGATAGATTCATTGGCTATAGCGAACGTATAAACTGCAGCTAGTATACTTCTTGTGTATACACTGATCTGCTTGATTGATTGGAATGGAACCTAGGTACTTGGCCTTACAACTGGAATATCTTATCGTAATAACTAGACCATTGTCTTAGGCATATCTATCTGTTATCGTACCTGTAGGTAGTTATGGTATTTTTGGCTAAGTCGGTTTATTGGTTTTGTGACGTCTGGGAATTTGAAAACGCTTATTTATCAGATAATTAAAGGTGCTTTATATAGAATAGAGAATTTAAAGAAATACGTATTTTGTTCGCCATTGAAGTCTGAACGGTAGAAAATTTAATTTTGGTGTGTAAACTTATTAAGAATTTATTTTTTAATTATATTTGTGTATAGCATAAATGCAAAAGTAATAGGGATGATGACTGCATTAAAAAACTATAATTCTATTTAGTCCGTCAGTTAGATTATACATAAATACTAGACACATATTTTTCGCTTTATCAAATTAACAAAAAATCACAAAGATAATGAGCATCAAAGTTTTAGAGTGGGGGCTTGCGACGTCACTATTTAGTAAAAATTGTACGAAAGTGTGACGTCACGCGCAACTTGAATGCATTGTATCTTCGTCATTGTTTGTTTGACAAATAAATAAAAAAATACGTGTTCAATATTTTTTTATAATCTAACTGACGGACTATACAGAATTTTTTAGTCATCTAGCCTATTCTTAGCTACTACGTAGTTGGCTGAGAATCGCTTCTATATCATATAGTTTAAAAAAGAGATCCAAATTCACGATTCTTATCACGTAAGAGCCCCATTTTTTTCATTTTGAAGCGTCTAAAAGGAATGTCATGCGGTAATGAGTACCCCTTTGTAACTGCGGTGTGAAGAACTTGGCAAAACATGCTTTAGCTTCTGACCGCCTCGCTTTGTGGACAATGTGGACCGTGGCGTATGAAGCGATGTTGCGACGTTCATTTATGAAAAAGGAATTTGAAACGAGTGGGCATTTGCCTCTGTTAATTAATTATACAATAAATTTTATCAATGAATCTGATTGGCTATCGGAAACTAAGGCTGTCCACAATATTGTGTAGGTACCAGCCTCACAGAAAATATTTTTTAATGTTAATACTTTAACGCAACTCCATAGCTGAAACTCAGTAGTGGTCCAACCGCTACTGAGTTTCAGCTATGGAAAAAAAACAATTATTTGTATGTACGTTTTTGTTGTCTGCTTAACTTGAATGTTCATAAAATTTGTGAGAAGGTAACAAAATATCTAGTGGATATATAAGTAGGTAGTTACTTATATTCAGATATTTCAGGTGCAGATGAAAAGTCAAATTTTCAACAATACCACATTTATTTTAAGTGTAAAGTAAATATTAAAAATAAAAATATTATTCTATTGTATATGTTGCATATTTGCAATTGTTGATTATATTTGTTTTTTTGCATTAAGCAATTCTAACTTGCCTCATCCAAATAGATCGATACATTTCTAGCTCGGTTGCTCTAAACGCGGTAGACGTCGTACCTAGCAATAACAATGCAGCGTGCTGGTTACCCGTATTCATGTTCAGTTGCTTTATCATAACACGTACGAGCACTGCGCAAATGCATGTAGCTTGAATGTAAACTATGCCTGCGTGCGATCATTGGCTGTACCTGTGTGTGGAGGATTAGAGGTGTGGAGACCGCGGCGAAGCATGTCTATGCGAAGTCTTGTGGCGAACGGAACAATCGGACGTCTTATTCTAGCATATGCTTCGAGTATCGAATACCTGTTTGCGTGTGACATAACGAAGGTAACAAATTGTGGAACAACAATATAACATTTAGCTTTTTTCCTCTTCAACGTGAGGATGTTTAATAAAAAGTAATATAAGCAATCAGGTGAATTTACAAGTAAAAAAATATTTTTGTACAAAACAGTAAATATCTAGTCATATATGCGTTATCCTTAATATGTTATTTTAAAGCTACATGTAGAGTAAGATCAAAGTACATAATGTGCAAACCGTGTACAATACTGCAAACTACAGAACTTGACTGTTCTTACTCCATCTAATTATTAAAAAGGGTACATAGAGGAAAATCACAATTTCTGAGGAATAATTAGGTTTTTGAGTTACTATTTGTATGCCCATGTTAGTCTGGGGCTGTCCCATGTTGGTCTGGGACTTAAAAAGACAGAAAGTAAGAAGAAATAAATTAATTTATTTGACACAACATCAGTTAACAGCAACAAAGACACAAAAAAAAAACAGAGTATGCTAAAAGGAAAAAGAATGTGCACACAACTGTGTTTCGTACCCAGCGTTTCGTAAAAAGTGACTAATAGTATATCGGGTTTTGGGTTTGTGATTGTGTAGGCGACAGGCTAGCCACTTGTCACTACTTTTTCACAATTTTCCATCTAACCCAGCCCTGTTTTATTTTTGGCTGAATGCGGTTAAAGGGGCCCTTTGACTCTGCCTACCCCTTCGGAGATTATAGGCTGTTATGTTTGTATTCGTATTCTTTGTTTCATTCTTATTGTATTATTAATGTCGGTGATAATAATTTAATAATGCGCATCCAACTAAAATAAATGAATTAACTATGGGTGCCTATACATATTTATTTATTTACGTATGATATCAGTCTGATGAAATACGAGTACCTAGTTATAAAAAAATCATTTATAATATGATGCCATTACCATGTACGTATATACGTCTTTATATATTTATCAATTCCCTCTGTACAGGATTTATGTAGATTTAAAAACATGTAGGCGCGATAGGCGATAGACATTTTATTTTGATGACCTTTGTATGGGTGCTCTGTAAAGCAAAATATAAAGAGAATTTTAATTTTGAAGGACAAAGCAATCAATCTACCAGCCCACGTTCACCCATTTGCTATGCTTTTTCAGTGCCATTTTACGATTGGTTCCCGTAAAATACAACGTTTTAATATTTTGTTAGAGATTGGAATCTCTCATTGGTGTTTTTTTTTTCGTAGTGTAGGTAAGTACTTAGAGAATTTGATTTGTATACTTTGCTGTGGCAAATGTCCTAAACGTATAAAAATAAAAACTAAAACCTCATGACACATTTTTTGGTTTTTATTGTTGATAAATGTAGGTATTTTTAGTAAATAAATAAACAAAAAAATAAAGGCACTCTATTCACGGTGACTGGTAATTCAGCCAATTCTTTATAAGAGGTCATTTGCAACAAATCGACCTCTATCAACTGGGAGTCAAAAATGAGTGGTTTCTGAGATTTGAAGATTTAAGTTTGTATTGAAATTTTGTGACATGTCACCAAAAAATTAAATTAAAAAGAAAATACTCATTTATTGACACTCAACTGATACATTTCTGGAACCTAGTAAACTATCAATCATTTTAACATAAATAATACAGCCAATTTTCGGTTAGCCACACAATTTCAATACAAACTTAAATCTTCAAAATCTTGAAAATCGCTTACTTTCAACTCCCAGTTGATCTATCAACAAATCGACCTCTAGGTCGATTTGTTGCAAATAACCTCTAGAAAAAACCCTTTAAAGGAATTGGCTGAATTACCAGTACTTTGGTGTATACTCTACATGTACAGGTGACAGACTTTACCTCAATATAAAGTAGAATAGATAGCCTAAGTTGGCGTATGTGTATGGCAACCTAGTTGTAAGATGTTATCTAGCCGTTATGAGGCCTATGAGATTAACGACTAATATCTACCTACATATTATGTAGTTTGTTGACATACAAACTGCATTAGCTGATGTTGGTCTGTAGGTACAAGGTATTTAATAAATATATCCAAATATAATTTTGTTGTATTTAGTAAGTTATGAATGGCCATAGGATGTTTATACTAAGGACAAACGCAGAATTCAATCGCTGAGGGCATCCGATAACGCGTTTTTTTATTTGTTTATTCTTGTTATATATGAACTCAAGAAGAAAATGTATTGTTGCTAAATAATTCGAAAAAATATTTAGAATGCCATATAAATCGGTGAAAAACTGTTATAATTCAAATTAAAAATCTCTTTATTTATATAGGCTTCAAAAAACACTTATAAATAGACAATATATACCGAAAATAAAATATTAAAATAAATATATAAAAAAAGGCCGAGACATCATTTCCGAATAATTAAATTTATATTCTAAACAAAATACTCATATTGTTTAGGTATAAAGGTTAGTCGTTTTGCCGAGAAATATTTTGTCACAGAGCCAATGTTATCTTGCGCCGTGAGGCAGGCGTATTAGAGTAAAGGTGTGATCGCATAGCTGGGCCATTTACTCCGGAGGATTGTGATTTATGCTGTAAAATAACATACCCGCCACTAACGACGCTTTGCCATAGCTTTAACATTGCCCAGGTCATATTGTCATAGACCTCTTGAACGTTTTTCTTGAAACTACAATGGATATATTGCCAATTTTTTTCTTAATAGTCAATTTAATAGACTCGTTCATATGTTATTCGGGTGTATGAGCTATATTATTCTAAAGTTTTTTTGTGAAAGAATAACAAACATCCATCCATACATACAAACTTTCGCATTTATAATATTTTATCTATTATCATATATATTATACCTTAATATCAGTGACAAATAATTTTTTTTGTAGATGTTCTCTAGGTAAATCCATCCTATTTCCTAGATTTTATAAATTTGTAAGTTGGTGTAGAATTGTTTTAAAGTCTGTTAATCAGCCGGCATTGGCTAATAAATCTCTGTTAAAAAAATACCTTATTTGCTAAGCAAATAAGAGAAATACTGGAAAGTAGATCCAAAATAATCAGAAAGGCCATATTTAACGTTAACTGAACTATCAGCGAAACAAATATTTTTATAGATAGCGAGAATTCTTTAAAATTTTGCTCTTAATATTTTATAGCGAACCCACATAATAATTTTACCTATGACAACGTAAAATCACAATTCTATTCACTATTGAATATTTTCTTACTAAAATACCACAGAGGAATTTAATTTTGCCGTTGACAGCTGCCTGGTCACCGCCAATGTCGGCAAAATGGACGAGCAATTTTTCATTAATAATTTTTAACGTGAGCACCTTGAAAATATTTGTCTAAAGAAAAAATAAACCTATTTGTAATTATTTGCAAAAAGTAGCCTGAATAATTGTGTTGATTGAATTCTTGCGACTCTCACACCAATTTTTTAGCATTGAAGTTTGTGCTAAAGATTCTAATAACTAGTAACGGATATATATAGGTACTAACTTAAAACCTTTAAAAATATCTATGTATGACATAATCTGTTTGATACATGTGCTGTATAATTATTATGAATATATAGCTTTTATTTTCTTCGAATATTTTATCTGAAATTCGCTAGCAATTCCCTGTAAACATAATTACGATAAAGTATATGTATAAAGTTATCTTATTAGCTTACAATCAATCATCCTATTGAAAGACCGATTAACTTGTTTGAAACATGATGTTAATTCTGACACCGTTACATCGACATCAAAGTGAGCAAACTGCTGGAACGTTGCTCCCGATCAAGGCTTCCACGCCAAAATGTTTGGCCTGTCACCGCCAAAGGTTTAGTGGTTTTACTCGGTAAGTGCAATGCAACCGGTCTTTGTGGTACAAGACGCGTGTAATAGATGCTTTAATGATATGGATCAGATGCTATTTCCGGAACATTGACAGACACAATATTATGTTTGATAAGAGGCATTTCATTTAAGCAACTGTGATGTGAATTAATATGGGTAGCATTTACAAGTTAAGTCTTGATTTTGATAGCAAGTTAATTAATCGGGATTCCAATCCCCAACAAACTATCGTAGATGCTGGTAAGCAATTATGTTTGAAGGGCTTATTTTCCAATTCTCACATGTTTAACAGGTAAAAAATTTATTAAACGACTTATTAGTAAAGAAATGCTCAGTAAAATCATACACAAAAACGTAATGAACATTAAAATCAATCATATTGTATTCTACGGGGCTATTATTTCTTATCTGACTACATATAAAAAAATCAGCTTTAAATTACGGGGTTTAGTATCGGTAGTTAAAAATTTATGAGTTTTCTTACAAGGACGCTTGAAATATGGTCGAATGTTCGTTAAATTAATGTGTGCGACAGTTTATTGTATAGATTTTTCCTATTTTTAACTGACTTGAAAAAAGGGGAGGAGGTTACCACTTCGACTGATTTTTTTTTCAATATTCGAAAACTTTACTCGTTGTTGTTATTGCCAATGTAGATAGATAAAAAATTGTTTAAAAATTAAGCATTTGGGCGTAATAGAATAGCCTAACAGATTTGTGGTAAAAAGTAATTGCATGCCAGAACATTCTAGTCTATTAGATCTAAAGACTAGTTAAGTCGCTAGGATACTTGCGCTGGATACTAAATTGGTAACCGTTGAGGTCGCTTGGCGAAAACCCCATGACACCCACAACTTGAGCGATGCGGAGCGCTACCGGGCTTAGAGGATATGCGCCGGTCATTCTTCGGTCGGAGAAGTGTCCGACTTGGAGGGCCCTAGAACTCCCACACTCCACATCATCCCCCGGGCGGTGTGACTGTGTTCCCTGTGTAAAAAGACAATAGTCTCGATATGACGTTCTGGTTACATGTACGTTGCAAATCATGACATCACCGTAGATCTATAGACTATCCAACATACGCAACGCAGCTAATTGGTTCGGCGTGATGTGTGAAATAAAACCGCAGCGTCGAGGCCGGTCGATCACAGAGTCGGCGGTATGTAAACAATGGTTCGGCCGAGCGTCGCCGAAACGCTTCATCAGAATCCTGAAAGCGGCCTGTGCAGCACCCGCCCATTGTGGGTTTTACTGTTAGACCAGTTTCAGGGAAGTTGTGACACCGAGCTGTACGCCTGGGGTCTAAAAGAGACATTACCATAGTTTGTGAAATACTGTATGCAGCCTGCATTAATTTAAAAAAAAAAAATTAATGCAGCCATCGATAAATCGTTTTTGTACTAATTATTTTTTTTGTCTGCTCATTGCGTTTTTACAACCAGCTTACTGATAGTGATAAAATTTAACTCACTAAAAGATAGGACCGCAAGTAAGGACGTATACTCTTCATAAAGGACCTACAAATGACTTGTTTAGTATACTGTATTCATAATTTGTAACGTTTCATTAAAATTAAATGTTTTTAACTTACTCCAGTAAAAAGCTTTTGTTGTTTGTACTAATAAGTACAGTTTAAAACCGACATGTAGCTAGGTTTAACTATCTAAAAGTGAGTATAAATTGAATGTAAAAATAACACAATTTCGTCATCGTCCGCCGTCGGTGTAAATTCATCCTCACAGTATGTAGGACAGTCATCACGTAGCTTGACTCAAGTCATTTGCATCACAACAACGCCGGGCTGGCTCTCATTAATCATGAGACTGGAACGTTCATCGCGTGTTCACATTTCGCACCATTTCCATCGACGTAATAAGGGCGAAGAAATGAAAGGAAAAGTTACGCTCCTGCACAATATGACAAACATTATGTCATCTCGCTATGTTGAAGATTTTTTTTATCACGCGAAATAGATCTACAAAAATATGATGTTACTTATGAATGACTTGATGATATAAGTCGCTTACAAGATGAAATTAATGAGATAAATATGTGGGCATATATCTGAAATTTATTTTTGAAATATTAAACGAAACCTTTAATATCAAATGAACACAAATATTTCGCTTCAATCGAATTCTATTAATTTAGGCAAATATTTTCATTTATATTAGAGTCTAAAAGAGCTTTAGTAAAAACAATGCTCATTTTATGACAACATGAAAAAAAATCTAAAGACCTTAAGGTTTATGAAAATAGAAAAATAAATATCCACATAGATAATTAAATAAATGTATAATTGAAATACATACTTCTAAGTATTGAAATAAACTCATATAATAAAGTAAGTATAGCTATTAAATATTTCTCAGCAAGCTTTACCAAAAACAGCTGTTCAACTGAAACCTATTAGTCATTAATTTGTAACAATATTTAATTTACGTCATATCTCAACGATGAAAGGTTCCCATATTGCAACGCTTTAAGCACGTACAAACTCGAATCAATTAAATTGTTTCACCCATCTCTGGGTACGTGAATGATGGTACGCAATTTGTTAATTAACCATAACAGACGAAATTTAATATCACTTCATAAGTCTCCTTTGTGAATGTTATAACGATATTTCTCGTCTTCGTTGTGTTGTTGGAACGATTCGGGATATTAAGACGTGAAACGATATTATCAATAAATGATTGATTTTCCCAGCCAAATTTACCTAAACGTTTTCAATAAAAAATCAAATTCAGAGGGTATTCAAGGTTCTGTATTAATAAAAATAATCCATTTTCATTTAATGTATTTAAAAATTTATTAATTACGCTAGCATACATACGGAATACGATGTTTGTAAAAGTAAAATTACTATAAAAAAAATATAGGCGCAAAAAATATAAAAATAGTATTTATTATTGAGGGAGTTCTGAAATAACCCATAACCTTTGTATCGTTAAATCGCTTCGTCTAAACTTATTTGGGGGCTTGTTAACTGAAACTTGAAACTGCTCCAAGCAAAACATTAATTCAAAATATTAAATATTTTTAACTCATATAGAGCAAAGAATCAAATACTTATAAAATAGCAAAAAGAAGACATGCTGCGCCGACCCCAGATGAACTGGGAGAAGGGCAAGAGGATGATGATATAGAGCAAAGAATCAAATACCTATAAAATAGCAAAAAGAAGACATGCTGCGCCGACCCCAGATGAACTGGGAGAAGGGCAAGAGGATGATGATATAGAGCAAAGAATCAAATACCTATAAAATAGCAAAAAGAAGACATGCTGCGCCGACCCCAGATGAACTGGGAGAAGGGCAAGAGGATGATGATATAGAGCAAAGAATCAAATACCTATAAAATAGCAAAAAGAAGACATGCTGCGCCGACCCCAGATGAACTGGGAGAAGGGCAAGAGGATGATGATATAGAGCAAAGAATCAAATACCTATAAAATAGTACAAAAAAAATCAAAGAAACTTAAAATATTGGTCGCCATAAATCCAGTAGGTACACCTAAGTTTAAATTGTAATTAAATAGGTTTAGTGCCAAATATTTCCCTTTTTTACAACCATCAGGAAAATTATCCGCCCAACAAATTTAATATTATCAAAACCCTTACTTTTTATACGATGAGTTAAGACCTATAGATCCCTAAAAATATTTAATAGCCCTTTGAATAATGTCAATAACGGCTTCCGAACATAACAATAGGGTCCCGTCCACGAGAAGCAGCATTGTCAGTGGCGTTCAATGCCTGCTAGGGGTGGCAAAAGCTCAAAAACATGAATAGACCATCAAAAATCTCTTTGAATGAAATAAGTACAATAATAACGAAATAATTATATAGAAAACAAGTAAAGACATGGCTGTTAAGTTTGACGGACCTACCCTACAAAATTCGAATTTATTTGTTGTTAAGATTTTCTAAATAATTATACCGTATAAATGCTAATACATACATACATACATACATAATGTCTCGCCTTTTTCCCATGGGGGTAGGCAGAGATCACGTACTTCCATTTGCTACGATCATAAGAATTCATCTTAAAACAATTACGTTGAGAATCGATTTAAGTCTAGTTTAACCAAAAACTTAAAAAAATTTAGTTTATACTAAGTTAAAACTTAACTACCTGAAATTTTTTATAATTTTCCTTCAGAAATAAGAGTTCTTTAAAATAAAATATTTCCAAGTTTCTTACCAGCGAAATTTACTCGTGACGATAAAGTTCTACGCTAGTGGCTCAGCAATTATCCCGTAATTAACGACAATTCCTGCAAGACTTACTTAAAAATGTCTTCGTGTAGATACAGGTCAAGGGAGATCGGCGTAAAGAGAAGCAATAATAACACATATTCAAACAGCCACATAAACTTTCCCATTTGTGGCAGTAAAGTACAACACAATTGCTACAAGAGACAAGTTTCAATGTTAATTAATGGCTGCACAATATAATTCAAATATAAAAATAAACGCTATATCTCGAATGTGTATAATCTGCGTTTTATTTACAGCAATCTTTCGTTTATTTTATACGACATTTCCTCCTATTTTCCGATTTATTTATCTCAGAGCACCTTATTTTTAGCCGCGATATCTACTTCATACAGCACTTACCGAAATATGTTTTCCGAGTAAGTTGACAACCTTGTCTGCTCTGCCAGTGGAAAATGGCCCCACGAATCATTTGCCTTACAGTAGAGAATGACAGTTTCCTTTTGAAAACCCACGTCAAGTAATTGAAATCCCATCTTGAAGTTGGCTTTGTTTACTTACGAGTACTTGAACCGTTCTATATTGACTATTATAAGTTTTGAATACGTCCTTTCATGTCTTCTTTTCTATTAGAAACTGTTGGCGTAGGGACGGCCGCTGTTCGATCATAAAAGAAGCAATGTTCGCTGACTAGGCCAAAATGAAAACTGTACTAATTAATCAGCCCTTTGGCAGCTGTGAGAAGCTTGTAGCCGCATTGTTGTTTGTTTTTTATATTTTCAATATGTATCTTCTTGTTATGTGCTATAGACCAAATAAACTAAGTATTCTATTCTATTCTATTCATTGTAGTAGAAATAGGTAGCATAAAATAAGCCGCCATTTTTGGCATATTATACCTATATGCAGATCGAATTGAACTCTACCTATAGTCCAGAAGTCTCAACCCAGGTTTAAATATGATAGTTATATTATTCACATTGGTCACTATTTTCAAGCGTTAGGGCTCGCTCCTAATCGAGGTCAGCTTAAACCTTGATCCTAGATTTAGAGGGTCCGTTTATTAGAATAGTTGCCACATAACCTACGTAACATCCTTACAGGGATCCTGAGAAATAGATTATGGTTAATCACCTACTATTATTTGAATGAGCAAAACTGTTCATGATGTTTTCCCTTACGCCAAACTTATCATATAACTGTCTTTGAAACCATTTTTCAAACCTATAATTTTGAAAAATGGTTTCAAAGTCAGTTCCATAATTGGGTCGTCGCAACCAATCGTAACAAGCCACGAGGCTTAATAACTACTCCTACCCTTTAATAAAATAATTGCAATCGGCACTGTACAAGAAATGTCTCTATTAAAAAAGTATTTCTAAAAGACAAAGTGTCTTAACCAGCAGTGACATTAAATGCGAAAGGTTATTATTTAAAGAGCTACTCAATTATTGTAATCAGCAAGACAAATCTAAGATCAAAGGAGGTGGAAAGCGAACGGAACAATCGACTCCAGTCCATTGGAAATGAATGGAGAGAAGAGGATTAATTTGCGCTGATTGGATAATTTCTATTTTGTCCTAAGTACTGTAACGAGCTATAAATTAACTGTATCAAGTATATATATACTTACTTGTGACTTTCTTAACTTTGTCCGCAAATTCGCTCGTGTGAATGTAGATTCTGTTAATTCGAGTTATTGTTTATATTTATAATGTGTGTATATTTATAGAATAATGAGATGAATGACTTTATTTGTTAATTTAAAGCTAGATCAAGTATAATTTTGTTTGAAATATACTTGTATTGGTTTTCATTGTTCAATGTGTTTTACAAGTAATGCTATGCTATACAGTTAGATTTTCGAATACTTGCTAAAGTAATAATCATTAAACAGAATATATTGTCTTCAATAACTTTAATACGGCCTATACTGTTAAAATTGTTAAAAGCTAAGTAAACCTCTAATAGCACTGATAACTTTATAAAAATATTTAATAGAATCTATTGAATGCTATGTCCACTAAATTGATTACAGAAATGGCCTTTTAATGGTTAGAATTTGTAGCTTTCAATCGTAACTCGTCCGATTAATAGATCGGCAGATAAAACTTTTTCAATCGAGAAGTTTTCTTATTGATTAGCCAGACGACATTAGGTGCGTCTACAGTGATAGGAGGGGTAACAACAGAATGGAATTAAAAGGGAAAATATCAATATCAAGTTGTTTATTAACTTTTCGTCCTACCTATAAATTAATTTCGATTAGTACTTTTTTTCAAAAACCCACAATGACAGACATACATACTAAATACAATAATATAACAAGAACAAGCCCTATTATCGATGATGGACCGATTTTAATTAGACTTAGTTTAGTATTTTTTTTTTAGTTTTGTAATATACATGATTTGAACACTCAAAAGCTGTTGTTACATACATAAATATCAGACAGCCTTACATAGCCTAATTTGATTTCAAAGTATGTAGCTTAAGCACTAGCTTTGCGTAAATCATTATTTGCCTCCGGGTGCAGGAACCAAACCCGATCGCTTGCGTTCAAAGCCAAATGTAAACCAAAAATAATACATACATATGAGAAGAAGAATAATTATAAATTAATCTGAATTATGTATGTATGTACTGGGCAATCTAGAACTATATCGTTCCTGAAGTTCATTATACAGCATCATTAAAACAGCTTAGCCCAACTTGTGGAATTGATCTGTGAACAAGTAAGTAGTCATTTAAACTTGTTTCCGGTATGAATGTAGGTACCGATCTCTAGTCTATTGTAGCGTAAGTGCATTCAGAGGAAGCAAGGCGTACTTGCGACAATGAATATAAAACACGATAGATTATTCAATGCATTTAAACTTATGTACTGAGCGTACATACTTTAAGCTGTTTAAATTTTCATTATAGAGAACAAATGTATTGGAAATCTGCGATGTCGTTATTAGCAATTTTTTAAATAGGTAACAACATGACTGGCTCGATGGCTCATTCGGTAGAGACCCTGCCCCATGCGCCAAGGGCTGTGTGTTCGATCCCCACCCAGGAAAAACATTCGTATGATGAATACTTTTGTTTTTTCTGTGTCTGGGTGTTAATATTGAATATTTAAGTATATGTAGGAAGTAGGTCGGATATACTGAATAAGAAGTCAGGGATCTCAGGATAAATCAAGCTTTTCAATGTCTAAATTAGGATTACAATTACTACCCAGAACTAAATCCTTAATACCCCTTAATAATCCCAATACCCAATTATCTCTTGTGGTAAATACCTAGGGTTTTACCACAAGTGAATATTGTTTTATTAATTATAAATTGCCAAAGGACACTTTTACAATTAACGATAATAATTAATTTAAATTAATAATTAATTTTAAATTAATTATCCGAGAGCGTCTAGGATAAGCTAGCTTAGTACAACCAGTGCACCGAGCAACGCCAGAGCCAAGACTGCCCGCTCCGTCGCTGCGCGGTCCTTTTATACCCGTTGCAAAACAAGTTGAGTAGAGCGGGCGGTGGGGAGCGCTCGGTGGCGTGATCGGTGCACGTGATCGGTGCACGTGGTGTTTTGCTACACCGGTGTACAATGACGTCGCTGTCCTGCCGACATATATATTTGTAATACCACTGTTGATTTTAATATCCGTAACACAAGTGCTTAAGCCACTTACCTCGGAGTCAGATCAATGTATGTGATATAGTCTGATAGTTATATATTTATTATATTTATATAACATCAACGGTAAGGTATACATGGTTGAAGTATGTAATTATACTATAGTTATTTAGAAGCAATGTAGACAAAACATTTATTTTTATTTGTCGCAGATATCTGATGTAATTACGCCACTAAACTGTTCCCAGTATTGCATTACACAAAAATACTCGGTTTTCAATAATGTACTGCACCGTTTAGCTACCTATTATGGAACAATGTTTCACTCTATTTGTATTTCTTGCGCTTCGCGTGCGAAGAAAATTGCGCTGAAATTGCATGCGCTTGCATTTATTTGTTCCGGTTTCCAAAGAATAATTTATTTGTAACAACTTGTGTTCCTAATTGTGCCGATTTGTTCAATTCATTAGATACTTTGTAAGAAAAAGGTAATAATAGTAACAAGTTTTCGAGCAGTTAAGTTAAGTTTCTTATGCGCATTTGTGGGCCAATTTGTATGCGATATTTAAATTGTTCTGGGTGTGGAACGTTTTATTTACAAATACTTTTAAAGATTGACTGGACATGGTCAAGCTCATCTACGTTATTTTATTCTTGACAAATTGGTTAATTTATTATAAAATACTCGGTGACAAATGAAATATTCCATTTGGTGGATTTATCAATTATATTTATGTATCGATGTTGTTTAATATTTATTAGTATTATACAAATATTCCTGACATAAATTGTAGATCTATATAAAATACTAAAAGTACAATTGTGCATACAAGGGCACTGAATTAAGTAGTAAGGGTAATAAGGGTAGTAGGGGCTGAAGCAACTTCTTGTCAAATTAAATTAAAGAGCGAACTTGTCAGTTCTAGGTAGACCAGAAAACGTCCAGTAGTCGCAATCATATTAATAGGACAAGAGAACGTATATTTTAATACTTATAATATTTATTGTACTTATAATTAGTTAGAATTAGTCTATTTTGATGTTTATATAATTAGTGGTAGCTTAATGGACCATCTATGATCGTTGTCCATGCGGATCTCAACTCAGGCGTAGGCAGAGACCAGTGAGATGTAGTAGGCTGTTGTACCCATTTTTGATCACTAATAATATTGAGCTAGGTCTCACTACTTTTTCACAATGTTACATCTTACATTGTGAAAAAGTAGTGAGAAGTGCCTAGCTCGTTGTCTCATGATGTGTTAGGTACTGGGTTGTTGGGTATTGGGTAGTATACTTAATACCTAATAGTACATTCATTTCATTTCGAGTCTCAGACCATCATGTGATTATTTGTTATTGACATTATTTTGTTTTTTTCGATTAACTATCTATAAAAAATATAATTAAAATACCTTTCCGACGTCGACTTCCTCCCAAACATGCGGGCACAGTTAAATCTTCCACAGTAAAAGATTTTCCAAGTTAACACGGAGCAAACAATATAGGCGACCCCACCTTCTAAACTTTTGGGGAGTTTATATCAGTTCTATGTTCAAATAAAAAGAATGAACGATTTATCCTTACCTGTTAAATTGAAAAAGTTGCCGGGACCAATGTAAGGGTAGATTTACGTGCAACGGGTGCTGAGTAATATCAAAAAAGTTTATCGGGACGGTTAACGGGCAGCGACACAGCGAGCTCAGGTTTTAATAATTTTAGAACGGATTGATGCCAGGCGTTCGACGGGTTAGACCTCGCTCATATACCTACATTTTTGCAGACTATATATAGGTCCATGTACATATAGAACTTGTATAGAATATACCGATTGCATTCCTTGGACATACTAAAAGGTGACTAATTTAGTATTAGATCGCATCTGTATTAGACTGGAGCAATGTATAATCTCAAAGTGGCCAAGCCCAGCCACCAAGAAAGTTACTCTGGGTATGAGTAACTTACAAGAGTGGCAGGAGCTCAATGGTAAATACATGGACTCATGTGTGAGGGGCATTAAATCAAACTTGTTCCACTTCTGTTTTTTTTTTGGTATTAGCTTGGCGGTGAGGGAAAACATTGGAAGAAAATCTGCACTTTGAAGTATCTATGGATGTGCTACCGTGATCCAATTTGTCTGGTTCCCCTACCAGACAAGAATTGCATCAATGTAATGAATTGACTCGATAAATCAAGGATCATGACCCAAGCAGTCAACTACAGGGAACGGGACATAACGCTAAGAAGTAGATAAAATTAGCGCTAGTTAAGTTTTATTATATTGTCTGGTAAATGATTCAAAAGAAGAGAGTTGCAACATGAATAAGACGTGGAAGGTTCTTTACGTTATAAGCACATGTATAAGATTATTATTATTGGGATGGTATTTTTAACTAGTAAGCCAATTTTGACTCGACTATTGCAACCCAAAAAATAAAGGTACCTACCTACTACCAAGGTTTTTAGGGTTCCTTAGCCGAATGGCAAAAAACGGAACCCTTATGGATTCGTCATATCTGTCCGTCCGTATGTCACAGCCACTTTTTTCCGTAACTATAAGAGCTATACTATATATTGAGGTTTCCAGTATATTTTTTTTCTAAACTGAATAGTTTGCGCGAGAGACGCTTCCAAAGTGGAAAAATGTCCCCCCCCCCCCCCGTAACTTCTAAAATAAAGGAATGATAAATGTAAAAATAATATATGACTACATTACATAAAGAATAAAGAAAAAGATTTATTTAGATGTATAGTGGTACGGAACCCTACGTACGCGAGTCTGCCTAGCACTTGGCCGGTTTTTTGTTTAAGTACCCATATATAGATATTTCTGTAACCATAGACGATTTGTGATTCCCCGTTCCATAATTGTTTTATTCTAGAAAATTTTATTGCTGAGCAGTTTCTTTAAGTGTATTTGAGATGTATTTTTAGTATTTTTATCAAAACAGAGGAACGTGATTGCTAATCGATAACATTGCTAAGCGAATCCAGAATTGACAATTCATCACTAAAGTTTGATTTTCGCAAACCATTTTCATCTTCCTAGCGTTATGTCCCGTGCTTAGACGGGGTCCGCTTAGACCATGATCCAGGATTTAGCGAGTCTGGTAATTACATTGAAGCGACTGCCGATCTGACCTTCGTAACCCTAAGATAGGGGAACCAGACAATTTTTGGATCATGGTTACAAATTCAAAGTTGTTTGAATTTGTAGGTTTCATCACGATGTTTTCCCTCACCGTCGAGCTAGTGGTATAAATATGTACATAGATTTTTTAAAATCTAGAGGTACATGCCGGGGTTTGAACCCGCACTCCTCGGTTAAGAGGCGCGTGTCCTTACCATTGAGCTACCACCGCTCTTTTTCGCAAACCATTTTATTTCTCTTAATTTTAGTTCTGAATTAAAAAATATAAATACGAATGTTGCAGAAAAATGCAATGCAAATGCAAATATTTTCCATAATACTTCAACAATGGTTTTATTTACTGAAATGGACTAAACGCTTACAATTATAGCACAGCGTTGATATATTGCATGACAATGGCTAATTCCAACATTTCCACAAAGCCTGTTTGCGCTGGAATTATTGCTATAAAACTCCAATTCCAAATCGTTTTCATACATAACGTTAATCACTTAATGGTGACATTAATTTTGGCTTTGTGTTCGGTGAAATTGGCGCGCATTGATTAAAAACAAAACATGACTGCCTAATTGAATCCCAAATGTGTCTGCGGAGTTTTGGTCTAATCTATTAGTTGAATCAGAGGTCTCTGGTCTTACTAATATTATAAGCGCCAAAGTTTGTATGGATGGACGGATGTATGAATGTTTGTTACTCTTTAACGCAAAAAGTACTGCTTGGATTTTAATGAAATTTTATAATAACATAGCTTATACATTAGAATAACACATAAGCTATGTTTTATCGATGTACCACGCGAGAAACGCCGCGGGCAGAAGCAAGCTTTATTATAATTGTAACATTTCATCAATCAATAGTTATAATCTGTATAAAAGGTGAACTTTGCCCAAAACGTTTTCACAGTTAAACTGATGATCAATTGGTAGGATAAAAGTTTAATGAATACCTTTCATCTCGGATTAAATTATCGTACCTAGAGAGATCCCAGGGCGACCAGACCTTACTTATTCTCAGATATGAAATGTGTGGTAAAGGGTAGTATTTATATTTAGCTACTATAAATGTACGGGTACTAGGTAGCTCTAGTTTGGGAAGTGAGCCAATTTGCAGGTATCAAGTTAGGAAAAATAAATATATTTTCCTAGGTCTGGTTAATAAGTCAACATCTCTTTTGATTAATTGCCAAGAGTAGATGCATTATGTATGATCCTTCTTCGCCACATATTATTGTATAGCAGCATTTGGATATTTTAATGGGCTACATCTTCATTCTAATAAACTATTTGTTGCCGTGTTAAGTGATATTCTATCTATATTTACAAATATGTAGATCAGTAACATCGAATATGTTATGTTTGCGTAGGTAAAATTGCTTTACAAGTAACTGCTGCATGGATGCACCATTATTCATTAATTTAATTCCAACAACTATTGTAAGCCAATAGCGCATAGTTTCCAAAACCTCAAGTCCGCGATGCAATAGAGCTAAGTAACAACAGAAGTTCACGACCACCGAACTATCTCAAGATGTAATTAAAATTATCCCGCATTTTCCTCAAACGGTTCTTAATAAGCGCGTCTTGCCTATCCCTCGCACAAATCTAGGAACCCAGTGGGCAAGCTCGGAATTCCGTCACCACTAAAGCGTATGCCTTCCGTCTAATCGAGTAAATGTTTCCAGCCCAGTGGTTCGGACACGTCGCGCAGACTCCGAGGCGCGGCACTCCCGGTACGTACTGTGGCACAGTGGAACACATGACAGTATTGTAGCGGGTTAGCTGTGGGCCTTTTTGACGTCATACATTGTGCTAGCGACAGTCCGCCATTATGCGAATGACTTAATAAACTCAAATATTTCTGCTGGTATTTTTTTTTTCTTTCCATCTAACGTGATGCACATGTACATGTACTTATATTATAAAGTGGAAAGATTTGTATTTTTATATAAGTATTTGTAAAGAATAAACTTAAAAACCACACTGATTTACCTACATATTATGCTAAATATTTAAGGAAATCAATATTTTAACAATAGCCTCGCAGTTCATTCTGGACTGTATCATGTATGTGAACCAAAACATACACATGTTTGCTAAAAAATCAGATACACATACTTTTACCACTAGGAATAAACACAAGCTTGCTGTTCCAAGTTATAGACTTCATAGGAGTGGTAATTCTTTTATTGGTCTAAGTATCAAAATGTTTAATAAGCTGCCACAAAGTCTCACTGATCTACCTGAGCATAAGTTTAAATTATATATTAAAACTTGTTTGATTAAAAAGGGCTACTATAAGGTAGAAGATTATTTAAATGATAAGAATATATGGCAAGTCGCAGAATAGGCTGTTCGTCTGCACTGATATATTTAAATTGACAAAAAAATATTGTAACTACATAATAGCTATTAAGAAACTTAACATCACGCCTATAATCCCCGAAGGGGTAGGCAGAGTCAAAGGGGCAGCATGCCCTTCAACCACATTCAGCCATAAATAAAGCCGGGCTGGGTTAGATAAAAAATTGTGACAAAGCAGTGACAAGTGGCTAACCGGTCGCCTACACAATCACACACCCAAAACCCGATATACCATTAGTCGCCTTTTACGACATGCTAGGGAAGAACCACAGTTGGCATATTCTTTTTAAGTCCCAGACCAACACGGGATAGTGGGCTGGGTTGGATGGAAAGCTGTGAAAAAGGAGTGACAAGTGGCTAGCTCGTCGCCTACTTAGACACATACCCAAAAGCCCGTAAACCGTTAGTCGCCTTTTACGACATGCTAGGCAAGAACCACAGTTGGCACATTCTTTTTTTTTTGTCCCAGATCAACATGGGCCAAGTCCCAGACCAACATGGGACAAATAGCTATTAAGACTTGGCATTTAAAAGAGTAACTATCGAGTTTCTTGCCGGTTTCTTCTCGGTAGAATCTGCTGTTTAAACCAGTTTATATTTATTTTGTTCTGACGATTTATAAGTGCTTTTGGAAGCCTATATAAATAAAGATCATTTCATTTCATTTCATTTCAATTGTCTTTGTATAACCTATAATAATTTGTCTAAAAATTAAAAACAAATAATTTCCATCCGTATTCTGTTATAAGCTTCGCTCAGATAATGCCGCTGATACCATACCAGCATTCACTCGATTGTGGCAGTACGTAGTTACGTACCGCGCGACTTCAGAGTTGAGCAAACATTTGTGCTGCACTCATAGATTTGATGGCCGCATTGGAAACGTTTTCTGACACGCTCTGCTTCCTTGTCATTATGAGCGGGATTCAGATTTGCGATCCTGAAAGCCAACACGGCTGTAAGGCCGTTAGGAATAATTGAATAAGCTATATTGTTGAAATTCAATAAGCAGCTACATTTTTCATTATTGAAGATACGATTATCATTCTAACTTCATATATTTTTTAGCTTAAGTCGTGTATTAAGTCAGGGTTTGTTTTAACTGTTATCCTAGATCCGAATCTGTTTATTGAATTGAAACATCATAATAAGATTCGTAACCTTTCTGGATCCCCTATTAGGGGATCCCCTATCCCCCCTTGTAAGGGGATCCAGAAAAAATAGATCATGGTCACACATTTATAGACATTTGAATGTACAGATTTATTTTTCTATCACCATTATAGCTGTGTAGATAATTGAAAAATACACAATTAGATTCAAAACAACTGAAGGTGCGTGCAGTCGTGTGCGACACGTTTTCACCTAATACTCCTTCAAGTAAGGCGGTTGTCCACCATTTTGATTATATTTAATTGTCCTTGTTCACCATTGATATAATTAATCTACCACCACTAATTTGCTGTAATAAGTATACCTATATATGGAATCATATTTTTGATATTTTATATTTTAACTAGCTGCGCTCGCGGTTATTTGCCTTCCTTCGATAAATGAACTATAGGTACAGCACACAAAATATTTTTTGGAACATCAGTTCCTGAGATTAGCGAGTTTAAGCAAATAAACAAACAAACTCTTCAGCTTTATTATATATTAGTAAGTATAAGATATAAGATTACATTTTCCGTCGGTATTTTCTCATTTCATTGTATATTCAATGACTTTTGATTTATGATATAACGACCTGTTATTCATGATGTTGTATCTAATTGCTACGTGAATTTATATAAAGGATATTTATATTATCATGACGAACAATTACGTAACTATCCTGAAATTTTCCCGAAAGTAAAAACAGCTGACTGAAATATAATAGAAAGTGTTGCCACATTCTGCTATACCGTAACTTCGCCTATGAAAAGTTATCGGTCACAGAAAGTCTTTATCAAGCGTCCACAACAACATTATATTTGTCCAAAATATAATCGACTTTGTCACTGGTTTCCAATTTCATATACCCTAAACATACATATTGATATATGTATAATAAAATAAATAAAAATCTTCCGTCGTCTATAATAACCCTCGCTTAAAATATTTTAAGCCGCCGGTCTTATTACCTGTTTTTAAATATGTATAAACTCTGAAAAACATAAAAATCGCATTGATTACTTATATCAAATATTGATTGATTTTAATTTTTACATTTATTGTATTGACGATGTTACCTGAAAGAAGCATTACTACCTATACTTTCACATTAATAACTTATCTTATATGCAAACAGAGCATTATACAACTATAATCATTGCAATAATACGCGATTAAGGTGCATATTATATGTCAGTAGATATACTTATTATTCCGATTTGATTTATTTGATCGCCCCGTCTAGACCTAGTTGCAGGTCACAAAAAACCTTACTTGAATTGAAATTTCACAATCGAACTTCGACTTTGAAAGCTAAAAGACAATTTCCCTAAAAGACAATTTAACAAACATCGCACCAACAATATTACTAATAAAACAAACCCTACTTAACTTCAATTAATGCAAATAGCAGGCAAAATCTCCAGTAACACCAGCTTATCTCCAATTCGGACCAAATAGAGCCGTGGCCCATCGAACACTTATCAATGTCGCTTTACGGTCGCGCGGGTTAAAACGAAATGTAACAGTTGGGAGGCACCCCCTAACATTTGTCACGTGGACCGACTTAAGTGGAAGAATTTGCGGGAATGCTTGAACAATGGACACGTTTAAGGACGCTAATTTTTACTGCCCCAACCGGTCGGGTCGGAGGTCGCGTTTTTTAGTCTAGTTTGCTTAACGTGGATGTGAATTAGTGGCAGTTTTTGATCTTAAATTCTTGTGATTTTGACTTTTGTAATTTACAAGGCAGTTTGTATTTAGTAGTGACCTGCCGTAGAAATACAAAAACTGTAAAAAATTTGTTACCTGAATAAAATTACCAGAATGAAATCTCTAATTTTTGAGCTTGTTTAAAATATTTTCTTTAAAGTAGTAAAAGTTAAACGTTTTACAATTTAGCTAACATAAACGTAAATATAAAAGTAAATAAAAAATTGTAAATGAATACCATTGTTAGTACCGACATACTGATAGATTTGTGATTTTATTACTAGAGATGACCATATACACAATATGATAGGTATTCACCACAGATTTACTCTAAAAAAAATAATTATAAAATTTTCTATATTTACCTCAAAGTTCCTTTGTATCTTTTTATTTTACTATTTCTACTTCATCGAAAACTGATCATTTTTCATCAGCATTTCTACTTCATTGAGTCCAGTCTAGTAAGTAGGTAGTTTATTATCTAAACTTCTCTCCCAGATAAAGGGTAAGGTCAAGAGTTATACGGCGGAATGCGTCTGGTAAAGATCTGTGGAACTTATGAGAGCGATAAAGCACTCGAAGCTTGGCTCCCAGTGTTTTTATACTGCTGAAGTTGTCAGAGAACCGATCTATAAGCGGTCGGTGTATATACAGTCAGCGTCAAAGGTGTTTTAAAACGGTAAAGAGTTTTGTTTTTTAATTTGTAAAAAAGGGTATACTAAATAATAATATGAATTATATCAAGGTTTTACTACCACACTAATAATAATGTTACATCCATAATAAATATAGGAATAATTTACATACTTATCCTAATCGATGATCGATGATAATTAATGTTAACATAGTTGAAACCAGATTGAATGCAAACAACAAAAGCAAAGAAAAAATATTTTTTTATTATTAAGTATCAAATGATATATATAGCATCAGTGTTTGTTATGGTCTCAGGTAATAAAATAAAAATGTATAATTACGGAATACCTGTGCCCACAACGCAAAGGATGTCTAATATAAAAAGTGCAGCTGCTGTCAGACGCAAACGAATATGGGCTACAAAACCGACATAGCAGTAGATTAAAAATTAACATAAAAAGTGGATTCCATACAGGCTACAGACAGAGAGCCTACTTTAAAAATCTGTTACTGCAATTGAAGCTCATCGCAAACGGACATAGGCTTTTAGATAATGACATCTGTGTGCATAGCCAGGGTAACAGTAAATTAAAATTTAACATAATAGCTGGATTCCCGCACAAACATCACACAGGGCGGCTACTATAAAAAGCTGGTACCGCAATTGAAGCCAGATGCGAGGGCATTTAATAAAAAATAAACGGGACCGGCACCGCCCGGCAATCTATCACGCTCTCAGTCATAAGCTGACTTTAATGCTGGGTCACTTCAGACCTTTTTGTTGACGTTAATATTACTTAACGTTTTCCAAAAAAATTACCAAGTCATCGGGCGGTCTTTAAATGAAACGTCAACTTTGGGATAAACGTCCGAATATTTATAGCGGCGGCGTGACGTGACGTCACGTGGCTCGGAAATAATTAATTACACATTTTGTTGCTTCCCTAAGTAAGCGATTGACAAAATAATTTAGTATTGGCGTTTTGAGCTCCGGAGGAAGGAAATTTGTTTAATTAAGTTGGCTACCACATATAATTTAATACGCCGTTTCAAATAATAAAGTTATTTTATGTATTATATGTATGTACCTACTGTTTGATACTGCAGAAGTAAAAACAGGGGAAGGAAACTATAAAATGGAAAGAAGAATCAAGATAGCTACACTATTTATCAAGAAAATATTTAAAAAATGATATATAGGTAGTACAACATTCTTATTGCATATGAGTACTATGTAGATAATAGTGTTTAGTAACTTTTGTTGCTGATTATACATAATATTGTTGAAGGCGGCGTTGATTTCAGTCCGTCACAAAAATACTGGAAAACAATAAGGCAACAACATAAACAATACGAGAATCTTGTTTATGTTGTTGCCTTATTAATTATTTTCAGGTTTCAGTTTGGTGAAATAAATAATAGCATATTTTGTTGTGTCCCAAGCCAAAGTTGACCGGAATAATTAACTCTTTTGGTTTTAAGTAAATATTTATAATTGGCACTAACCGATGTTTGCCATTTTAATTATTCATTTGGGTTCGATTCTCATTTCGGTGGAATTTTGGTCCATTCTTTATATATTTATTTAATAATTAATTTCTACGTAATTAAATAATTACGTAGAAATTTAATTAAATAATTGCGTAGAAATTTAATTATGTAATATGTAATTGTAACAGTCATCTGTGATCTTTGTGGTTTTAATGGTACATACTAAAGGAGACATTTAAAGGTATGACAGAGGAGCGAACACTGGCTTCAGCAAATTTAAAACTTGATTACTTCCTAGTTCTTTGTAAGTTTGTTAATTAAAAGAGACGTCCAATACGAACGTACTCCTTGGTATAAAAGCCTATCGGTCAGTTTTCTAATCAAGAATTCAAGGACCTTTCGAAGAAAAACTTATAAAAGACTTGTGCCGAAAATGTTTTTTTAATCGAAATCTTCACAAACGAATTTGTGTTAAAGGAAAAGCAATCACCGAATGAAAGTCTTAGTTATTTGAAAGGAAGTTCTAGTTTACCGCACTTTCAACATTTATGTATATACTACATTTGATAATTTTACTAAAAGTCTCAATTAGAAATTCTCGAAGAATACTTCACATATGAATCATTTGATATAAGACGTTTTGTGTACATTTCCCGGGCATCTATTATTGGTATTTAAACAACACCTTTACAGTAACTATTCAGTAATATGTGCCTTTACTGTCTTCTAAAATGTTTTTTTATAGTTGAACTCCGATTTATAGTTAACACGCTAAGATGATAATAGTTTACCAAAATAATTTGAGAACTTATCAGAAATCTATATTTATTAATTAATTGTTTTTAAATTTTTTTGGAGGTGTGTAGCTCCGTAGTATGCTATGCGTATGAAGCGTTACGAAATGCTACGATTGAATATCAATACAATATCTTCGTAGACATATAATTTTCCATACCTACTACATTATTACAGTACATCAAAAATTTAATTTGTATTAATATGTTCTCAATTCGATCGTTTATATATATATATATATATATATATATATATACGGTTGAATTAATTCATTACTTACTCGCATAGAATACGCCATCTTACTTCAGTAAAAAAGTTTAACTTTCCCGAGCATTTGCGAGTTAAAGAACCATTCTTTCATTCGTAAAGCCTACTAAAACCCAGTTTACAACAGCCCATCCCGAAGTCAAGTGCGGTCAATGTACACCTAGCTGAATGACGAGCTGAGAATGCATGCTCCGCGGGCAATTTCATCCTTTGTTTTAAATGACAGGGGAGACGTCTTCCTCACTAGAGGTCTCTAAGTGGGCAAGATGTCATGTACCGTTGCTCCCTAACACTCGAAAAGTCGAGCATTCTTCCCGCTCATGACGACGGCGGGAGTGCAGATTTCAACAGCCTTTTGTTGTTATGCAGCTGTGTGTAAATTTTATACGAAAGGCGTGCGTTGGAAATTCAATTTCGCTGCATTCTTCTGGTGGAGTTTGTTTGCTGTTTTTATAAGTTGCATGTTAGTGACAGCCACGCGTGTAGAATTTTTTGTGACTTTACATTGAACATTGCTACATTGCACACAAATCTCATATGTTGAAATACATACATGATAAAATAAATACGAATGTGAGAAATACATCAATTGTTTTATTACAATATATGTCTATATTCATAGTTTATATTAGGTAGTGCAATAAACTTTTTATTTATACTTTTTGTAATCGGTTACAACATCCTGATAACGTTCTTAGATTCTACATACATGGTACATAGAAATCTTTTCTACGCATAGTATAAGGGTAATTCATTAAATAAAACAGTGACGTATGGAGCATTCCATAAAAACATAATTATTGAAACAATAATTTCAGTTAAAAGTACATAAAATAAAAAAAATGTTTCTGTTTTAGCGACATTGGTATCCATAACTCGAAAATACAGTTGTAATGACAGTAGATTTGGTGCTGAGACTGCATTTCCTAAATGGTTTGGGTAGTAGAAACTGAGCAACAAAACCAACAACAGCCCATTTTTGTAGGTGCAATATTTGTTTCAATGAAACATTGAAAAGCTTTCAACGGGATCTGCGACAGGCCCGCTGAAAACGAATGATAATTCAATTTCTAAGCTGCAACTGTTGATGCAATCTGTCTGTGTCATATGCTGTCCTGGTACTCAAATTTTCGAAAGTACGGTGAATTTGGGCCCTAAATCTATTTCTACTTATTACCATATTTAAAAATAATGAGAGCTTAATTTGTTTGTTATCTGTTCTCAAGGTAATTGTGATAAATGCTGTATCACCTTTCAATTACCTATCATATATTACTATCTATGTACGATATGTAGGTACTGGTGAAACCATCGACCAAGAAACAGGAGACGACCATTCAATCATAGATGCGGTAATTTCAATCCGACGCGAGTGAAAGCCAAATGAAATTATTAATTCCGTTTGCCAAGGAGATAATTTTGCAGAATGGTTGCGTTGTTTGACTTTAATTAATTCGAGGCTTGTCAACCGTGGGTATAATTTCAACAGCGCGCCTGTCTGAGGCGCGTATCTCGTTACTGTAATCGCCTAACGTTCATTTAGTGTTGATAGCGCTGGCGCGAGTTGGGCCCACATACGCTCAAATGTGTCTTACCTGATTCAACCGCTATGATTACAATGCCTTCGTGTAACACAAAATCTGAACGCGCGGAAGCCTACTGGTGCTTAGGTAAATCTGATCTCAAAATGATAACGAAGGCCAAATATAAAAACGCGGAGGTTTTTTCATTTCAAATTGATTGTTTCGTGCTTTTGAGATACCTAAAGGTTTTTTTTTCGAAGGTTTATGAAAAATTTTCAGGCAGAACATATTTCATTTATAAATTTTAGTTATATTTTGGGTATGTGATTGTGTAGGCGACGAGCTAGCCACATGTCACTACTTTTTCACAATTTTCCATCTAACCCACCCCAGTTTTGGCGGAATGTGGCTATAGGGCCTTGATGCCCATTTAACTCTGCCTACCCCTTCGGGGATTACGGGCGTGATGTTATAAATAAGTAAAAATAATAAATTTTATGGCGCAAATTGCACTACGTGTATATGTACACTGTAACGGAAGTTCTTGTAGAAATTCTTATGTGCATCTAGAACCGTGTATTTCACACTTGAACGAGCGCTTGAGATTAATCCAGCCTGAGCAGACAGAAAATCCCAGACCCCAGATGAGACCTAAGTACAACATGTCGCCTTGCAAATAGAAAACAAATGCACAGAATAAGTTCGATGCTTCCGAGTAGCGAAAACCGATAGGTAGACTCCCAACGCACGCTGAGCCAAACGGAATCCGTACCATATTTCATGTTCTCTACGTTATGCGCTTTGTGAAAGAAAATACATTTTTCACTATCTTTAGAGCTTTCGCAGTGTACTTCCTTTGTTTGTTTCATTCCGCACCCAATAGCTTTTTTACATTTCAGGAAGATTTAAATTCAATTCGCTGTTCCATTCTCGTAATTCAGTGCAATGGAACGGATTTTGTTGTGTAATTAAATAAATTTGCCTCACGTGTATCAGTATGAACGCGCTTGTCTTCTTTACTGCATTGGCCCAGGAAATTAAAGGTAAACTTAAAAATTTCCGCTAGCTGGACTTAAATTAAATTAATTTATTTTAAACCAATCAATGATTTTTAATAACAATCACAAACGAGTTCAGACACGTATTAAATTTTAATATTCTCTATGATTAACAGCAATGAGGGTAAAATTGTTAAGTCTTTTTTAGCAAAGAGGAATAAATTTTCGCGATCCACTAGCCGTAATTATAATTGTTTTTTTACATTATCGCTTTCCTTTGTAGTTAGTTTAATTATAACAGTATGCACCTACATTAATTTCGCATGTTTAAAAGTTAATGGGAATTTCAAATTACATGCAGACCTTTTGATATCCGACCGCAGAGCTTTTCGGTTGGAGCGTAACGTTCACACGTGAAAATTGAAATAAAATTGGAAAGCGCTTGAGCTCGCTCTGTAGGATGATTTCCCGTTTGCCGACACTTGGTAACGATTCATTTGAGAAACTCATTTGCACGGAGCCTCCCGAGAACGATCCTCATTTGCGTAGTGTGAGTGGAGCAAGTGCCGACTGATTGTACGAGCCGACGCGGATGGACTTATTTGTACGTGTCAAGCGTTAATAACCATTTGGGAGTACTGATTAAATCGAGTACTAATTAGGATTTTGGGGTTTAGTGAAGTTTGTTTTTTGGTACTTTTTACTAGAAGCAGATTTTTACATAAGTTTTTTTTTCGTTATTTCATCAGTTTAAATCACGATCAAAGACGAACAACTCAATAGTCAACTTTTCAAGACAGACAAGCTTTTTAGGTCTTATAACGATAGAAATAATTGCTACGCTAACGCTGAATATTTTTGAAATCTAAATCTTTCATTAATCTCTTCTGATATATCCACTTATAATAACAGAACCGTTAGTCTGTGCAAACATATTTCTTAACCATGTTTCGTTTTTTGTACTTGTGTTATTATGTTTGTAAAAATAATACCTACCAATCCCAATTCCCATTAATTCATTCTTCCTTACTACACAATTTATCGAGAACATAAACCATTGTTATAAAGAAAAATGTGATTCTGACAATATTGTGTCTTCTCATCCCATATGCCTTTGATACGAAATAAATGATTATTTAAACAAATAAAGGCAACTTCGTATTGAGGTCACTTTCTTTGTTAAGCCTCCTATACCAATACGACATTGATTTCCGGATCAACCTTTGGGATTTACTTCTGGGATTGATAGATCAAAGCATCCATCTCCTTCGTAGTCAAACATATTTCCTTACATGTGTGCTGTGGTTTGACAACTTCGTTTTCTACGTTGATGTGGAGCCAGAAATGGATTGGTCAACTGTAATTTTGTTGCTCTCGATTAGTTGCTTTGTGAGGAACTTATGTCTGCTGAACGAACTTTTGCTATCTGACCTCTTTGTGCCTTTCTTTTTCAATTACTTTGGTAACATCTCTTTTATGTTTTTGTTGCAATTAATTAATGAGGTTTATTCTTTTCTTTAAAAAAATTATGGCTTATATAATGATGGGTTAGGTCGCGTGATTTACTTTCAATCTTTAAATCAGAACCTTACTAACATAAAGCACGAAAGTCAAATCGACAAACCTAGAAGTTATAAGTATAGAGCAATTATTTCTTAAAAATGACCTAACGAATGCACAAAGACGGAATTTTAATGCCACTCCTGCAAAGGGGCTAAAAGGATGGTAAAGTTTGAACAAAGAAACATTTTTAAAATGCTACGATGATAGAGATTGTATTCTTCAAAGCAGATAAAATAAAATAAAAATTGTTTGTTTTTAAAAATTCATCTCTTAAGTGGGTGAATAGGTTGAACAGGGGTGTGGAAGACCGAATTTTATGTGGGCGGAGAGTGATAAATATTTGTTGTTCAACGGAAAAACGCGTTGAGTATTATAAACAATTGCATTTTATATTTCTTGTGTACCTAAAATATGGTAAAAATATACACATAGTGAAACCATCTTCTTCCTGGCATTATGTCCAGAGCTTAGACTGGGTCCGCTTAGACCATGATCCAGGATTTAGCGAGTCTGGTAATTACATTGAAGCGACTACCGATCTGAGCTTCGTAACCCTAAGATAGGGGAACCAGACAATTTTTTGATCATGGTTAAAAATCCAAAGCTGTTAGAATTTGCAGGTTTCATCACTATGTTATTCCACTCCTCGGTTAAGAGGCGCGTGTCCTTACCATTGAGCTACCACCGCTTCACATAGTCAAAACTGACTTTATTTATGACCTAAACCTAAAAGTTAGTAGGTACTTGATTTAAATTTATTTTGTAGCGGAACATTTTAAATGGTCACTGAAAGATTAAATTAAATAAAGTCACTATTATTAACCATAACCAAAGTTATGTAATACGGCAATCATTAAACTGTTGGTTATTATTTAGACAGAATTAAAACTTGTCTAATTTTGTAATAAAGCTGAAAAAATCGAAATGAATATAGTAACCATTGTTTTTTAAGTTAAAAAATACAAAAAGGTTATATTTCTGAGAATGAATCGTTATTCTTTAATTTGATAAGAAAATAAATATCACATAAAAAATAATTAAATTCGTTATCACAACAGTTAGGCTACTGCTATATAAATACATTAAGAATTAAGAAGTTACTAAGACTTAGCACTATAAAAGTAATAAAAAAGAAAGGCTATCAATAAAAAAAAAGAATTGTCATAAAACTGTAACAGTTAAATGACATGTATTGTAACATTAAGAGCACAAAAGCTAACTTGTTAGTCCACATAAGTTCTATATAGAGGGCGTCGCATAAATAACATAAAAACGCTGCAACTTGCTCTGTAGTTCAAATGGCAAAGTTTTGGTTTCAGACGCCGACCTAAGTGCACTTTGTCACTTAAATTGGAAAATATTGTTCTCTGCAAAGAAACGGGAAGTAACGGTTTTCAAGCTGAAGAATGGCATTGTTATTTTTGGTTCAACTTAAAAATCGCGTTAGGGGTAAAGTGTGCATCTATTAGCTTGTGTAGCGAGTGGCATAAACGGTTTGGGATTTATGGAACCACAACATCACGCCCACAATCTCCGAAGGGGTAGGCAGGTTTAAAGAGGCAGTAGGCGCCCTTAACCACATTCAGCCAAAAATAAAATTGGGCTGGGTTAGATGGAAAATTGTTGAAATTTTGTGACTAGACTAGCTTGTCGCCTACTTGCCTTTTACGTCCCAGACTAACATGGGCCAATGAGCTGGGTTTGATAGAAAATTGTGAAAAAGTAGTGACAAGTGGCTAGCTCGTCGCCTTTACAAACACATACCCAAAACGCCATATACCATTAGTCGCCTTTTACACATGCTAGGCAAGAAATATAGTTGGCACATTATTTTTAAGTCTCAGGCCAACATGGGACTATACTTATAGTATTAAAAATATTCTATACTAATATTTACAAAATGTGCTTTTTTTTCATTTCTAAATATTTATCAGGGTTACGTATAAGTAAAAATAGAATAGAATGTTAGAACATACTTTTCAACAACGCAACATTTTGAAGATAACCTTAATAATCATAATTAAATGATATTATTAAACGTAATTCAAACCAAACTACAAGTCTCTAATTTAGCATTCTTGTATTTTAGGTTCTAATCACGGACCACAAAATACACCGTGGTTCTAATCTAGTTGAGTCATATTGTTTATATTTTAGTCAATTGTTTATAATGTGGCATCGGAAGCTACCTATTTTATAAGTATGTGTGTACACACTAATAATAAATATTAACGGTAATTATCAGTAAAATATTAAAATAAATAATAAATAAATACCAGACTACATCACATACATAGATCTGACTCTGAGGTAAGTAATTTAAGCATTTGTGTAACAGATAACAGAATCAACAGCGGTATTACAAATATATACTTAAATATTGGATATTAACACCCAGATCTAATACAAGTATTCATCACATTAATGTTTGTCCTAAGTGGCCAGTCAAAAAGCCAATTTCTGAAACCTAAATTATATATTAAAAAGTGTCTATCTAAGTAGGTACGACAAACATTGCCTACAAATTTGAAAAATACACCAGTAAACAATATTTAAACGTGGCAGAAATGGAAAAGTTTTCTTGTTACTTGTAGCTGTCATTCTAACAGCTAAACTACAATTTTAGTAACAACTTAATTAAGATAGGTAGTAAGTAAAGTCTAGATGTTGTTTGCCAAAGTAGGTAAATGTACGTACAATTATTAATAATTAAAACTGCTCGACAAAGGTATTGTAGCCATTAGAATTGAGATTATCCATTCAGTTTGTTAACCCCGCTATTATAACATGGAGTACTACGATAGAAAATACTAACGAGCAAAACTGGTAATTTGTTTCATTATATAATTTCTACATAATAATTAAATTAACCATTATCTTCCTTATATTTTGTCCTTGCTTATTCGGGACCCGCTCAGACCATATTTAAAAAGTATATCTTTTATCAATAAGGTTTTTTTCCACAAAATAATATTGCCTTTGTAATTTTTAAGTACCTACTTACTTTGTATCATACTCAATCGCACGATCTGGGACTGTGACGTTATAGTCCGAGATTTTCATACAAAATCCATAGATTGCTAAATCATTTTGTAAAAAATATTAATACTTCATAATATATAAAATGTAAGTAAATTGATTAGTAGTGTAAATTTATTTATTGGTCATACGTTAACACATATTCGGCGCACTAACCTTCTTATGGTGTTTACAACTTCCTCGGACGCTGAACATCGATCATCTAGTCTCCAACAACAAGCCCGACGTGTAATTATAATGTCACTGATGCTAATAAAATAGAAGATGTATAACATGCGTTACTTGTCTAAGTGTTTTCGAACTATCGCATATAAATATTATTTTTATGTTTTCTGCTATTTATGACCAACTGAGTATATGAGTGCACAGATATACTTATACGAGATATGTAATAACGTCCCATGTTGTTAGTCTAAGACTTAAAATGAACGTTCATTTTAAGTCTTAGAATAAAAACGTTGGTACGTGCCAACTGTGTTCTTTGTCGTAACTGTCGCGACTACTGGTAAGTATATCTGGTTTTGGGTGTGTGATTTTGTAGAGCGAAGAGCTAGCCATTTTTTTAAAGACATTTACGTGGAACCCTAATTTTGAAAGCCTACATTTGTTTAAACACCAGTCATCTCTCAGTGATGAAAGAAGAAAGTTAACAATCAGAATTTCAGAATAAGCTTTTTTCGATATTTCACGATTTTTCTTCCCAAGAAACTCCTATCACGCGCTTCATAGAACAACAAATAATACAGTTATTAAAATAATACGGGAAACTACCTAACAAAAGTGGTTAATATTTTTCTAAACTCTTATATAGCAATGTAAGATGTCGTTCTCTAACTAAATATCTCACTATTGTGATTGAAAACAAACTAGTATTTTGTTAAGTTGATACCTAATCGAGGAAAAGAAGTAGTCGGTAAAAATAACAAGATTAAATACATTTATTTCTTCAGCCACATATAATAGTTATTTACTTAAATGAGGTTAAAAGTATATAATAATACTTAAAGTATATATACATATACATATGTTCACAATCAAATTAGTAAATTGATGAATAGTTGAGGAGATTCATGGTTAATTGTTAAGATAAAATAAATATTCCACTATTGTGCCAAAAGCCAAGTACGTTATAATGTATAAATATAATTAGTTTACGTTATAATGTATAAATATAATTAGCGTGTTTTACGAATAGTACAAAACGAGCGTTTAATAAAAATAATAGAATGGGATTTTATAAAGTTGAAATCACTGATTGATTAATTACGTAAGCTATAATATTGAATTGAGGACTACCTATTTACACTATCTCCATTGGAAAAGACATGTAGCATTACAAGTACAATACATAAATTGAAGTTAACAGTATATCGAAGGGTCAAACTAGATATTGGATTTAGTTAGAAACTGCAATAACGTCTGTTTCGAACATTAGGGTACAACCACTTTGGCCTTATTGCAGGACAGAATAGATCCTTTAGTTAGCGGGTATACAAACTAAGTTTTCACATATAACCTGTCTGGTTGTTGTGTGCTAAACTGATTTCGAGGCGACTAAATATATCGGGATATAATATAGGTTAATTATGTATTTACATGTATGTAAATACTTTGCTTAGGTGAAAAACGATGACAGTATTTTGTTTACAGGTTTTGTTGGGTATCATTTTGGAGAAAATTATCCAAACTCAATGTTATAAATTAGATAGTTAGTTAATTTTTTTGTCAATCATCATCATGAAATTTTATAGAAACGTTATCACTTATACATAAAAATGTATATGATACCTAATTTACATCCAGCAAAAGTATTGTTCCCGAGGGATATAAAAATAAAAATAAAATTACACAGGGAAAGTAGTTTACATAGATAAAATCTACTAATAAATGGATACATGCTAGTTACTTGTACACATGGATATCTATACGTAATTAAATTAAGCATAGCAGTTTACTAATGATGTGCTTATATTTCGTTACCCGGTAGAATTATGATAACATTTCAAAATTGATCCCTATTAGTTCACACTTCATCAACCCAATATTTGTCCATTAATTCCTTTTGTACCAACTTACTTCACCGATGGAACTTCAATCGCCAGTATGTTTGAGTTCTTTCCTCAAATCACTATACAGTTTTCCAATCTCTCTCAGCTGTATTAGAGTTGTTTGATCAAACTTGTTCGACCCGCAAAATTTTATTATGTTGAAAACTTAGCTTAGCATTCTCAGATACTCCGCTAGCCACGCGTTTCCCAGGGGTATTTCTTTGTGATTTCGTTTTAGTCTTAAAACATTTTTCTAAGCGTGCCAATTTGATCTAGCCGAATCCATTTTGTTTCGGGAATTGCCAGCAGCCAGGAATGAGAGGCATTTTAAAAAAGGTCCGACCATTGTCCTGTTCCGTCGCGATGCTTAACCCGCCAGTCTGCGAGCACAAAGCCACTACAGAAGGTAAATGGGCTTTCTGCTCCTGAAACTATGGGCTCGGGGCTAGGCACCTCAGTTAAAACAAATGGTTTGTAGTAACAATTTATAGTTTTTGGAAGTACTTTTTTCGAGACGTAATAAAAAAAAATGTTATTTGAGTGGCCAAAAAAGCTTAATTTTTCATCACTTGAAATCGTAAAGTCTTAATAAAAATGAACCTTTTGAATGAACTAAACGTTGGCGTCAAGATTTAAAATTTTTAGGAGGTTCACATGTTTTTTAATATATACAGACGTTTTTTCACACTGTTTAAATAAATATATACAAATATTATACGTAGGAGGTAAACACCGCATATTTTACGATTTTTCAAATCTGTGTATGGATTTCCAAGCAAGTGGTGCTCGATGAGGGAAATATTGTAAGAAAAACTAAACATAAACAAGATTATGTCTGTAATTACCAGTTTCTCTAAATCCAGGTTCATGTCTAGGCGGACGCCGGCTAAGTACGGGACATAATTTTACCATAAAGAGAGATTCTTACGAGACGCCTAGTTAGTTTCAGTAAACTACAGTCAATCGTGAAGCGTCACCCCAGCCCCTGGCCAACCCTGCTCACATTATGCTTTAGAGGCAGACTGTGTAGGTGCGCTCTGAGCATTGTTGCTGCGTCTTATTACAGTATGCATAGCATAATAACATAACATTCATAACTGACACCGCTCGCGCGCGGTTTATTAAAACCCAACTGAGTTTACACCGGGCTCTTTTGAATGCGTAATTGAAGCTCTTATTTGTTTTAACGGCTGAAAACCGTTTTGTAATGCAAACGTTAGTGGCAACAGCTTTTTATATTAATGTAACGGGCAATATGTTGGCAGCTGTTTTTGTTGCAACGTTTACTCTTCGTGGGTTATTTGAAGGTTAAATTGAATAAAAGTATTAATGTTTTAAGTACGTAGGTAGCTTTCACTAACGATGGTTATTTTCAACACAGGCACCGTTAAAAACAACCAAATTGACATCAAAATCAAATTTACATAATATTTTAGTTATGGACGTTATTTTCGTTGCTGCCATTATAAAAATAACACGATAAAAACTAATAACGTAAACGGTATAAGACTCTTTAGAGTCCTATGGGTGCATTCGTTTTATGATTATTGCATGAGTGCGCAGACTGAGGCACTTTTGAAAGTTGAAACACGCAATATTTTATTGAACCAATAACTCCTAACTTTACGCCACATATCATCGTTAAAAGCTAATAAATATTATATAAAGACTTCGCTGACTAAATATTGCAAGCAAAAATGTTGATATATCATTATACATATATTTTTTAATTGTTATGTCTAGAAGTCCAGAAAAAGTCATGTTATATTTGAAGTGTTACTTAACATCTCTATCATAAGCTGTTTATTTGGTCCCTATAACGGATCATCTTTCAATTGCCATGTGCATAGCAAACTTTTAAGAAGTTACTAAGTTATAATTAATAGAAAAACCTGTTATTGGTCATACTATATAAAATTAATTGTATAAACAAAAAAACATTGTTACATACGCTGTTGGTTTTCTGAATAAATAAATAAATTCTACGTTATATAAAAAGTTTTAAATATTTCATCATGCATATAAAAAATGTACATAACTTGTGTTATGAGCAGTTAGTTCTCGTTATCTCTGCCTCAACTTTTAAAACTGCTAACTTCTAAAATTTCCCGTCACCGTCTAGTTTTTCCCAACTCTTAAACAGTTATTAGTTTACCCCGGACTAGCAAGTTGCTAAATAAGAAACACGATACGTCTTCCGCGCCATGTGTCCGTGATATTGACGGATTATGTACCTACTTCTGACGGAGAGAATTCATCAACTATGCTAATGTAATTTACATTCTCAAATAAACAGCTGAAGATACCAACTTTACGCTCCGAGTCATCAAGAGAGGTTATTTAACAAGAGTTTATTTTTACGACCAGTGGGGTTGGCGGTTACGCCGCCGCACCGCGTCTTTTACTAAATTGTGTTTTTATTATTAAAAGGTACTAACCTATGCATGCAAAATTGTAACATAAATAGGCTAGCAAAATTCTTTAATAAAACCTTTATATACCTTGCATGCATTGCTATTTTGAAGTATGTATTCAAGGTTATTTGTGGTTTATGCGGAACCGCTTACCTAACAACTTAATTAACCACAGAACAGAAAAAAACAAGTATTTAACTCATTATGTTAAAGCCATTTGAATTAAATTCTGAAAAATGGTTCCTTAGCATAATGAGTTAAATAAGTAGGTACGTGATTTCGCATAAACCAAATATAATAACCTAAATTATAAAAGTCATTTATTATATCCGCTACTGTGTGGAAGTGTGTTAATTTTTTAATGATATTACTTTTTCTATTCTCCCTTCGTACAGAGCAGTACCTCACTTGCTGGTCAAAACAACACTTAATGAATTTGTAAGTATCTAGAAATACATACGAGTAGTCAGCTCACATGTTTAATACTTTTAACATCAATGTAACTAATATGCATTAATTACATAAATAATTCTATCAATAAGCATGCTTTCATAACATATATTGAGGAGCTTCTCAATATATGTTACTTATAATTAGAAAGAGAATTATCAATAAAAGTCAAAGTATTACCAATTTAAAAAAATCTTAGACAGAGAGCACCGATATTCTATTTAGAAAAACTCTATATTAAAAGCATAATAATATTATTCCAAAATAACAGTTTTCATAAAACATTAATCAATTTCCATAAAAACAAGATCTCATTTTATCTCTCTTACATTCTTATACTATATCCTTATCATCTTTATTTTTATGCAGATAGATATTTATCTACACACACGAGTACATAACTTGAACGTGCTTACACAAGCCAATTCCAAAGTAAGGGAACGATATAAGGGTGTTATGTTTTATTTCATTTACATAGAAGCTAGATCAAACGGAATGTTTTCGTAATACGATTGTAATGTTATTCACACATTCGCACCACGTATCAACGAGCAAGATGTATTCGTAAATATGAACGTTTTTGAGCTTTCATCTGGTATGACGTATAACTTTTTCATGACTTCTTCAAATTCGTATGAATTAGAGACGTCGAAATATAAAGAGAGCAATTTGTTTCCCTTTAGTTTTAAGTAAGTATACGTATATACTGATTATTTTTTGAGGAGTTTAACGGTATGGAGATGATAATAAAGGTTATTGCTAAAGTTGGGCAATATTTGTTGCGGTGCTACATTAAAAACTGAATGGGTGAGTAAATAAAAACAAAATGTCACCGATTTATTAGTCCAAAGTTAGTTAATTTTGTTAGTTTTCTAAAGTTAGTTAGTTTCTAAAACTCGAATTATTTATTTTTTAAGTTACTATATGACTAGTCGATAAACATGGCGTAGTATTTGTAGTTATTTTACCTTCAAAAGGGGATAAAAAACATTTAAATGAATATGAAGGAAATGGCTTAGTTAATTAAAGTTTGCTAAGAGATAGTCACGCAGAGAATATAGGCTCGTCAAAACTTATAGGGCACCTATTGACATAACATTCGGTAGCAAATCCAAAACAATGGAATAAACATTTCCACAATTGTTAAAACAAATGAGTCTCTCAGTCGAAATAATAATGGTATTTCCAATTCAGCAATTCCAACCTTACGTATATTCTGCGCTCTGAAGCAATATTATCCAAAAAAGCTAGCAGGTTGAATTACTGCACTCTGCTCAGAGTACGTTTAATTTGTTTGGAATAGAGAAAATTGGAACCAGCGACCGGCACCGCTTCATTTTGTTTTGTGGATTTCTGTTATATTTTCCTATATCCACGTGTTAGATTGGAATTAAAGGCTTAGGAATAAATAGCTTTAAAATAAATAAATCCTTTATATAAAATAGAGACACGAGAAAGAGGCACAGAGAAAGAGAGAGAACTGCAGGAGTGTAAATAGAGAGGATGGAAGGAAAAATTCAGATGTTTTAGATCAATTAGACACATCTCTAGATTTTGAATTTAATTAAGAGAAGATTTTAATTAATTACTAGCGGTTTATGTGAAAGATACTTTTCAATCGGAGGAAACTCTCCCCTAGAGACATTTCCTGTAGATAACCAAACTTCGCGCAAAATAACCCACAAGTAGAACTTAGTATTCTATAAAGAACTAAGCAGAAACTAAACTAACGAAGTTACTTACTGTTCGTTGAATTCGGCAGACAGTTTTTATGCGGCATTAGTCTAAAATCTGTTAAGGTATTTGATTGATACATCTGTAGGTTATGATGGTATAATATCGCTTTATTCTTTACATGTACTGAATCAACAGGAAAAGTATTCTTATGTTTTATCATTTGAAGTTGAAGTACAATGGTGGAGCAAACAACTATTTTGTTGTTGCAATTTTTGCTATTATGACACTAACGAATTCAATAAATGACCGTTCATGTATTTCTAAAACTAACAAACCAAATAAGTAGATTCAACAACACAGAAGCTTCATTTTCGACTTTCAAAAAGTAGGAATTTTTGATTTAGAGCCACTCGGATCTTTATAGCCGAAAGAGTTATTACAAGTGTGCAGCTAGGAGCACTTCTCGCCGCTTATCCGGCGAACAGTCTATAATGCGAACGGCTTGGATTCAGCTGTAAACAAATGACAATCGAGACGCGAGACGGTGACTCGGCACCGTCATCCAATCCGATCAAAGGCAATTTCCCCAGACAGGATTTTCTATCCCTTGAGCAAATATGCACTCATGAGTTTGCGAACTACTACGAAACTCGTACAGAAAATTGAATTGTATTTGAAGAAAAAAGGTCTTGTTTATTCTGATACATTGTCAGCCGTATTTATCGATGCTGCATGTCAACAGATAAAACTGAGTGCGCAAATTTTCGGCAGCTGTTTGCTTTAGCACGTATAAATAGGCCGTAACTCTATGTCGACCTATAAAGTTACATTCGACGAACTATTACCGAATTTATTTAGGGAGACTAAAAAAATATATTTCATATTTTTTAGTAAACGTTTAACTAAATCATCATTAAAAAATAAAACATTTAATAAAAAGTTGATTCAGTTTTTATGACACCCTAATGCTATCATATCTAACAAATGATTAGTATACAGATATACATACTTAGCTCACTTTCTGTAACAAACTATTGTATGAGAATTTGTTGCGTTATAACATCAACAATTAAATCTCTTCTACTTTATCAGTTTCAATACTATGGACTTTAACTTATCATTACAAATTTTAACCAACTTACTTCGCAAGCAAAATGAAGTGGCAATTTTCAGTAGGTATGCTAATTGATGAAACACTCTTAATTGGCCAGCTTGTGAGCGTTTTATAACAAAGGCATCCATTAATACATTTTCCATATTAATTAAATGTACGCCTATTTCAATCATGTTGGACTTTGTCTGTTTAATTGGCTTAAAAACCACTATTATTGCTGGTATTCAATTAATTTGATCTTTTATGTTAGCATAAATAAGTATTATTTACATCACCAGAGAGGTGATAAATGGAAATTGTGTGCGTTTTATACCGCCAATAGTATAATAACCACTCAATTTAAGTAGACTTCATTGTTTGATACCATTACGTCACCTTTTTTTTTTTTTTTTTAGTTGGGGAAACTCCCACGAGCCGTCACCCTCTGCTCGGGGAAGCAGAGGGCGGTGTGTCGGACTCGAACCGACTAAAACCCCAACGTGGCCTCCAGCGGCGCAGTTCCGGAGGAGCCTGCATCCCCACTGTCGGGACTATACGACTGCTCCTCCGGTGATGCGCGCGCCGCGCTACGCGGCCCACCTCGCGCGGCGGTGGTCGATGCTGTGCAGCCCACGACAACAGTCGTCGGATGCACAGCACCGAGCACGCGCGCGCGTCGAGACATGCCAGGCCACCCAGCATGTCTCAACCACTCCGCCCAGTATTCAGACGCCGATCATCCCCGTGACCGGCGTCGTGGGCCCACTCTCGCGCTGTGCCCTCTGCTAAGCCAGAGGGGCACGCGGAGAGCGCCTCGTCGAAGGGGCCGCCTTCCACCCGGCGACCCAGATTGAGGGCTTAGCCCTGTCGTCGCAGAGGGAGAGCATCGAGACGCTCAATCCCTCTGCGACCCACCACAGCGCGACCCAGCGCGCCCCTGTCGGGTTGCCGAGGATAGGGAGGCGAGCAACGACACACTCAGCTCCTCCTCTTCCTCGGCAATCCTAGTCCGGCCGCAGGGGGCTGCGGCCGGTGCCGCAACTGCTCGGTGGGAAATGCCGAGCAGTCGCAGCTCACCTCGGGGTCTCTCTTAGCTTCGGCCCTGTCCTGCACCAGGGCCTACTAAGCCCCCCCGGTACGCCAAACCGAAGACCCCAGCGGGGGGGACCATTACGTCACCTGAAACATCATATTTCGATCACCATCAACACCATGTAACTCTTATGTAAATAATTAAATCCTCACTGTGCACATTTCAGAAGATACTCTACATTAGTTATTCAAAATTCGATATTTTACGCCTTTTTTAATAAAGAAATTGGGGTTATTGTAAATTCGTCACGGAATATTGTATGTGTAAATTCGTCACAGTTCTAATTTTCTAAAGTGAATTCTTGATTATATTAATTTTGATATTGTAAGTTCGTCACATCGTTATTTTCATTTTCAGTATAGACAGCGGAAAAAAACAAACAATAAGTAACTAGAATAAAAACATTATTTAAAATGTTGCAAATACTAACAACTTACAAAAATTAATTCTTAATTACAGCCGGCGATAAGGATAACGAAACCTCCATTATGCACTTGAACAATTAAAATTTCATTAGACATTAAAATTCGTTTTACGTTTTTTTTCGTTTTATTTAAAATTGAACAAGATCAAATTTTTTAGAAGCGCCCTCCTCTCCCGAGGAGACGACAGCTACGCCCCAAAGGAAGAATCACAAAATATCCCGTAATGACAAATAACATAATTCTAACTTTATTCGAAATTTTCCGATACTTCTAATCCGATTCTCACCCGGCCACCAATCGAATTTCGCCCGTGTCGAACGATGTATAGTCGATCGATGGTGTTACCCTATGCGGCCGGATCTGGTAGACGCATCAGCTTAAATACACCGAAGCTTCATATTAAATCTATTTTTAAAATACCTAAACAATAAACTCACATCTACTTACATACAAACAGATTTTCATAATCGTTATAATTTTTTTATTAAATGAGACCTGAAAAGTTTACCATATCAATTTAACGACAATGTTGTGTTTTACATTATAAATCTACTAGCTTCTGCCTGCGGCTTTGCTCGCGTAGTACGTCGATAAAACATGGCAATATCTTATTCGGGTGTATAAGCTACATTATTCTAAAGTTTCATTAAAATCCATTTCGTAGTTTTTGCGTGAAAGAGTAACAAACATTTACAGATCCAAACAAACTTTCGCATTTATAATAGGTATTAGTAGGATTAGTAGGATAGAAAGATAATGACTTAAAAAATGGACCTTGACATTAATCACTTTAGATTTCAAGGCCTACCAACGGATAAAGTATGTATTTATTGTCTGTAAATTTAAATTGTGATATTATTTTAATATTAAGATAGTAAATAAACTATTAAAATAATAGTAAGGTAGGGTAGATAATCTGTAGGTTAGCTTTTAGATTCAATCTTTAAAATAGATACCTTTTTCTAAATTATCAATCTTAAATCTGCTTCACTTATTTATATAAGATTAATAAATTAGAAATATCTATTTTAAAAATTTAACCAAAATGTAACCCACAGATTTTCTACAATAACTCCTACTAACCAACTAACAAGAAACAATATTTTTTTGTTTTACAAAAGTCATTCGGACTTTGAACAACCGATGACTCATGGCATGAAGAAGCTATTTTCCAAATATGAAATCGAACGTCATCGTTATTCAATTGGCATCCCTAAAATGAACCAGGATTTTAACCCCAGAATTGCTACCGAAATTACAGAATGTTTCGATTGCTTCGTTATATAACTTCGGGGCCGTGTTGTCAGCAGCTGAGCATCGGCAGACTATATTTTCCCGTTAAGCCCAGATCCACTAACGATGTGAAAAAGTTTTGATGGATTTTTCATAGCCCCAGAAAAAATACAACAGTGTGTGGTCATCCAATATCGCAAGTTTCGCTACTATTCCCATCTCGTTTGAAGAATACGGAGGGAATATTGGTGAGGCGCGTTTTTGCTCATATTCAAGTTAAAGTTTAGGTTAGGTACGACTTAGTATTAAATCGATATATTGTATTATTGGTAATCTTTTAATCATTTACTGTATTACTTATATATATTTTTTTTTCAATGTTGATAGCATTCTTGTCTTACCATCCATTCATATTTTAGTTTTACTAAATAATATTTAGTAAAAAAGAGTTACCACTTCGCAAATAAAAACAAAATCAGACTACCTGAATACGGACCAACCCTTCTAAAAAGTAAAGAAAAATTTTAGTAAATGTTCTTAAAAATTATAAGTAATTGAAATTGAAATAATTACAAATTTACTCCTTTGTGCCAATGTTATCTAAAGTAATAACTAGAACAACAAGATTACCAAAATCTCTCTACAATAAATAATTAATGCAATTTTCCACCTATCAAGAAACTCATAAATATTTAACACTACCAAGCTTCTCCATTATTGAACCTATAGCAACTAGATCACTTTATATCAAGATCAGATTCGATTACTGTATCACCACTAAAAACATCACATTCTTTCCGCCGGCATGTTATTCAGTTGTTTTATTACTGTAGCGAAGCCCTCAACCGATCGTATCAACTACTTCACATTTAGGAACCATCAAACCGGCACTCGCCGTTTCCGCAGTTCAATCGTCGGTATGTTATTATTTTTCATTGTGGCCTGTTATTGCGGACGCGAGTCGGGAACAGAGCGAAATAAAAAAATCAATTTATTTCCCTAGCGAGCGAACATGTCCCGAGCTAATCCAGTTTGTTCGACCGCGCAAGGGTTGAATCGTCAATGAGGAACGCAGTCCAAATGTAAAAGTGTGCCACTTGGGGGAAAAGTATCGAATATTGGCTCTTCGCAATGAAAACCCACCCCTGAATGAGATCAGTATCTATTTTGTAATTCTGCCTTTCTTAAAAAAGGTTTCGCTAAGTCGCTGACAGAAGGTGGCTTACCATTTTCTTTCTCTTTAGTCAGAGCATAGTGATGTTCACATTAGTTTTACTAGGTCATGATATTCAGTGTACGTACATTTGTATTTTAAAAAAACGTCTACTCGTGAACAGTTGGAATAGTAACGCTCAAGTCTGTAAAAATATTATTTATCCTACTGCGGCGAATCCTAATAGGAGGGTTATAAATTATAGTTAAGTACCTCTCTAAAATGATGATATATGATTCACCATTTTTTTTTAATAAACTAAAATAAATAACATAAGTAGTGATTCTTATTTTTTTTGTATTTAAATATGTAAGAATAGTTTACACATACATTGAGTTTTAGGGGTTATTTCAAAAAGCATAAATGCCATTTTTCAAGCAACTTATGGCGCCTAAACAATACGCCAGACGCGTCCCGTTTGGAAAAGTAAGCAAAAATGAGAAACGTTCCCCTAAATAAACATGCTTTAATATTTTTTGTAGCGCATTCTTTGTTCACAAAAGCATACCTCTTTAGACGCAACTTACATTAAATTTGTTTAGTAAGCACACTCTTTCCCTCTGTTCTTTTAATTTGAGCTTTGTGAAAAAACAAAAGCATTTTTGTTAAAAAATATAACCCGCTTTCTGACTCGTTACCTTAGTACGGAGGTAAATGCTGTTGAGGTATCATTAATAACTACAGACAGGTAATTTTTTAACTTCAAATGTAAAAGTGACGTAATCCGTGTATTACATCACCTGATTGGTTGTGATAAAAGGTATGCCATGTATATCCTCTTAAAGGCTATATATTGCCCCAGATAAAATTTACAGATCCACGGAGCTTCGGAAAAAATATAGTTCCAATATATAATGTTACAGTACATAAATAGATACCTGGTAACAATATTTTAAGTTGTACGGACAGAACTTAAGACACTACACTTAACTTTTTTTATCAAGCCATCGCAATGTAAGCGCTATTTTCATTCCCAGTACCATATCAGAAATAGATCCAAACACAAAATTTTAATACTGTCACATTCAATACAAAATACGTGGATTCCTTTCAACTAGAAACTCATCACAAGCGAGTTGGATGCTCCGACGGCTGGCTTTGGAGCAGAAAAACTTATGAATAAAAAATGAATTCCTTGGTTTTAAAATTAGCATTACAAAGAGAGGGTAATTCTCGTACCTCTGCGGCTACAAAAGAAAATGTATAAATGCGCCACGCGACGTTTTATTGTAAGTGAAAAATCGGCGATTTACCTTAAACAGTCGTAAAAGGTTATGAGCTGCTGTTTCCGCGGCCTTTTAAGAAAATATCTTACGGGATAACACTGATCATTTCTTTTTGCCAAAAGCCAATAAAGATACAATTTTAAGCCATGTTTTTAAAGACATTCAGTTTATTTACGTTGTTACCTTTGGTATCGAAATAACTTGTGTGAAACATATTCCGTGCCTACTATTGTATCAAGTCATTATCTTCTAATATTATGTAAGCGAATCCGTGTATTTTGCTTGACCAACTATGGAAACCAACTACGCCAAAAGTTTGAATCTTAAAAACAATACATACAATTATTTTATTTACTGTTATATACTATTCTATTTACTTTTAATGTCCTGGGAAAATTATGAAACGGACAGGACGCACGATAACATTTATGTAATTGATCAAATTTCACGCGGGTCCAAGTCGCAATCTTAATCCTGTATTATAAATCTATTAAAAAATATAAAAAAGGCACTTTAATAAATAAAATGTAACAAAATTACACTATTTGCAAGTTGCAAATAGTCTTGCGTAGTGTACTATTACAAATCTTTCCTAACTTTAATTAACATTTTCCATTTAAAAACTTTTAACAGCAAAAATGTTACCTAAGCAATGTATCCTAATTGTTATGGAAACCTGAATTTTGTTCTAGGTAGAATCTTAAATCATCTTTACTCCATTCAAAAGTCTACAATAAGGGTAATTCTAGTTACTTGAATGCAAAAGTTTGGAAAAATGCTAATACCCATTTAACTTCGGGCCGCCTAAACGCAAGCCAACATGCGAAGGGGCGGGTGCAAGGGAAAACACTTTGGATTTGCGTGACTAGCGCGGACTGATGGGGAATTTAATTTTAGACCTTCGTCCATTACAAAATTGTGGCAATCTGACATAAAAATCATCATCATGGTATATTTATAGGTTGATAAAGTGTTGAAACGATTCGAGTTGATAGATCATTAAATTTTAGATATGAACAATAGGTAGGTAAATTTTAAGGTAAACTTCTGCACCATGATGATGTGGGACTTAAAAATAATGCGCCAACTGTGTTCCAAAGGCGACTAGTGGTATATATGGTTTTGGGTGTGTGATTGTATAGGCGACGAGCTAGCCATTTTTACACAGTTTTCAATCTAACCTAGCTCAGTTAATTTTTTAGACTAAATAGGTCTAGTGCGTCTTTTGACTCTGTCTACCTCATCGGGGATTACGGGCGTCATGATATATATGTATGTTGATGTACGCTTCTGCACAGCGATTTCCTGTCTGTCTTTCCATGTCTGGCTAAACCTACCTATAATATAGGCAGGACAAATTTGTGCATAGTTATCGTAATCCGTACATATTTCTCTAAAATCTAGATATACGCGCCAAGTATTGAATTAACTATTTACCTTCGCATTTGAGGTGCATAAACTTATCAATTAAGCTACCTTCGGTTTCAACATTCCATTCAAATTTCTATTTACAACCTTTGAACTAATACAAACTTAACTCTAGGCGCATAATTCTTTTAGGAGTGAAATGCTTTATTTTCCAGGGTATCATATTTTTTATATAAACTATCGATGCTTTTATGGAAAAGGAAAAATCGATAGCAAATAAGTATAAATTTATTTGACCATCTCCACACTAACCATGGTAGATTCTGGATGAAATGGATTGAAAGTATTACCACATAAAGGAAGTTATCCCCCACATAATCAAGCGAGCCGCTTAAAAAGTCGAGCCTTTTCGTCGAAAATATCTTAAGCTACAATAGAACCCTAAAGCGAAAAGCACTCTTCTCCCCAAAGAAATAAAGTGTCCCTCTTATAAGAAATTTAGATAAAATATTTAGTGCACTTCACGTGATTGCTTTCTTGACAAGTTTTGTAACGAACACCTTTTTCCGGACCCTTTCAAGACCACATACGATGTCGAGAGAACATTAGAGAAAAATGGCTGGAGCTTTATATCGATACGTTCTCATCAAATCGATACGCGGTACGAAATCAGTGTTTGTCCCTTTTTATGAATAGTTTTAAATCGAGAGAGATTAATATTGTTTACACCATGTACGTACAAGAAACTCCAAAATGCGATTTCTTTAACCTAGCATTTAATCTATCTAGCATTCTGCTATAGTCATTGTAATAGGTACTGCAAAAATGTTAGCTGTATTTTAAGCCCTATGTAAATAATAACAAAAAAATTTAAATGTTTACCCTTGTAAACCAAACACAATTAAATTTTGAAATGTAAAAAAAAAAAATACCTTTATCTTAATTAATTTGAAATACCTAAGGCTTAATTGTTCAAATATTTTCAAGTAGGAGTCAAGGTAAGAAGAGGCATGCACTGATGGTTCGTACATGTGAAAAGAATGAATGACGAAATATTGACTAAACATAAATACAATGCCAAAATGGAGGGATGCAGGAGCCGCTGAATGCCCTACATCACCTACCACGACCAGATTGGTCATGTGTTAGCAGAAGGTGATGTTAGGAGTCATAAAGTCGTACAGCTTGTATAAAAGGGATCATGAATGTTGAAGAAGCAAATGAGGTGTGTAATTTTCGTGCCATATGACGTTTGTTTCTCTCTGCCTACCCCGCTGAGGATGTGGCGTGAAGTTTAGTAAGTAAGTTATTTTTCAGTATTTTTTAAAATGGTTATTTAATTTCCCAAAGATTGCGGTTTTGTATTGCAACGGCATGATGGTGTCAAGTTACATGCACTATTGCCACAAAATTAGAAGCCGTGCGTTTTGACAGATCATAAAAAGTCTCGTACCCGAGATTACTTTGAATTATGGACTAAAGTTAACTAAGGCAGACATGTATTGTGAAAAAAAAAAAACAATCATCAATGACATTATTTTCTTTCTTTTTACATGTTATAAAAATTATTCTTGGCGAGAAATAGAAGCCCTGATTAAAATCAATTATTAAAATTACCCTGTAAGTTAAAGTAACCCAATGTCTAGTGGAGTCAACTAGCCGTTTCGACGATTTTACTCACTCTCACTCTATAGATGACAATTTGTTTATTTAGGTGTTTTAATATACATACATATCACATTAATTCGTACAACATGTATATTTTATAATGACACTTGTGTGTTTAGTGTTTTTTATTTTTTATTATCTATTATGATATTAGAAAGTGTCGATGTGTAGATATATAGGACTTAAAGTTTTTAAATTTTTTTTTTTTCCTTGGTAGTTACTACCAAGTAAGTATTTTCCTTCTATTTTGAAAACCGTTTTTTTAATTTGTTTTTGTGACAAATACCCTCACTGCGTTTGAGCAATAAATCTGATATCACCCAATTAGTGTCATTAGTTTTGTATAATTGAGGCCCGAGCATCACCCTCCCTATCAAAGGGTGACGGATTCACAAATTGTCTCGACGTACGAGCCGCGAGCCGCCCCCAGCGCGTCATACAAAAAGCTGTGACATCGGAATTTCTCATTACAGCTCCAGGCAAGATCCCCATACATCACGATGGGAAAATATCGCTTTTAACATCCCCCCTTACTACCATAAATAGTCGCACATACGTATAAAACCTACGCAACGCCTGCCGAGACTGATAAAACAAGATTTAGGTCCTTCACAGAATCCGTTTTGTTCCTCCCACTTACAGTTTCACTAAACAGTAAAAGTAAAATACAACAATTTTTTCAATGGCAACACTAAGGCATTTTCTTAGTCTCCGATTAAAAGGATATAAATATATCCGATAAAGGACCCATAATTATAAACATAAATATGGCTATGTATAAAATTAGTTCAATATTTTAATTATATGTTGAATCATGAAATGAGTCATATGAAAAGATTTTTATCTCAAAACTCATCGGCATACAGACGAGTTTAATCGATTTTTGCTTTGTCTACTTTAGCTAGGCAAATAAGTTATGTCTAATTATATTTCAACTAAATATGTCATTACTAAGAAAAAATGTTTGATCAAATAACCATCTTTTAACGTACATTTGCTAAGTGTAGATAATAGCAGAAATGTGCTCGAAAACATAATGGGAAACCATCTTTTCGTTTCGAAGCAGAAAACGTTGAAAGTAGGTAACGATCGTCCGTTAGTGCGGCCGGGCGTTTTTGTTATTATCGCATTACCACTTACCTTTATTTGCCGGTATAATATTTGCTGACAAAGTCGCGTAATGGAATCGGCAGATAGCAGCATGTCTCTCCATTAGCCGGGCCTTAATTAGGATCCATCAGGAAGGCCTGCGAAGCCAAGTTGGTCGAGGAGCGCGTAATCTCCCCATCGAAATTCTGAGCACGCATCTGCTGAATTTCTATGAGTGAACCAAATGTCAGTGGTCCGCTCTCATCAAATTTATGGCTAAAGGGACACAATAAATTCAATGCTTAACATTAATGGGATGTTCTGGAATTAACTTTTGCACGTGGTGGGTTAAACGTTATCGATGATTGAATCTTAATAGGAATTAATTTTAAGGTAATTAAAATAATTCCTTCTTTCGCCTTTAAGTCAACTTTTTTACTTAAATAGTAATTAGAAGTTAATAGCAGAACAATTCAAATAGGTAACAATAAATATCAACAAATACGTGTATATAAAAAAATCAAGATATTATTTTACCCAAAAAGTCGACGAGGCGGGTTTGTAAGAGATTTTTTAAACTCGAAAATCCGTGCAGAAAAATATTCGCCTCAAATAAAATTCCGACTAGAAACCAAACTGAGGTCAATTCAACTGACAGTTAAGACTTAGGCAGTAAAATGGAGGAATCAGAAAGACTGGAATAGCTTTGATAATTTATTAAAGCTTTATTTTTAAAAAGAAATGTACTTCACCTTAATCCTTTTCTAAAAAACCACAATTTGCACATCATATTTCCACATACTTACACATTCCTATTTAAGTAGTATACCGTAATGCCAGTCCTGCCTGTAAGAAGGAATATTTATCACAGGAAGGCGCTAAAGGTCAAAATCCCTTGCAACATACGCTGTAAATACTATAAGCAAGCAGGAATTAGCTGGCAGCTCTTGCATCGGATTTTCTTGTAAAATTGACCTCGCCGCTACACCCAACCCGTGCCGTGCACGTTTTCGCACTAGTACGTGTGTTATGCCAGGCATGACGTTCCATGTTCCGTAATCTTATTATTTATCAGCCAATAAACTGCTCGGGTTATGGGACACGTGCAAAATCGAGTATTAATAATTTAGCAGGTGGAAAACCAGAGCCTTTCTGTTTTTGTGAATACAAATATTTTAAAAATATACATTAAGATTTAAGGTAAAAATTGTTTTTCATTTCAAAGGTTTTCATTATCAGACGATTACTCGTGTTCATTTTATTCAGTCCATACTAAATAGAACATTGAATAATGGAGATATCGGGAAATTGCATCACTTTTCTTTAAACTGACCCTTTTCTTTAGTTTTTTATGTTGTTTGATGATTACATGATATAGCACCGAAATTTTACAAAAAATACTACTAAAAAGATCAGATTATTTACATACCTTTTCAGTAATAAAGCATATGTATTTGATCAGAGACACTCAGAAAGCGCATATTCCTTTCTAACTAGTCTAGTCCACTACTCGCCTGACTACGCCTGAGACCTCTTGACGGCTGATTGGTAGCCTTTAAGAACAGCTAAATTCTTTAAATAATTTTATTAATAATATTTAAAATTCTTAAAGGTAAAAAAATGCCGGACTTATAAACTGAAGATGTATTACGAGTACGTTCTAGATATATTAGAACTACCTATATTCTATAATATAGAATATTCTATGTACATATTAGAACGTACGTAACTATACGTATAGTTTAAAAATATTTTTAGAGGAACCTACCAGAAATAAAGCATTCGAATACGATTAGAAAACAAAGGCAATTGCAATATCTCATTTATGTTTTTCTCTCGCATCCCTCGCAGGGAGATGCCTCCACATTCTTCCTTTCCCATTAAGTACCCCTAAGGTTTATTTGTCTTAACAATATTGTTTACCGTAACTTGTTAACCAATTAGGGGATTCGCGATCGTCTTCAAGTGGTAGTTTCAGTCCGAATTAACTACGGGTAGGTCTGCATTCGGGCTTCCAGTCACGGACAAACCGAATTTAGATGGTGTATCAAGGTATACGGGCAAGATGAACTCCGCTGCTTTAAGTGGAAACTTTTCTGTTTGGTCAAATTCGAGTTAGATTTTCGCAAGGATGTTAATGATGTTTGTGTTTCATTTTAAAATGTGTTTATTAACAAGCGTATGAATGCTTTTGATACATCAGAGATGAGCATTCTGACTAATATCTTTAGTTAAATATTTTGGCATAAGATTGTAGCATTTCATTAGATTGTCACATATTTATTAGACGGCAAAATCGAACTAAAATTGACAAAAGATTCCTATTTTAAATTGTAAATAAAATATCGCTGGTAACGATTTTGATCAAAATTCACAGACTTAAATGTAATTGGTTTTCTTAGCACTAACAAAATGTATAGAAACCAAATTGGTTATAAATAAAATCGCGTCGATTACCACCCATTTGTATGCCGCAGCCAAATCTGTTGGTTACTATTTTGCATCAATAGTCTGCAGGGAAATCGAACATGCATAGCTGTTTATATATGCATGTGTCTCCTCGCGCATGAAGATATTTCTGATAAATAATAGGGAAACTGTAAATGGAAATGTCCTTCAGTCGATTCCGATTTATATTTAATGGTTCTATATTTCATGCTTTGTTTTACTGATGACACATTTTAAAATTTTATGATTTACATATATAAGTACATATTGATTACCTACTTATATTTTCCTAAAGCTCCTACAAAAAACAACAGTACATTGGAGAACTCAAGTAGTAAATAATGTATTTAAGTTCCAAGTATTGTTGCCGCTCGATAGGCCAATATCGATTGTCTATCGATAGCCTATCGATAGTTGAAGAAAATCGATAGTATCGATACTGAAATACTATCGGTAAACAGCAAAACTATCAATAGTATCGACAGGTTTGATCGCTGCCAACCAATGAACTATCGATAGTATTGCACTAACAGAGACATCGATACTATCGATCGTATTGATGATTTTAGCGTTTAACTATTGATTGCAAAACTATCGATTTTACGGCAACACTATAAAACAGGATGGACTTCTTTAACAGTTCAGTTATGAATATTTAATACAGCCCTAATGATTAGAAACTTAAAGAGAATGCTTTATAAAATTCTTATCGTTCTCAATATTTAATAAGAGACTACCATAATAAAGTACCTACGGTCATGTCACATATTAATCACGTATTTCACGACGTAGTACAGACCAGGACATAACTCAAGCAAGCGTATAAATCCTCTATAACTTGCTCACAATCAAAAAAAAGTCAAAGCCCAAAAGTAAACAAACGCCATACTGCAATCCGGCATCCTACGATTTTTCGCTTTCCATCACACTGAATGTTTTATGTTACGGGATCAATTCCGTAAGCTAGGCCATACAATACCGGGGGTTGTGTAACACAATAATAAGTTTCATAATTTCGCAAGGGCACTAACGGCATCGCCGGGTTGAGGGTAAGGCATATTTTATCAGTTTTGGCGGATAAAAGCTATCAACTACACCTGAGACTTATTTTACGCCCCCTGCGCCAATACCGCTGTTTCCGATACCTGCGACTAGGGCGGAACTCGGATAAATCATAAAATTTTCGCTCACTACGGAATTGGCTTTGTTAATTTTAATTTGCACTATTTGGGTTTTGTAATGGAGCGCGTGATTGAGCGAGCGCAATCCCAATATAGAACTAACGCGGTTTCGTTTGCAACCGCAAATACGCAGGTAATTCTGATTAATAAACAATGTTGAATAAATAATAGTATTAATATTCTATTACTGGCGGATAAAGTAAACAAACAATGATTAGTCAGCAGGACAAACACTGCAAGCGTATTTTAACGTTAGCATAACAGTTTAGATAGAGCAGCTGTCTCTTCTCATACAAGGTCCTAGCCATATCTATTAGAATGTTGGATTTTGGATATCTACGAAATCGGTGTTTAACATGTTAAAATTATCACCAACGTTGACATATGCTTGAATTTCCAGAGATACCTACATGGCCAATTTTGTAAGATCCTATTAATACATTCGATATTTCTGCTGTATAATGCTTCCACTTTACTTCATATTAAACGAGAACACACCAAGAAGAAGAAGCAGAAAATAGATACACTAGAAATGAATGCTACCTTTGTTAAGGCCAGGAAAGATAATGGAGCTAGCAAAATTTTTGGCCAGGATGTTTTCTGCCGCATCAAAGAATTCACCGAATTGGTAAAATTCCATGTCGCCGCATAAAGGTAAACCTTGGTCGGTAGTTCGATCAACCAATCCTCGGTTGCTGAAAGTTTCGTACAATGAACTAAATTCTGCAATACTTAATAATGCTATTTCATCATACTATTTGCATTTGAATGAAACAGGAGTACTAGTTCAAATTCACCTCTAGCTCAAATGGTTGCACTTGAAGTTAACATACGTATTCAATAAAACTTACTCGCGTTAAGGCCCCGGTGAATGCAGCCCGGGTTCAATGAGTTATGCTGGGCACATCTACGCAAACGATCGCCCGCGCCCGGTGCATACGAGATGTGTGCAAATTGATCCAATACAAACGTCCTTACAAAGCCCGACGTCCACTAGCCACCTCACATAGTTCTTGGAAATTCATAGTCGTAACTTCCGAAAACGGATTCTGCACGATGATTATGCTACTGTGTAGTAAATCTGTTTTTACCTGAACCAACACGTGAGGTGGCAATTAGCATGAGTCTTGGTTTTAACCTATTAATCTTATGCATACGTATGATAATTAGTTTTTTAGATTAATTAGTTGCGTATGATGTAACTGATAGCTTAATTTTATACAAATACGTAGAATTGAAAAGGAAATATGCAAATGATCTCTTAGTGAAAAGGAAAGTATGGTTAAGTTGAATGAGGCGTAAGTTCAAATGTTCAACAGCACGTATCGATGAATGATGTAGTAAGCTTAATAACGTCAGGTGGCAGTAGCTCCAATGTAATATATAATATTCAGACTTGTTAATCTTTAAGTCTAAACACGTCCCAAGTAGAAAAAAAAATTGTCGAATTGAGAACCTCCTCCTTTTTTTTGAAGTCGGTTAAAAATAGGAACATAGCGCTACAAAGAAGATAAATGACCGAACAAGTAAGCTTGACTTTAAAAACCCACTTCAGTATTTAACTACAGTTAAAAGCTTTATTTTTATAAGAGTTATACAGTTATGTTTGTTATTACGCTCAATTTTTCTCAACGAATTGCCAGTAAGTAGAAAATTCTCTTAATTGCTTGCTCCCACGATTTTTTCCAATAATTTTACTGAATGTCCAATTGAATTTGCTTATCTTGCTTCATTTTATTTCCCAATAGTGATTTCAAGCACCTGGATTCTGCCATTACTCTTTTAAAATTGCAAACTTTATAGCATCAATATTTCAATGGAATTGCGGAACTGTTCACTGGAATCATTTAACTTAGAAAATATTGGGCTAGTTCTTGCTTGATTTGTGCTTTCTAGTAAGCTATAAGCAGTGTCTGTTTTAAAATAATTTAAATGACGACAAATAATTATTATGAAGTCATTCATACTATTTAAATTATTATTATTTTTGTAGTTCTGTCATGTTCTATGTTGGTCTGGGACTTAAAAAGAATGTGCCAACTGTGGTTCTTGCCTAGCATGTCGTAAAAGGCGACTAATGGTATATGAGTTTTGGGTGTGTGAGTGTGTAGTCGATAGACTAGCCACTTGTCATTACTTTTTTTTTGCGCCATCGAGCCAGTCAAATAATGATAACAAAAAACATATCATAAATTATACAATTACTTATACATGTATCCATGAGCTAAGGTGATCACTTACCATCAGGTGACCCTTATGCTCATTTTGCCTCCTCTTATATAAGAAAAAAACTTAATATGACTGGCCCGTTGGTCAAGTGGTCAAAGACCCTGGCCACGAATCAAAGGGTCGCGGGTACGAATCCCGCTAGGGAAAAATATTTCGTGTGATGAACATGGATAATTGTACACGAGTCATTGATGTTTATAAATGTATTTAGGTATATCTTTTTTTTGTACGTGAGGAATGCCTTTACGCATCGTCCAAAGTAGACCTGAGTAAGAACCTACAAGGGTGTGTCGGGCTCGAAACTCGGCTGGCAATACCAGTTCTTCTACCGGCTAAACCTCACGGCTGCCATTCTTCGAGCGTTGAACGCAAAACTATCGGGGTCCCCATTGTCGGGATTCGCTCGAAAAGTCTACGCAACGTGCGCTGCCGCCTTGCGGCCCATCTCCACAGAGTAGGATTCTCCCCCAGAACACCTATTGTGGTGTGTACGACAACAGACAGCTGTATGACCCGTATCCTAACGGACAGACACTAGTTTTCGTCCTCTCCAGGGCCGATTGAGAGCTAGAAGGCCCTCTAGTCGCCTCCTACTACAGGCAGAGATACCTCAGGAGTATTCGGAGCCCCCCTGCAGGGCGCATTTAAATATGTCGAATATAATGTTCACCTAGTATCCATAGCAAAAGCTTCTAAGCTTAGTTTGGGACGAGGGAAGTGATGGGTCAGTCTCAAGAATTTATTATTTATTATTTGTATGCAGTGGGATGGTGCCCCTATTATTAATTTAACTACAAAGCTACACTGATAGACTAAACGTAATTAAGACCACCCAATTGGGGAAATATACGCACACGAATGCCAGTTCCCCAACTGCACGAACTAATTTGGGCTGTTGAAATGCGACTAGCTCTTTTTGGGAACGTTAAATTAAATCGTCGCCGCGCGTGACCCGTTTTGCAATCTACTAACCTACTCAGTATTAGAACTGTATATATTTTGCGCTTGTCTCTTTCGTTGTTAGAAGAATAGGAGGGGACGGGAGATGTACTGCCGAACCGTTAGACAGTTAGTACAGACGCGAAATAAATGTGTTCTAGCTTTCAACATCATACATGTTTTCAGTTTTTATATAGACTTTAAATTTTTGTAAGAAAGTAGAAAATACATTGTTTTGTGGATTTTTTTTCTGAAATATGCCCAAGGTTATACCTAGTATTTAAATGGCACTAATTTGCCTGTACCCATGGACATCTAACTGGACGAGTAAATCCGCGGGTGTATAATGTGACGTATTTCTGTGTCAACCCATCGTAAAATTGGTTTATACTAATTCACCTTTACAGTTCATTATTGTGTTTTCTCATTCTAAGGGAGGGCCAATATTTTCCGAACAGGACTGTACACCGCCGAAAATTCAGAGAGTCAGCAATGTTCATTACTAGCTCTCGAGGAGGAAATAAAATGAAACAGTTGCCAAACGTTATTACCGAGTAATCCCCGATTACTGTGGAGCAACAAATTCCTTGAAAGTGAAAAAGTGCGCGATTTACAGGACGGTCGGGGTTTATCTTCTGTTTCCCGCTTATTAATCTTGCAGATGATAACGAAAGAGAATACCTAAACAACGTTTCAAGCAACATTTAGATGCTCCGTTATTTGGAGAGTTTGAATTATTTCCAATCTATTTACATATTATAAACAATTCTAATGGTGTTACATAGTTGATAAAAGTTAGGCCACATGAACCAGCTTTTATGTGGCTTGAAAAAAAAAGAGGTTTATAAAAAAAGGGTCATACTCTCCAGTTAATGGTTCAATATATTATAATACATCAACCTTCTACTAAATTCAATCATATCAACAGTTATTAAGCTTTGCTGGTCTGTGATCATCAAGTATTCCAATCCTTCAATTACAGCGCATTTTATAAACAGTATATCTTCCGATTTAATTTTATTTTATCTATTCTCAAACACTTTTAAGGAGGTCTTCACATCAATGCGGGAGGCAAAGTAAAAAAAGAAGACGTTTCTTCCTTCGCAATCAGAAAAAGCTAAGCGCGTTCTTTTTATCGATGCGGGTAACGTACAGTTGGGATCTAATTTAGGGTCTGTGATAAAGTACCCCCTCAGTTTTATGTGGAACAAGATGTGATTTCCCTGGAAAAGCATTAGTGACAGTAATGTTATTTTGGGAGTTTGAATGTAAGAAATGTAAATAGAGACAATGGCTATAGCGGTTTTGCCTATTGTTTAGACTTTTACAGTAACTTGTTAGGTGTCTAATGGAGCTTATTTGAATTGTTGTGATCTGCTTGGACCAATAGTTTCATTACTTCTTTCCCCGAATAATAAAGAAATCCAAAACGATATTTATTCACCTTTCAAACGCGCATGAAATAACTTATGTCGTTCTAAGCAGTAGCAAATGTTGCTATTAATTTCTGATCAGATTGTTCGCATTTAACTCTAAGGAATCGAGAAACACGGTTACTGGAAGTTTATTTCTCGTATACTTAGAATTAATCCAGAAGCAATGGTAATGTTTTATTAAGTTACATGCATTTAAGAAATGTTAAATTATAGTATATTATTCACAAATCATATTTATTAGTATAGATTTTTCTGTAATTTTTGCAAACTCTTTCTGTCCCAGGATTTAATGCGGAATTTTTATAAGTTTTTTACATTTAAAAAATCTTTTAAACTATAATAACAGTTTTTCTTGCAATACCTCGTCGTAACACGACCTAGAGGACCGCTGGCTGAGCAATTAATTAACAAAGACCGGTCTCTAGAGGGCGTCTCTGGAAATTATTTGCTCTATTCTGTACTTACCCTTTAGCAAAATAATTATTAAAAGTAACATTATTAATTTTCTCTCAGGCTCTAGTGTTTAATTTAATTTTACATAATTTTTATTGTATTTAAGTTCTAGTTCTTTGCACAAACATATAACTACCTAAATAGCCAGAACATTTAATTTACTGTATATTTAGTAAAGTATGATTTGTTCAGTAAATGTAAACGTCTGTTAGTTGATGTCCTCCATTTAAATAAAAAAAATCTCGTTTGACCTCCACTACAAAGATAGCTCAAGTGAAATTTCAGAAAGTACAGGTTTATTTTTAACTCGAAAAGAACTTCATTTCTTGATAAGACACGCGCGATATCTTTGTTAAGACACTTAAGTTGCTTTTTAATTATCGCTCGAGCACATTTCAAAGATATAACAAAGAAAAATGTTAGTTAATATCTATTTTCGGTCTTCAGTATATTTCATTAATCTGTCAGTTCGGTATTTATTCTAAAAATTCTGCTGCCAATGGTAAACATGAAAATAAAAAAAAATATACGATCCTCTACGAGGTCTTTGTCTGATACGATTGTTAGCATAAAAGTGTATTCAACTAACAGTTTCACTGTAGTTTGCGCCTCTATCATTGACCAAGGATTAACTAGGATTAAATTTTCAGAGAACTCTAGATTTATCAATAAATAGGTCTGGATCTCTTGAGATTATGTTTTTATAGAATGTCCTTATTGGTGTACCTAAAACAAAATATCACGCTCATAGTCCTCGAAGGGGTAAGTTTGAAAGAGGCAACAAGTGACTTTGACCACTTTAAGCTAAAAATGAATAATTGGGTGAGATGAAAAATTGCGAAAAATTTGTGGCTAGCTCGTCGACTGCCCAATATTCAATATATCATTAGTCACCTTTTACGACTTACTAGGCTAAAAACACAGTTTGCAAATTCTTTTAAAGTCCCAAACCGATATGGGAAAAATAGGAATACTACAGATATTTGAAGCTTTGCTATACTCCATTCTAGGTTCACTGCTATAGGCAGTATTATAATGCAATAGTGCAGTTCATGATTACGGGCACCTAATCAAGGATCATTGCTAATCGCCGAACGCTCCATACAAACTGCCAAATTGGCTACGGCGCCGAATCCGATCAGATAGCATGGTTAGGTCGTGAATTTGGACTGCGCGTGCTTGTGGACTGTGCCTACCTGCGTCCGATGAAAATTACGTATTCTGAAATCCTAATTATTTTCATATTGTATTTAATGTAATAGATTTGACAGATAATTTTAGTGGTCGATGTATATAAGTCATGATTGAGAAGAGAATGGTTTTATTTACTGGATAAAATGTATATTAATTATTTTGTTTATTTTCATTATTATTATGACAATAACTTCCAATAATATCCTCAATTAGACAACGGAGTATTTTTGTTATAAGATATGATATAAAATATAAGTATTAGATATAATATAAACATCCCCTAAATATAACCAAAATATCATTGAATATTTTTTCAAGTGCTGCTCAATTATTTACAATTAGTGTTGTATTTTTTAACCTTGAGCTGAAAACCAATGATCTAAAACATATAAACAATTAAAGTCTAATACGTCAAATTATGTTATTATTACACACATCAGAACTCATCACATAATTACGCTCATTTTATGCAATCCCCCAATTGAAAGATTTCAATTCATGTAGCTTTTACACAACGTTTCAATTGGCGATTGGAGAATCTTGTTCAGATTCTAATGGTGTGGCTCACATACAACGTTTCAGATAGGGGGATCGTTGTCCAAACCAGCGTATAATTACGCTCCAGGCTGCCCAGTCCATGATTACGGATTGTGTCTAATCAAGGATCATTGCTCGGGAACGGTTCACACGAACAGGTAAATTGGCAATGCTGCTTTGCATGAATACATTGAACTATTTCTTTGGCTTAATACAACGTAACTGATTACATAGAAGACATGTTCATCTTAAATGGATACAAACAAACTACGAAGCTGCTTGTGATTAGGAATAGGGTAGTAAGTATGTATTTAAGTAGTGTGTAGAACATACCCACGGTTGAGTCACAGCAAATTAAACACGATTCCTGGTACCTACTTACACGTGGTTTATTCTTCTACAATCTTATATACCTACATAGAAATATTTTCTTCCACACGTCTTTCAACATCCGTCGTCCGCCATTCGTCTCACATTCCTTTTTCAAATATCTTCTGTCTCTCTTACTCTACTATGTTCCTTCTTACATACTTCACATCATTACGTTCTACGTATCTGTCGTACATCCTCTAATATCATGGGGAATAAGGTGATGAGCAACTAAGAACTACTTCGGTTTCAGAAGAAAGTGTATATGTCGCAGTCATCTGGTTTAATCAGCTATTTGATTGGATCACTAGCGCGTTCATTGAATGACGACGTTTAATTGAATGACTAAAGGACAACTCGTCAAATTGTTTAATATAACGTTCAACTTCTTGACTGAACGTCATATCGCAGTCATCTGAATGAATCTGCTATTTGATTGAATGACTAGCGCGTTCATTGAATGTCGACATTTAATTGAATTGAATTCATTTAATGAAAGCGTATTGTTAGGATCACAGTTCTAACCTAACCTAACCTACTTGTCTGGTAGCATCTCGTTTCTGGTAGCAATTTGATTTTCAGGGAAGGCGCAATATATATGTCGCAGTCATCTGTTTCTGTTGGTCCGCTCTGTTCAAGGAGCTATGTTACAATCCGCTAACTAGTTTGACGTTGAGTGACGCTTGTTCAATCAACGTTCGGCATAGTCATTTAATTAAATGCCGTCATTTAATGAACGCGCTAGTCATTCAATTAAATAGCTGATTCAACCAGATGACTGCGACATATATAACCTTTATCACTTACTAAGAATTCAGATTATTACATATTCATGTAAATATTTATTAATTTCGTAAACTTTCTTATTATGATCCCAGAAAGATTTCAATTTTACAGTTGCAAATTATATTGGCTGAAGAAATTCTTACACAAGCATGTGAGCATATCAACAGTACTTATATACTGCATAATAAGCAGTTATATTTGAAAATGAGAATTATATGGTAACTTGAACAATTTAATTTTTTTGATAATTCACTATAATGGTATGTATTATAGTGATATATCAAAAAACTTAATTGTTTGCATTTGATATTGACATCGGGATGATAATTTTAAATCTGAATGAGATTACGTAAGAAATCAATTTTATTGACTAGCTTAACAAATCATTAGGGAAAATGAATAAGCAAATGACTAAAACAGGAGAAATGAAATGAAATGAAATGAAATGAAATGAAATGATCTTTATTTATATAGGCTTACAAAAAGCACTTATAAATCGTCAGAACAAAATAAATATAAATATAAACCGGTTCAAACAGCAGATTCTACCGAGAAGAAACCGGCAAGAAACTCGATAGTTACTCTTTTAAATGCCAAGACTTAATAGCTATTATGTAGTTACAATATTTTTTTTTGTCAATTTAAATCTATCAGTGCAGACGAACAGCCCATTATGCGACTGGCCATATATTCTTATCATTTAAATAATCTTCTACCTTATAGTAGCCCTTTTTAATCAAACAAGTTTTAATATATAATTTAAACTTATGCTCAGGTAGATCAGTGAGACTTTGTGGCAGCTTATTAAACATTTTGATACTTAGACCAATAAAAGAATTACCACTCCTATGAAGTCTATAACTTGGAACAGCAAGCTTATGTTTATTCCTAGTGTTAAAAGTATGTGTATCTGATTTTTTAGCAAACATGTGTATGTTTTTGTACACATACATGATACAGTCCAGAATGAACTGCGAGGCTATTGTTAAAATATTGATTTCCTTAAATATTTCTCTAAGTGAATCACGTGGTCTGAGGCCGTATATGGCCCTGATGGCTCTTTTCTGCAATATAAAAATGGCTTGAATATCGGCCGCAGATCCCCACAGCAGCAGACCATATGACATCACACTGTAAAAGTAACTGAAATATACCAACCTTGCCGTTTCAATATCAGTTAGACTCCTTATTTTTCTCACTGCATATGCAGCTGAACTAAGTCTCCCTGCCAGGGCAGCAATATGGGGAGCCCATTGAAGTTTTGAATCTATTGTGATTCCAAGGAACGTAGTAGAATTAACAACTTCAATAGGTTCATTATTCATAATAATATTAGTGTCAATTTGCCTTACATTGGGCAATGAAAATTTAATACATTTGGTTTTCTTGGCATTTAGTAATAAATTATTGGTTGTAAACCAATATAGTATCTGTGAGAGAGCATTATTTACATCGTCAAACTTGTCTTTCTGTCTATTGATTTTAAAAATAAGAGAAGTATCATCAGCAAATAATACTGTATAACATAAGTCCCTCGTATAGTAGGGCAGGTCATTTATATATATCAGGAAGAGAAGGGGCCCCAATATTGATCCCTGGGGCACTCCCATAGCTAAAGGGGTGCCAGGAGAATTACTTCCATTCACATTTATTACTTGACGTCGGTCATTTAGGTATGACTTTATTAGATTAAGCGAGTTCATTGAAACACCATAATGCCTTAGCTTAATCAAGAGAGTCTGGTGATCTACGCAATCAAAGGCCTTAGAAAGATCACAAAAAATTCCTACAGCATCCTGCTTGCCCTCCCATGCCTCAATAATATGTTTTACAAGCGTTATTCCTGCATCAGTGGTAGATTTACCCCTGGTGAATCCAAACTGTTTCTTATGTAATAAGTTATTTAAAGAAAAGTGAGATAGTAACTGAGTAAGTATAATCTTTTCAAAAATCTTGCTTAGGGCTGGCAATATAGATATAGGTCTATAGTTGGACGGGTCGCTTCTATCACCTGTTTTAAATAATGGAATAACTTTGCTATGTTTCATTAAATTTGGAAATTGACCATTGTCTATACATTTATTGAAAAGTTCTGCTAAAAAAGGGGCAATAGACTGTATTATGTGCTTTAATAAGTCTATTGAAATTCCCCATAAATCCTCAGTCTTTTTTACGTTAAGTTCTCTAAAAGTTTTTAGAATAGTTATATCGTTGATATGATGGAAATTAAATGGAGTGTTACATTCAACAACGTTAGATTTGAGGATGGAATGAGCAAGACGCGGACAAGAATTTAATGAGCAGGTAATCGCAGTTGGAATGCTAGAGAAGTAGGTTTCAAAGGCATTTGCCACTTCATCGTCTGAATTAAGATATTTATTACCAATTTTTAAAGAGAGCTTGTGATGTTCTGTTTTATTTTTACAAGTCTCTTTATTAATTACATTCCACGTGGCTTTAATTTTATTACTAGAATTTACAATTTTGTTTTTAATATAAATCGATTTTGCAACTATACAAACTTTTTTAAATAATTTTGAATAATTCTTGACGTATTCGATTATTTTCAGGTCGTTTGAGTTTGCCTTAATATCATATAGATCGAATAGTCTACGTCTACTAGTGTGAATGCCCTTTGTGGCCCAGTCACTAAATTTAATTTTTGACTTATCCACAGTGACTGTTCTTTTAGTAAAAATACTTTTAAATTCTTTATCAATTACGTTAAAAAGAGCTTTATATGAATCATTAATATCTGCATCCCTAAACTGAATTAATGAAATTTTATTACCCACATTTTCCTTAAATCTGTCCACACGATGGGCTGTAACTGGCCTACAAGTAAAAGTTGATGAAGGGGTGGCATGACGGTATTCCAACGTTACAATTTGTCCACTATGATCAGAATTTACAAAATTAATTATTGATTTATTATTGACATTACAATTACTAAAAATATTGTCTATACAGGTAGCTGATGTAGGTGTAATTCTAGTAGGCTGTGAGAACAAGTGATGTAAATCAAAACTTTTAAAAAGATTTAAAAACATTACCATATTTTGACATACATCTAAAATATTAATATTAAAGTCCCCACAAATTATAATATTTTTATTACAATTACTTACTTTTTTTAATACCTCTTCCATAGTGGATTCAAAAATGTGATAATTCCCTGATGGAGGTCTATAAGCACAAACAATAATAGACTGTTCAAGCTCTGCGCATGATAGTTCAATAGTTCGCTCAATTGACAGTGCGACTATATCTTTACGTTCTTTACATTTTAACAAGTTATTAATTAAAATAAGTGACCCGCCTCGAATAGCCGACTTTCTTGTGAACGAACTAATGACTGTGAAATTATCCATATTAATAATGAGCTCACTTTGCCTCAACCAGTGTTCTGTTAAACATAAAACGTGTATACCCATTTGATTGAGACAAAGTTCTATTTCTAGTTCTTTGCCAGAAAAGCCTTGAATATTCTGATGAATAATGTTTAATACATTGGACCTTTCTTTTGTCACTATTGAGCTAGAGATTTCCTCTATTGTCTTATAATATGATTTAAATTACTAGGAAATACTACCTGATTATTATTATTAATGTCACATTTATGCTCAATAGAAGCAGGTTGGGTAGCCAAATTTTTGGCTGATTGGATAATATAATAAGATAGCGAAGCTGCTAACTGTCTTTTGTAAAATTTCACAAGATAAAAGTTATCTTTTGTCACATTATTTACATTAAATATTAAATTATTTGTCAAATTACAAGTTAAATTATTACAGTCTATCAAGTGGAATTTTTGATAGTAATTATAATTACTAATTAACGTATTCATAGTCAAATTAAGCTTATATCTTAAGTCATTTTCTGACTGTGGCAAGTATTTGCTGTAAGGAAGTGTAAACATAATAATATTATCTATATTTAATGAAGTTAAACACTCAAAACATTTTACTAATTCTTTTTTGTTTACATTTCCTCTGTTCGCAGTTAATATTATTAAGGTACTATTTTCTAAAAACTTATAATTTTTTATCTTGTCAATAATTCCATTATATGGAACATTTGGATAGCAACAATTCAATATAGGTTGTCCCACAGAATCACTAATTAATTGGCCCATACCTTTACCTAGTTCATCACTAAATACTTTTACCTACGTTATTTGATAACGCGAAGGAACTGTTGGCTTTATTTGTACTGGGTGAAGTAGTTAGGTTATTACAATAACAATCATTGCAAGAGAATGATGAGTCACACAGTGACCGAGACCCGTTTATGGTACCTACGCTATTGTGGCTGTTGCCACTCGTCACAGATGTTTTACAAAGGCACTTCAAAGCCAATATGTGTTCCTCATTCTCCTTCTTGGTACATAAATACCTACTGGTCATCATGTCCAAGGATTCCTGTAAAGTTTGCATTTTACATTCCAATTGCTTAATGCTATTTTCGTATGTGGTGATATTATTATCTAAAGTTAATGAATACGATACGAATAAACAGATAAGTAATATTGTTAAAATTAAACTTAATATTATAATTAATTAAAGTCTAATTAAATAGTAACGCGACGTGCAAAAAAACTTAGGCACTCACTTAAGTCAGATTGTCTAAATAACCAATTCCAGCAAACAATACAACAATGGTTATCAACTCACTGACGCTCCATGGCATTACTTACTCACAGTGTGCCAGGTGCATTCAGAACCTAAACTAGTATATGCTCTTAGTCAGCAGTCAGTTCATGACGCCGGTCTACGTCTAATCAAGCATCATTAGAAGCGACCGCTTCACACAAACAAACGGATTGGCCACACCGCGTCCGTTAGGCACTAGCCAGCAATAGGACGAAATTGTTGGGGAAAATACCGTCTTAAACGTCCACTGGATCCGATTCGGATCGAATGCAACGATCTTCAGTTACGTACACGGATTTGCCGATGTGGTACAGCAAGAATCTGCGTACGCCTTAATATCTACACAATAAAAGATTGTACTAATACTTTAATACATTTTACCAGAAAGCATCACATGTAATAAGTCGATCGCTTAAGTAAATTAATCACTTGTAGATAATGTGAAAATCAGATTGCACCAACAGGATTGTAACATCACTTTCAAATATATGTATAAGTGGTCTGATAGACGTAATATGCGTTCATTGCATGAATATAACACGGCAACTAATCAAGGGTCATAGCTAAACGCCAGACGCGGCCCGCCTCGCTTCCAATCAGATAAACCAGTTACCGATATACTCGTAATATAATGGCGAATTCGGACTATGTCCGAGTCTGATATGTTTGCAATACTCGCGTTAAATTTTGTAATCATAAATGCAACCTATAAATTCTGGTAAGATTAAGGGAATATGGATATCATTATGTTCATTTGAATGTTTCAATCTCTGAATGATAGTTAGTTACCTGCCTAAAATAATAATATCTCATATTTACTTTTACAGATTTTTATGTAAAACGTTGCAAAGACTGTTGTAGTTCAAGTTTGTTTTATTTATGATCTCATTCGAAGTATTGAAAATGTACAGAGCATTTTATGTAATGAATACTATAGTATTATTTTGCGACCGAATTTGTTTATAAAATAAAAAAAAAATACTTACGTATTCAAAACATCACAAGACACATAATTGACAAAATAACCTCAATTTCAAACTCTCTTTATATAAATAGGCTTAAAAAAACACTTATATATAGTCAATTTAAACAGAAAAGAAAGCATTACCACCGGTTCCGAAGGTAGACTCTATCGAGAAGAAACCGGCAAGAAACTCGATAGTTACTCTTTTAAATGCCAAAATTTACAATTTTGTTATTAATAATCTACACTTACCTACTAGGTAACAACATTGCAGGTGAACACTTTATTATGAAGTTAAACATATATGCTTATCATTTAAGAAGTCTTCAATCTTATAGTAGCCCTTACTCATCTATACTTATAATAAATCTGTAGAGAGGTCAATTCTGTATATTAAATATATTTTCAAAATAACTATCAGGGGGTGATTGGTGATCGATACTGATGCCAAAAATGCAATCAGTAAAATTTTTGTCTGTCTGTCTGTCTGTCTGTCTGTCTGTATGTGCCTTATAGAAACAAAAACTACTCGACGGATTTTAACGAAACTTGGTACAATTATTCTTCATACTCCTGGGCAGATTATAGTATACTTTTTATCACGCTACAATGAATAAGCAGAGTAGTGAAGGGAAATGTTGGGAAAACGGGAGAAGTTACTCCATTTTTTAAGCTTCCGTCGCGTGTGCAGCCTTAATGGTTAAAGTTACATAGAAATCATGTATGACGGAAATAGTCTTAAAATATTAACCATAAACGCGGGTGACACCGCTGGCACAGCTAGTTCAAAATAAATTCCAAGTTGATAATATTAAAAGAGCGTTCTAAAAATATATACCTACTGATTAGGTACATACGCTTTCAACTCCGAAGAAAAAAAGAAAGGGCACCAAATAAAGCGCCATTGACAGCATGTCCCGCTGTATCGGTCCGCGTAATTTGAAACCAGCGGAATCTTTCACAAAGCAGATAAATACCGCAGATATCCTCTTTGTAACAAAAGGTCGCGAGCGCTTTGTACATTAGATACTTTGGCACAGCTTAACAATGGAACATCGTGGCGCAGAATGTTTATTGAGAACTACACATAATGATATTAGATACTGCATGATGATCCCTGATTTTGAATCTAATGTTGTGCTTTATTATTTAGACGTAGGATACATTTTGGCATACGCTTAGTCAATAATTGTATTAAACCATATAGAAGTATATGTAAGTAGAAGGTTTTCTCAATATTTTCTACTTAACATATTTCATGACCAGTACACTCAGTTTGTAATTTATCAGTTCAGTATATCTACTCGTAAAGTAGGCGTACGCACACTTCTAAGTCATATGGCACACCATTACAATAATAATAAAATGATAATGTATATTAGATTCAATAACCATCACTCAAAAATGTATTGTTGCGACCAAATAAAAATATGTGACGTGTGATATTTTTGGTTTTAAGCATAATCCAGATTAATCAATAAAACGTTAAAAATTCCACCATAGCTCAAACAAATGTTTTTCACATATAGATATGTGTACGTACACGTCACACGTTGGGACTTTCAGTTTATATGTATTTGCTTAGTGAATTTTTTTTTTTTTCAACTATTTTCCTTATAATAACGAAAAAAAACCTGTGCTAATTTAGGTACTAAGCAAATGTTGAGAATGGATCTCGCAGAGTCGGTTTCTAACCTTTTTGTATTTGTATTAAACCTCTATATAATTGGGCTAACGAGGTTATTCATTCATGCTCTGTGAATAATCCGGGCTGGTATTATCTTAGTGCGACATTAACGTAGATTGGTTAGAATTAATCAACATTAGCACACACACGCAGGTAAGTATAACACAGATCTTGTAATTAGATCTAGTAGGTAATGTACAGCAATGGCAGACGTGGTTAACAGACACTTATGAAATTGAGACAACTATTAAATTATGTATAAATTGCTGGGTCAATTACCCAATCTAAGCCTTTCAAAACAAATCACTCTAACGGTATTAAAAATTTGAAAATAACAAATTATTTTATCTTAAAAATTAAGTTTAGAATGCTGCACAAGCACAATTCTTTTTTTTAATGGGTTTTTAAATGATTTTGGATCCATGTGGAGAAATCAGGAAATAAAAAAGTCTTTCTCCAAATTACCTTTTGAAAGGACCTCGTTTAAGTTACTCGTGACAAATAAAGCAAATAAACAGATAGGTAAAGACTAAATTATCGAGCTTAAGCGTCGTAATGGCGTATATTTGCGGAGTAAATTGAATTACTCTCTGAGATTGTTTAATTTCAAATGTAAATGTTTGCCACATTTAAATAATGTTTATTTATGATTTTACGGTCATGAAATGCAACTAAATTTTACCCAAGAAACTGGGGATTGACGCAGTAAAGGCCGATATTATGGCCTGTTAGAGAGTTGTCGTATTTTGATTACGCTTTATTACCAAAGTTCATCATCATTTGGGGATGTTATGTCTTATGCATCAGATAAGAAAGTTGAAAATGCCATGTCAAATTAGAGTACTTCAAGTTGGCAGTACCTGTTAACCAAAATTATTGCTAGTCGTTAACTTTGTAATGAAACGAAGTAGGTAAACCTAAGTACAATATTAAAAGCAGAAAGTTTGGAATAAAGAAAGTTCTTACATTTGTCATTTGTGTCTTAAAACATTAATGGCATAAGGAATTGTCTTGTTTATATTATTAATTACTTATACATCAAAAATATTTTTCCTGTAAACTTGTCAGCAAATTAAGGCTAAATCAATTTTGTTAGGCGAACTTGGTTATAGTATACTGGTTTTGTGGTCGTGGTAATATACACATATTGCAGTAAATGTAGGTCTTAGATTTCGAAACTAAGTAATAAGAAATTGTACTGTGTAATAATCATTATGAAAAATGATGTAATTCCCTCGAATGCTTGCCTAATTTTTTCAAGTAATCTTTAGACAAACAAAAGCCTTACGTTTAATATCTCCTGTCCGAGCGAGCATTGTGGCCAAAAAATAACGTTGTAATTCAACAATGACCCACTGGACTTGAAAACTCTTTGTTGGGTTGTTTTCAATTTTATTCCGGGATTTAAGCATCCGAAATGAAAAGCTTTCGTCCGGGATTATAATTTTAATACAAATGCTGCTATTAACAAGACAGAGCGTTACTGTAGTTATGTACGCCGAATATTTTGTACTTTTTTGTCTTAGCATAAAAGGGTAATAACTGGAAATCGTTCCTTTTTATTGCTCGAGTTTAAGCAATGATTTTTCATCTTGTATAGTGAGACATTTATTTAAGAGTGAGGGATTTATGCACTTTCAAAGATATGGATATAAAGTTAAGAGATAAAGTATTGTAGTGCATTATGCTTAAAAAATCTAGGAAGAGCACTCACAATTTACAGTTTCTTTCGTGAAAATATATAGTTAACTGACTTTAGTTCGCGGTTTCACTCGTGTAGAATTATCTGTAACAAAACCTAGATATGTCCTTTTTTGGGGTTAAAGATTAGCATCTCAAATTTCAAAAAGATAGAAGACAGCTACTTTCGCGTTTTTAATACTTGTTCACAGAGAAAAATATTATAAAGATTGTTAGCAATGATTAGTAAAAATGAGAATCATAGAAAACATCTTCAGTTATTTTCTGTCACAATTTTTGTCAATTATTAAATATCATCGAAACCTATTTCATAGCTACCATTTCAATCTTGTGCACCCACCTGGACATAGATCACATGAAAACATAGCTTGAGTTAAAACGTAGTTTAATTGCACCTACCCTTTATTTGAAGCATCTGCTCTCAGCAATTGCATCTCGCTAATTGGTGGCAGCCGTCAATATTCCCCAGAGCACTGTCATAGTGTGGTAAAACAGCGGATGTGTACCTTAGCAGGTTCTTATTACATCATTATCTTCAAAACCTTATGTCTTGTTCCCAATTTGTGGACTTTTGGACCATGACTCTGGGTATAGCGTATGTGGTTGTTACAGTAAAGCGACTGTTATATGACCTTCGTAGATATCGGATAGTGGAATTAGACTAATCAGCGTCATACATACATACATAACATCACGCCCATAATCCCCGAAGGGGTAGGCAGAGTCAAAGGGGCAGCATGCTCCTTCAACCACATTCAGCCAAAAATTAAGCAGGGCTGGGTTAGATTGAAATATGTGAAAAGGTAGTGACAAGCGGCTAACCTGTCGCCTACTCAGTCACATATCCAAAAGCCCATAAACCATTAGTCGCCTTTTACGAGATGCTAGGCAAGAACCACAGTTGGCATATTCTTTTTTTTGTCCCAGATCAACATGGGCCAAGTCCCAGACCAACATGGGACAAAATCAGCATCATGGTTAGTGTATACACCTATAGTAATTTAAATAATCATGTTTCCTCGTGTTGTTTTATTTTATTGTTGCAATAAATAGGTACACCGGTTTTTTCATCTTACCCAACCCAGTTTATCTTTGCCCTCAAGTTGTCAAATAGGCTTACTGTCCCATCTATTTTCTACCTGTCTATCATTTCGGGAATTGCGGACGTGATGATATGCATCCAGGTATGTATTGGTTATTTTACTGGAGGTAAATGCCTGGTATGATCTAGACCTTGGCAAAATTCTTACTACACAATAAATACATATAGATTTAAATCCAATTTATCTACTCCATTATGGTCATACGCACCGCCTTAACTATCCTGACCACAGTTCTAGCGATAATCCACATCTATTTTGTTTGGTAAGAATTTCCTAGCCTGTAGCTTCTACACCTATATAATTGTATTCTAGCATTTATTTAATAGTTTTACTGGTTACATGTTGATACAGCGCAAGAATTTATTGCTAGAGAATTTATTCTATTGTCACTTCTACTTCAATTTTCACCACGTACAAAGTGATCATGTCGTATCGTAATGTCCCCGAGGCAAACTTAAACTGTTAATTCGGCATTTTTGATTTCTATGTGCATTTTTTTCATGACTGAAAGTCAGTCAGTACGATTAAAAGAAGAGAAAACGCGACTACTTTCTCTAGCACTGCGAATAATCCCGATCGAACTTCAATACAATTGACGTCCAAGTCTGTATCTGCAATGATCTCGGCGCAGTCGGTTAATTGCGACGCTTCGCCGGAAAAGTGGGGGGGCAATTTGCCCTACATTCCTTGAAATACCGCTAGTGGTTGCTTCTAAAAGGCTTTATTAACAGGGCCGTGCAGAAATTGTACTTTTTCTTCAATGTCGTCACGTTGCATACCGCACGGTCAGAATATATTTATGTTGGGCAATATTTTAGTCACGTTTCTGTAAACATTAAAAAGAGTTAAGTTGACCTGCATACTACTCCACTTTAATCGTGTTGCGAGGGTATATTATAGGTAGCTCTACTTCTTCTGCGATTGACGTTATTTCTATTTAAAAACGAATAGTTAAGAATGTTTTAATTAAAAAAAAAACACGACAGCGATAGAAGAAGTAATTGAATATGATTACTTCTTCTATAGCTTTAACAGAATTTTTTTTAATGAAACACCTTAACAAAAAAATTACATTCCTTTTAAGCTAGATTAGGTACCATAAATTGTTTCTCAAACTGTTGAATGCTTCTGTACTTATATTTTACTTTTAACCAGTAATATTGAATAATCTCCGAACACCAAAGCCCAAATTTGTCATCAGTCGTAATGGTAAATACGTTCTTCTATCACCATCTGTCGCTAATACCTTACATTACGACTTTCTCAGAAATATAACCCAGATTATACTAGCTACATGAACAAAATGGCGTCTTACACATGAGTTTATCTAGGTCATATTAGTATGTGTCCGCTCGTCGGTAACTGATTCCCGACTTAGTGGTAACCTAAGACCTAGGGGTTCCCTGCGTAACTTTGTCTTAGTCGAACGTTTATTACTTCTTGTAAAATACGCAGTTGGTTGAATCGTCGAATATATACACAGTCTATTAAGTGCAATATTTATTCGACCCCGTATGTTTGTTTTATATTACAGGAGCTATGTGATATTAAAACTTGGCCGCTTACACATATTAATATAAGTTTTATCATTTTAAGAGAGAATAATTTTATATGGATAAAATCACGGACTAATAAAAAATAAGGACTCCGGCCACTAACTAACTAGACATTGAGGCGTCGGCGAACAGCGGACCTCAAATTGACGCGCAACTTACATCACATTGACAAAATCGCTCTAAATGCCAGAAATCTGCTTCTCAGGAATCTTACGCATAACTTCACGCTGTAGAATGACAGCGCTGAGTCCTTCTGTTTTTACTAGTCCGTGAATAAGACTTTTTAATAACAAAAAATCTTGTCCGTAGCGATTGTTAGTCAATCCGTCCTAAAGTTATGGTAGAGTAGAGGTTTTGATTTCGTAAAGCTCGGCATGTCTAGGTAAATCGCTAAAATCTTTTTCCCGATAGAGCCGGGTCAAGTCCAGCGCAAAGCAACGTTTTTCTTGCGCCTTCAGTTGAATTATTAAACGGGTTTCGAATGTTAGGTAACTACGTAAATATATTAGCTAAAGGCACGTGAGACATAAAAAACGGATAGCTTCAAATTACTTTTGCGTTAACTTAAATGAGTGTTGCTTGTGGTAACGTTGTAGGGAGAACTTTTAACTCCTAACATGAAGATGGGCTTTGTAAGTTTGATACTTTTGCTTCACTAGTTAAGTAAGTTAGTCTTTTAGTAGATCAATATATAAATAAAAATGATTAAATTCTTACTTTTTTCTAACTTCTGGCGTCAATTTTCCGAAATATATGATTTTAAGCTTTTGTGTTGGATTATCACTACAAATAATACTGTCGCGACTAAACACAATATGCATCATGTAGTACAGGGATGGCGAACCATTGGCACGCGTGCCATAGGTGGCACGTTATACAAAATGGTGAGCATATATTTTTTTTGAGATCACAAAATCAAGAATGATTTATTAATCATTCTTCATAGGAGTGATCAATGAGGATGTTATTGTTTATCATACCACCACTCCCTGGACACTTAAAGAACCAATTATATTGACATTTTCGAAACTTTGGCACGTTTGCATAAAACAGGTTTTCCACCCCTGATGTAGTACATGAGTACTTAGAGCTTGACGTTTCGTAACAAGCGGACTCAAGCTTATTGCATTTAGTCCCTTCAGTATTAATTATTTAGTTATAAAAATAATTATTTAGTTATAACAATAATTATTTAGTTAAAACAGAAATAATTATTTAGTTATAAAAATTTATTGTTTGCAATATAATTTTTTTATTTCATGTCTTTGCTAACGTAGAATTAACTTACTATTTAAAACCACATACTTCTTACAAAACTCACGAAATCTCTAAGGTCCACGAATGCCTTGTACACAAAACTACAGTAACGAAACAAAACACTAAATTACGATAGGCATCAGTACCCACATTGCTATTATTTCTGAAAACAGTGTTCGACTTAGGCCTCTCGGTCCGAAAGACATTATCTGTACCACGAGGTCGATTCGTCGGCTCCCCTCATTCCCCTCACACGTCTAAATTAAAGGCTATTTATTTTGTCGCCACTTTCTCGGGCCAACGTTTGGTCGATAAGGTGTTTATTATCACAACATCTGTTTTGTCTATTACGCCGCCAGTATCAACTTACGGGAAGGAAAATTTAATATTGCCGGCTATTTTCTGGGCCGTGCTCTCGTGGAGATTTTGTACGGGAACACTTATGAATAAGTGTTATTATGGAGGCCCAATTATGTAAACGTATTTTCGCGGATCGTTAAAAATGATTTATTTCAATCAGCGTTTGGGTTATGATTTTGTATTTTTTACTCATTTTATTGCCTCTTTCTTAGTTGATATTTGTTCGCAAGAAATTCAACGATATCGCTGTTTTTGCACAAGTGCCTAAGGCGGTTAACTACGTCTATGTCATCAATGTGTGTCACATAAACAATAATATCATTTCGCCAATCTTTGCCTGAAAGATCTTAAATATAATAAATAAAATAAATTACCCACATAGTTTGAACTACTACTCCAGAATTTTTTTCTCAAAAATAACCACAATGTGTTTGTAAACAACCACGACCCCAGCACAACAATAATGTACGTTATACGAACCCAGTTGGATTGATAGGTACCCGCAGTCTTTGGTTTTGAAGCCTGGAATCCGCCATATCAAATAGATCAAGCACCTCGTCTCAATTTATATGTCACAATGACATTAAGTTAATAAAAAAATAATCCAATCTACTGAGATTTTTTTTTAACATTTTAACTTGTGCTGTCCTAGTTCAAAGTCTAACATAAATCAACACATAGAAGGCAGAACAACGACAGAGAGCAAAATTCGACCAAGCGAGTGTAGTTACAAAGCAAAACCGAATGGCCGGTTTTCAATATTCATGGTGGAATCACTAAATTGTCTGATCCTTAACTCCTGAAACAACATACCGTAAGCTATTTTTGTCCCAGCCATATGCATAAAATTGAATGTAAAATCTTATCCATTTTACCCCGCGCTCCATTTTTACCGATCAAAATTTTTCGAGCTTACTTTTGAAAGCAAAAATACAGCACAATAAATAGCGAGGACTTGACTCCGAATACCCGAGATAGACGCACAGTCTATGCATACATTTACTTACAGGCGTTGTTTTGCTGGAAATATATTTCCAGATTTTGTAATTTTCGTTGTTCTTTTAGCGTTTAGCATAACCCGGCCACATGGTTCCGCTCGTATGTCGCTTTGTGCCGCTGGGGTGTCGTAAACTACGTCGCTCACACAGAATTGCTCTCAAATCTAGGAAAAACTCAAACGTTGGCAAAAACTGTGACAAAAGTATGCTCGTTGAATTCGCTTCTGTTTATACAGCATCAATATTCAAAGCTTGTAGAAATCTGCTGTTACACCGCGCCGTGGCTTGCGCGTTCCCCTGTTAAGAGATAGCAATACCATTACTTATACGATTGTGATCGAAGAGGATGCTAACAAATTTGTTGGGACTGGCGTGTTTTTCGGAAAACATGCCTTAGAAATAAGTACTTTCTGGTTTGTTACTAAGAAAAAGAAAATCTTTGGTAAGATAAAAACGTGCAGAGATAATAAAATATTACAGCCTAATTTTCGTGCTTATACGTTGTTACTATAATTGTCTTGCTTTTTCTCTGTGTCTACCTAAAATATTAACCCTTTAGCAACAGAGACTCGGCTATTATTGTAGACTATTGTTTGCCAAAATGAAAAAAAGGGTGGTTCTCATTACATCAGCTTATGATTTTCTTCGACAAAATGTATTGTCAACATTCCTTTTTATTAATGGATAAAATAATGGTAATTTCTTGGATCTGGAATGTTTAGTGTTTATGCTATTTTGTGATACGTTCATGTTTGTGTATGTTGTAATAGATATGTATACTTATTGTTTATAAATAATATATAAAGTGTGGAAGAAATGGATACATAAAAAATATCAGATTATGCTGGAAGAAAATAAACCACGAAACTATTTAGGACCGCACAAAATAGGTAAGTATAATTTTGTACAAATACTACATATATGAACGCTAAAAATCGTTGTACCCTTATTGCACCTTACTTTGGATCTCGTTTACAACTAAACGACTCTTCTATATCATACCGACGTCTAGTAACATTGAAGCATAGATGTTAAAAAAGTATTTTTAACGGATATCGGGACGGGTATCGAGTACCAGCTTCAATCCTTATTTATATCGGGCTTAGCTGTTCAGTTCGGGCGTGTTTATGCAGCGGGGTGCACGGCTCACTGGTTTCTTCGACGACAAAATGCACTCACGTCTCGTCCCCGGCGCACTCAGCCGCGAATTCGAATGCACTAATATTATTGATCATGGGACCTATCCGAATACTAGTTTTCTGCTTTTCCAGTTTGATTTGATCCGTCATATTGGAACGGCGGTTTTGCGAAGGTTGATTTGAATAGGATAATTCAGGTCGGTGAAGTGAGAGATAAATGATTTTATTGTCAGTTGGAGTGTAATAAGATTGGAAAAAACAATAGGTATCTGTTTGGCAATATCTATGAGAGATAATAGGAGTGAAAGCCTCAGATTTATTTTATCCTTTGTATCTCTCTCTCTAAGTAATTACATGGAAATGTTTTTATAAGCACAAATGGTAATAAAATTTGAAATAATTTGAAATAAAATTTGAATAAAACAAACAACCAGTACATTTTATATTCATTTCTTCATCTATTTCTGAAAGAGCTATTTTTGAAAGTGCTATCGTCAATACGTGAAACTTTCAAAAGTCTGTTACGACCTCAAATCATTGAACAAATGCCTCAATTTTTTATGGAGCAGAATCTGTTCAATGACTTAAAAGCCAATAGGTATCCGATGGAACGATTTTTCCTTCACCCTACCCCCTACAGCCATGCTATCGATCTCTCTCACGCGGCACACCATGAGTCACGCTGGGTTTTCGTTAACGCCGCGAAACCTACAAAATAATAAATTACAGTCTCCATTTCGAGGGGAAGTCGGTTATCTATCATGCATAGCTACGCGGATCTTCCTTTAAAATCTATGCATATGCATGCCGCTTAGAAAATGCGTCATCCATGTACTTAATAACTATGGATATTTTTTTGAGATTCGGCAGATTCGGTATATCTAAATCCGTCCGCTTCTGGTCTTGTCTCCCACCTGCAGTTCATTCATTCGAAGGTAGACTAAACTATACTCCACTGAATTGATTGCTGAATCAAAATGAATTTTGTCGGCTTAGTGATCTATCCAATAACCTCGCCGTGTGGCTTTACGTCGATATCATAATTGTTATAATTTCTGCCACTACAACACGAAGTCAACAAATAATTGAGTTGAACTCGAGACCCCAAAGTGATTGATTAGAAACCACACAAGATTATCAAAACCGCAGAAACTCTTTGGAACAGTAATATTTAATTAGTCGACCTAACAATATTATTACAGATAATGCAACGTTGTGTATAAAGTAGTTGACTGTGGAACAATACAACAGCCACAAGAAATGAGGAAGAAAAGTAGGTTACAGACTCATTAATAACCCACCACTGGGGATAGGCTATTCATCCATCGCTTCAATGATTTCTGACTAGTTGTATTCGCGACTTCATTCTGTTTTACAAAATTAAATATGTAAGACTAGCTGTGCCAGTGGTGTCACCCGCGTTTATGGTTAATATTATAAAGATTATTTCCGTCATACATGATTTCTATGTAACTTTAACCATTAAGGCTGCACACGCGACGGAAGCTTAAAAAATGGAGTAACTTCTCCCGTTTTCCCAACATTTCCCTTCACTACTCTGCTCCTATTGATTGTAGCGTGATGAAAAGTATACTATAACCTGCCCAGGAGTATGAAAAATAATTGTACCAAGTTTCGTTAAAATCCGTCAAGTAGTTTTTGTTTCTATAAGGAACATACAGACAGACAGACAAAAATTTTACTGATTGCATTTTTGGCATCAGTATCGATCACTAATTACCCCCTGATAGTTATTTTGAAAATATATTTCATGTACAGAATTGACCTCTCTACAGATTTATTATAAGTATAGATGACTACAGGAACCATATTTATTTTTTTGGATAAAAGCAACTTACTTGCTTAACTAACCTATAAAACTACAAAACATGTAAGTATATGAAGTTCACGAAATGTGTACTGCTAAACGCAAATATTAACTGTTCGGGATTACATCTTCAAAATGAAGTTTTACACTTTCCTAAATAATTTTCCCCCTATTTGGAATTGCTAGCTTAATACTCTCCTCGTTATTTACACAATTCGAGTAAACACAATTATGAGAGCTAGCAATCGCCGTCAAACATTCAAATGGGGGGTCTTTAAAAAATATTGCGCGACTCGCCTCCATTATTTGTCGCGGGGCGTCAAAGCTAGTTCAAAGGTATTCGCATTCGCAGTCAAACCGTTGAGCTTGCTACGTGAGCACTTATCCCAAATTAGTAGGGTTCAAACCGAACGGATCTCGGAACACGCGATCAACCGTAGGTATAGTCCGCGCCAAATAACTTGAAACAAAATGGGACTAAGTGGATGTAATGTTTATTTGGCAAATATCGACAAAGATTCTTAAGAAAATTAAGATTAAATAATCAAAAACATTGGAGTAAAGTAAAGTATGGAAACTCTACAATCAAATAGATACGTTCAAGATATTTGGAGCAGACTATACATAAGACCCGCTCGCGTTAAATTGGACTCACAGTTTTAACTGTAGGTATAAACTGCTATATATAAAGATATAGAACGGTGGTGGCTCAGAGGATAAAGACTCGCCCCACACAAGGGGTATTTATTCTGAGAATGTGTCCCTAGATTTTGTAATTTATACCGTTAGCTCTGCGGTAGGGGAGATATCATAAAACAAACTGCACATTAAAAACGCTGCAGATGCAAATATGACATATTTGTCTTCCTATTAGGACGAAGATAAGTTGCATAATTGCTTTAATTGCTAATCGTATTAACTAGATCTTGGTTAAAATTGAGTCTAAATAAGAAAGAATCATAACACAAAGTGTATTCGCGGTTGCCAGAAACTGCGCAAATATAATGCGGTATTATATAACTGCTGCTTTAGGTTAAACAAACGTTTTAACTGTGATATAATCTAGGTTTACTACAAAATGGTGTCATAGTTTTGGTAGGTACATTATACGAATATAAGTAAAGGTACAAAGCAGATGTTACGAAACACTACGCTTTTGTCACTTGGAGACCAAATGCATAAAATAAGACATCTGTGCGTAAATGAAAGACATGAAAATTTCATGCAAATATTCTTATATTGGTAATATTTTTTTGTAAATAACGTGACTTATGGGTTTATAAAATGGTTACTTAGCTACCAACAAGGTAGGAATTAAGCAGACGGACTAGCAAGGTGACTCAAATGATTTAAATAGTTATTTTTGAAGATACAAAGATATATCTATACTAATCAAGAGTGTGATTGTTTGTTTGGTTGAACGCATTAATCTTATGAACTGGTCTAAATTGAAAAATTCAAATTGTGTTGCATCGAGATATAAGTACTATATCTCGATGTTGTGTTGTATAGTTTATTTATCGAGGAAGGCCTTAACCATAACGCGGGTAAAACTGCGGGCACAGCTAGTATAGTGATAAAGTTGATTTTCTATCTGAAAATATCGCGGTTAATTCCGCAGCGCCCTAGCGTATTAGGCGCATTGCTAGTGCAAGGAATACCACCAAGTTTTATTCTCTTTTGCTAGAATAAGAATCAAAAGCCAATGTTAACGGTAAACAACACATAACATAACATCACGCCCGTAATCACCGAAGGGGTAGGCAGAGTCAAAGGGACAGCAGGTCCCTTTAACCACATTCAGCCAAAAATAAAACTGGGCTGGGCTAGATGGAAAATTGTGAAAAAGTAGTGACTAGTGCCTAGCTCGTCGCCTACACAATCACATACCCATAAACCCGATGTGCCATTGGTCGCATTTTACGTCATGCTAGGCAAGAAACACAGTTGGCACATTATTTTTAAGTCCCAGACCAACCCGGGTCTATGGACTGGGTTAGATGCAAAATTGTGAAAAAGTAGTGACAAGTAGCTAGCTCGTCGCCTACACAATTACACACCCAAGACCCTATATACCATTAGTCGCCTTTTACGACATGCTAGGCAAGAAACACAGTTGGCAAATTCTTTTTAAGTCCCAGACCAACACGGGACAGCGGTAAAATACCATCAATATACATTCTACAACCACAAGCTCCTTGAAAGAGCGGAAAACGATCGGTATTATGTTTCTAAGAAAAAGAATCAATCGTGTTAAATCAGTTTAGTACCAAGCGATCGCCGGAAATAGAGAACGAAAATTTTGTTCACTAAATTCATTTGTTGGCCCGAATAAAAGTTTTTTCCGCTACGGGCTCTAAAACCGTCTGTTGTGAGCTCCGGACGTTTGAAATAAAAGACGGATCAGTACGACTCGGACACGCGTCTTTGGAATTCCGTACTTTGTAATATTATAGACTGAGAAGGCTTAGCCAGCACAGAACACTGTACTGAATGGATGAATTCAGTTCTGGTTCTGGCACGTTTCTTCTTCCAATTATAAAACTTTTACTAATTTAACTTTAAGTAATTAATGTATGGTTTGGGCGGATTTGTTTGATTTGAAGATGAGTTTCAAAATCATGTTTATTAAAAAAACATTTATTAGGTATTTTATTTTAATTTAATGTCTTCGTAAAAAAACATCAAGTGTCCCTTTTTATTCGATGTAAAAAAAATGTGTTTATATACCTACTGGCTATGATATAAATATAATTATAAATAAATGAACAAATAACATACATTGATCTGACCTCGGAGTCAGATCAATGTAAGTTATTTGTTCATATAAAGTAGTACGTAAGCAGCTTATGCACTTATGTTACGAAAATCAGAATCATTAACATACAAACATAGAACAAACACAAGTATTCATCAGACGAATGTTTGTCTTTGGTGGGGATCGAACCTACAACCCTAGCGCATAGGGTAGGTTCACTACCGAATGCGCCATCGAGCCTACTACAATATTCAAAATTATATTCGCTTCTTGCTAGATTTCATTGAATATTGCTACCAGTTTCACCAAGGGTTAAACGGCTTTTAACTGTTCTCAGAATACAGTCTTTTGGAATAAATACTAAACGATTTCAGCCTTAAAGTCTTGTTCTACTTCAGGAATCAGGCCTTATATTTTCACCTGAAAAGATAAACTACGAATATTTAGACTACACTATAAGTATATTATATTATTCTATCTATAAATTTACCATTAAAAGTGTAATAAGAACTAAACGTTATACTAGGTGAAGTGGTAGTACTAAACTAACTAACCTTCACTCCACTTTCCTAGCGGGGTAGGCACTAGTTGATTAGTTTAGTTAGGTAGTACAATACTCCAGTTTTAATAATGGAACACAATATTTTTCACTTGACATTTCCGTGTCGTATCAAACAGCTACGGAACCCTACAATCGGGATCAGACAGAACGTCCTACAATAGCTCATCGTACTCCCCTAATACTGCAATTAGAACGGAAATACTATAGTGAAAAGATTTGTCCCTCTCTAATGAAGGGCAACTAAGCTCGCTAGACGGACCGGATCTTTTCCAAGGAAAACGCTAAATGTTTCGTTATTTACTGCTCCGTTTTGTTATTTGACTAATTAAACGGTAAGTCGAACTTATTGGTAGACCTTACGTTGATCCTTTATTTATTAAAGACATTCTTGATATTTTTTATCGATATTCAAAGCGAAGAAAAATACATACACTTTGTGACTGTGTATTAAAAAGAAACCAATTATATTTAATACCAACACTTATAATATCCCGAAAAGAATAATTTACAGCTTTACATTATTTATTTCCAAAGTCACATTCAATCCTCGAATCATATTAGCATAGATATTAACTGCTGTGATAAAAGGCACCATTCCTTAATTAAATTTCCCAGCTATTTATTTACTTATTCAATAATGCAAACGGCAGAAAGGATGCGAAAAAGACAAGCATTATTAACCTATTTCAGAAAGTGGAGAAAAGAGACGGGTAGGATGATTAATTAACAGCGGTGCCCGCAAGCGAGCCTCCACCACCAAGGAAAACTTAATTACTTTTCTCGGCCGAATCATAAAGCTGAATAATTCATACACTAGCTGCTAGGACAGTCTTGAATGTGTGACATAGAAGCGCACTTTCCGGCACTCGGTTAAAATTGAATTGCCTCTTACATTAGGTACGTTGGGCGGCTAACTTTAAAGGTTACGGCCGGCTGTGCAATGTTATGTTTCGTAATTTTAAGAAGCCTTATTGTCGTGAATTCGGATAGGTAATGTTGCGTTACTGACACGGATATTTAAATAAATTATGGATAAGCTCGGTAGCTGTAGTGCGCATATAAATGATTAAATATCTTGAAAATGTTGAAAGATGCAAATACGAAGTTACTGGGACTGGTAATTTTTCACAGCTATGAACGATTTAAAAAAAAATCTGGGTGTTGCATTGATAAAATAATTTGTAACATGCCTCAAAACTCACCTTAAAACGATTTATCTACTATTAGTCGTTCTATGTCATTATCATAAAAAACAACGGAGTAACTAAGGCCAATAACAGTTCCAGGACAGTTGTATAATATTTCTGAATTCTGAATTAAACAAAGTATAAAAGCTTTTGTGAGCAGTGCGTATATTTTTGTCTCGAAATAATATTATGGAGAGAAGCTTTACATTTCAGCGTAAAGCGTCGCATTAAGGAAATCGCAGTGTGTCGGATTGAGTCAGTGATCTGCGGGGGTTATCCGCTGTTTTTGCTCTTCGTGGCTATCTTTATACCGCCTTCTTCTTAGAAGTCAGATCATATTTCAGCACTAACAACCACTCTCCGATCACAGTATCAGATAAATACTGGCAAATATTTTTAAGATTGCCTTTATTTTTGCCAATTTTAGAATTTATTGAGCATAAATGTAAACGTGGACGAATGTTTGTGTGAAATAGTACTTATTAAAACACTTTTCATTCAGGGGCGTAGCTAGCTGATAATGGGGCCCTGGGGCAAAAAAAGAAACCGGGGCCCATGGGCCTAAGTAGCTTTTGGTCCAGGGACAGGAAACAGATGTTTTCTAATCAGGTTTTAGGGGCCCCGGGGCACTGCCCCAGCTTGCCCCTGGGTAGCTACGGCACTGTTTTCATTCATGTTGCTCCATAACTTACATTCATTGTAATTTTGTCTATCTAACCGGTATGCTTTGTGAAGTTTATAGCGTTTCCAAACATTCTATCTATTATTCTATATTCTATCCAAGCCTAAAATGATGTGTACTTACATCTTTCTTTATGTAAGTAAACAAATCATAATTTAGAGAACGCTAGATATAAAAGGATATACAATCTCTCAGGGTATTACGTAACTGGAAATCGAAAACCATATAACCTAGATATTTTGACAATAAACGAAACATGGCAAGTTGTTAGCTCAAACTCAAGGAATGTAGCCAGTTAACCGCTCTTGGTGAGATCCCGGGGGATATCGGCGACACGTTCCGTTCACTCAGCACGAGAGCTCCTCCAATTCTCAGAGACAATTTCAGTGTTCTTTCCCCGGCTCAAGAGCTCGCGATATAGCTGACATATACTTAATTTCGATTCGATGCCGCGCGGAGTCTGTTTGGAAGCGAACATCGGGAAAATTGCGACGAAAATATTCTTACCGGTTACTTATACTTACGTAGGTACTGTTCTATCTATAGGACTATGTCCCTTCTGACTTTAGTATGTTTGTTGTTGTAATCGATAATGTTTGAATACAATTCAAACGTAAAAGTACGTTAAGTAGATCGCGTATATAGTTTTTACTTATAGGTGCATAAATGAAAGTGTGACAATTATTTTACATGAAATATGTTAACCGTGCTTATTCATTTTTAATAAAAATAAAAATTTAAAAACGATGTTTTAATATCTATCATCTTTAGGCCATATTATACAAGTAAAAGCATAAATATTAGACATCTAAACTAATCATCAGACACATTTGAACAAAAACTATTTCGTGATTCATATATATATTTTTTTAATGTGTGATTTCGAATTTAATCCTGAACTGTTTGAGAAAAATACTGCGTATTTGCGGCACATCCAGTTCCGTGCAATTTTAAGTCATTGATCCAAAATTGGTGTCATGTTGTCGCGAAGGTGTGCGTGGGCCCCGCGGAAGCGAACATTGGGAAAATTTCCTCGAAAATATTCTTACGGGGCACCTCCACAGGGCCGTGAGTGGGAATAATTTCAGTATATTACCAACCAATAGACTGGAGCGCAAGTTATGAAATGGAAAGTTCGTTGCTATTATGTATACTGTCGGAACATTGGGCGGGGAAGCTGCGCTGTTATTAAATCATGTATCGGATGAATTCCCTGTGTGTGAAGAGAAAATATAAAATTATGTTAATAGTTGAAACTTGAAACGTTGCTTCGAAAACTTTTGTATCTTTTTGTTTCATGTAGATAATATTAGGGTTGTTTTGTATTTTATTGAGTGTTTACTTGCATGAATCCATTGATTTTTTGTTTTGCTATACAAATGAAACCGTTGGGGTCTTTTTAGGTTTAGGTAATGCTAGATTTTCTTATGCGATCATCAATTAAATTGAACAAATATTTTAGGTATAGTTGGTTCAAATTATATATTATTATGTTTATTTGAAATTATATTCAATGTATACTGACCCATTCTTATTTTGACTGCAGAAATAGTTGCGAGACTTTACAATCGTTAATACGCTTACCGAGTTTCTTAGTGTAACAATTTGCCTAAAATTTTGTTGCAATTTATTTACACCCGTACTCACATTTACCACCATTATATAAACCCTCCCATTCACCCCATGCAACATGACACATTCATTCTCAACTGTTATGTTTCAAACTCTTTCGGGATTACAAAGTTGAACCCTCTTCGCATTTTACAGGAAAAGTGGATTAAGATTTCCTATATCTACCTAATATTCCACATTATGGTCGGTTTGCATGATTTATAGGCTAACTTGGGAAACTTTCGCATGTCATCTACTGGCTCCGCGAAATTTTCTAAAGAAACTTTAAACTTTTTACATTAGATGGATTACTGAACCTTTGTACGTAATTTATAACATCATTGCTGTTAAACTTTATATTCTCCCATTCATAATAAAAGTCAACGTATTATGTGTATGCATTGCTTATATGAAATAAAAAGGTTTGACAAAGTCAAAAAGACCCCTCTGACTGATGCTACGGCAAAAATGCAGCTAGGATATAGTAAAGCAAAAAATTGAGGTCACCTGAAAATGTGAAATTAGTACAAACGTTCACTTATGTATATTTGGATAATAGTCATTATCATTATTTTGTATTCCCTACACTAATCCTGTAATCTAGCCTGTTCTATAAGTATTTGCAATTTTTTAGTTTAATCACCATCACACATATTTTATAAATAAACTGATGTTTTTTTTATAAAACAAGACAATTTGAGTATAATAAAAATATTTTTTTTTCGAACCTAACAAATACTAATTGGATAAATGTGACATTACCGCCTCCGATGTGGTAATAGTCTAAATGGACGGCATTAATAACACAAAAATAAAACAAAAAAACTGTTTAATTTCTCCCGACATACAATTAACGGAATAACAACTCTCGTCATTATTATATTCACTGTTTCACCGTTTTAACTAACGAATACAGTAATCACACAATATCCAGTATTACTTGCAATACTTTTGTGGAAACGAAGAGCGGATAGTCAGCTAGTAATTGACACCATCTGCGGTTTCACATAGAACTACCTAGTTAGTTTGGAAAGTATAAGAAATAAGTTAGTTGTTTACTCACAAGGAAAGTTCAGTGGAAATAATTTAAAGGACTTTTGTTTAAAATTATACATTTAAGGATATAACATGAATTTTATCTATTCATAGTTGAATTATTACGTGTAAACTTTTTTTGAGATGTACTATGGCGTATATTTTTATCTCACGTTGTTAGTGACAAACAAGGCTGTGTAATGTGCTATAAACGCACCATAACCTTTTTATCTTTTTAATAACTTATTTAACTGCATGTTAAATTGTTTGATGTTTATAATTCATACCTACCTAAATAAATAATAACTATGTTTAAATAAGCTAAAAGGTATTTATGAAAGTTTTAGATACATACGTATCTAAATTAAATATATTGATATTTTAATAATAAATATAAATAAATATACATACATACATAACATCACGCCCATAATCCCCGAAGGGGTAGGCAGAGTCGAAGGGGCAGCAAGTCCCTTCAACCACATTCAGCCAAAAATAAAGCCGGACTGGGTTAGATGGAAGATTGTGAAAAAGCAGTGACAAGCGGCTAACCTGTCGCCTACACAATCACACACCAAAAACCCGATACACCATTAGTCGCCTTTTACGACATGCTACGCAAGAACCACAGTTGGCATATTATTTTTAAGTCCCAGACCAACATGGGACAGTGGGCTGGATTGGATGGCAAATATAAATATAATATAAATATAAATATCCGACGACATCACATACATTGATCTGACTAAGAAGTAAGTAGCCTAAGCACTTGTGTTACGGATATCAGAAACAACAGTGGTATTACAAATATATACTTAAATATTGAATATTAACACACAGACACAGAACAAACACAAGTATTCATCATGCTTATGACAACAATATTTGTCCTGGGTGGGGATCGAACCCATAACTCTTGGCGCATAGGGCAGGGTCACTACCGAATGCGCCGCCGAGCTTGTCAACAATAACAATAAATCGTAATCTTTAATCAAAATAATAAATTAGTAACAAAGGTTTAACATAGCCTTAAGGATAGAGCACATATAATATTATTCAGTATGGATACACACCGGCATTCCACACTCAGGTTATTCCTTTTAAGAATCTTCGAAGATTCTTATCAGATTTATCACAAAACTACTCAAACGTAGGTAGGTATACAAGCAGCTATTGTGAGTCGTTACACAGCGTATTCTCAAGCCAGACAAGCACTAAGAGGCAACTAACGATATTTTGTCTGCTAGTGATTAATGGTAACAGACTCGAGGATTGTTCAACCGGGATGGGTTCAGAAGAAGCCTCCACAACCCGTGAAATTAACTTTCGTCGCCTCTCCAGGGCCGTCAGTTTATTTTCAGAAGTGCGTTTGCCTTTTTGTGGCCCCATATTTCAAAGGTTATTGGAAACGTTTGATTATTGATCCCCATTTCACGGTCATGTGGTCTATACCATAATGATGGTTTACGGTAACGATTATGTAGGGTGATTTTTTAAATAATATATTTTGGGTCTATGATCGTAAGGAGAATACGTGATGGAGACGTGACTTCGCGGTCGCTGGTCAGGTATATGAAGCACATAGAATATAAAAAAACGTAGCATAGTATAATATTCGTTATTTTTTCTTAAACTCGAAAGTCAGCTTGAAAATTATTTTTTAGGCTTCCGAAATTAAAAAGGAAAGGATCGTTTTGTTATCCATCTTTGTGTCATTCGATACGTTTTTGCACGCAAATATTTATTATGTGGATAAATTGAATAAGGAGTGTTATCGATTTTGTACAAAAAGCTATTTCATTTTACAATACATCCATTTTTCTATGTAAAAAAATGTAATGGTTTCAAATAATGGAGTTCCGACATATTTCAAGAGGCCAATTCCATACGGTCCTGAAAGGTAATGCAGTGATAAATGAAAAAGGGATCCTAAAACAAAGGTATACTTAAGCCGAATATTGATTCATCCCTTCCTTTCATAAGGAGACTTTTGTTTTCAGAATTATTTTATAATAGTTGGTGATCAACAGAGAAATATAGTATTTTTTATCTGCTTTTATAGATTAGAGAATAGGTAAATTAACAAAACAGTTGTTTTATAGTAATGTCATCAGATGAAATGGCAATAATGCACATACCTTCTGTGCCGACTCCTATTAATTTAAGAGATAAAAGCACTAGTAATTATGTGTTTCTGTTTTATGTGTTGTGTAATTATTTTATCATAATACGGCTCATGAGACAGGTACCGCCAAATAATGGACGAGCGGGTAGACGGAAAGTTATAATAAGGCTCCGTTGGTATGGAGTAAAAAGCTCTAAAAAGTAATTAATATCCCCTATTGGTTTCATTCATACAAACATATAGGTACAGTTATAATCTTTCATTCCGAAAATATTTGCACAAAGCCAAAAACCGAGCCGAACGAGAGGCACCGAATGCCCTCCCGGGAAGGGTAATCGCACCACTAATGGATCGGCAATGTGCGTCATGCTCTATGTCAATAAATGTCCAGGCTTTTAATGCTACCTTTGTTGAAGTGGGGCAATTACTCGGCCATCGCAATTGCGATACTCCACAATCAATGGCTTGTGTTCCCATGAAATCAATTTTCGTTTTCAACTTTAATCAGCCTTCGGGTGTGCTAGTAATGTGTGGTCTATTTTCTAAAATGTAGTCAGTCAGTTAGAGTGAGTACTTGGATATTATGTAGGTATTTTACTTATGAGGGGTATTTTTAGTCGTGATTTTCGTACAGATGTGCAATGGTTTAGACTTCGTACATTAAGATGCGCGGTTTCGATCCCTACATTGGTGCAAGTAGTTGTGGATGAAACGAGTACCTATTTGTCTCAGGTCTGAGTATTTGTGGTCTATTCATTGATTTTGATTTTCATGATAAAAGGTTTGAATCCCGTTAAAGGGAAATTATTCTTGTTATAATATGTTTATCTAATATGTGCTGTAAGCGTCAACTAAGCTATTTAAATAGTTTATCTGTTATTGAATATTTTCAGTTCATCTGATTTTTCCATATCCTATAAGTATAAATGTTTATTTAAGGGTCAAGAAATTAATGAGTAAGTCTGAAATAAATACGACTGACACTTTAAAAAGACTTTACTTTACTTTTTAGAAATAATTATTTCTAATTTAATAAGTAGGGACATAATATTCCATTTAAAACTGTCTATTCGAGTTCTATTGATCTACGTTAGCTATTAATTTAAATTATTGTTACAGTTCAGGTTTCAATAGGAATGTAAAGCGGTAATTTATAAGCGCTGGGAAGGTCAACTACCCTGTCTGATCTTATATAAAAGGACATTGTTATTGTATTTATTTATATTATGTATTTAGGGTTTATAAACTAAGGCGAAGTTTTAAATTAATTATATCGTAAAATAAAACGAACGCTGCCATAGTAATTTGGTCATTTCGGTCGCCATAGACCAATGGTTGAAGCACAAATATGTTTCAAGTTCCATATAACGTAATCATAGAAATTAACGTTATGATGACAATAAACAGCCTGCCGTAGGGTCAGAGAACCACATAGCTAATTTTTAGAGAAAACTTATTTTTATTATACCTACTTACATTAATTAAAAATACTTGTATTTATTCTCTTTGACAATATTTAATGCATCGATTTACGATATTTGAGACGAGCCACCTCTGGCTAAGAAAGTAACTTCAAGAAAATGTAGAACACTTTTAAGGAAACACATATTCAAATCCAGCAATGTTGGTTCTCAAAGTAAGGAACATCGGGTCGCGGCGCCACGGCTGGTCGCCTTTCCTCTACGACAAAATGCACTCACGCCTCCGCCGGGCCTGCACTCGCGAATGCATTTACATATTGATCTCGAAATCACAGTGGCTGAATCGCAAATAAAAGTGCGCTTTTATGTCTCCGCTTCGAATGCGATGCATGTGGTTTTCCACAATTTTGGCGCTGTTAACTCTTATTGTGCCGTTTTTGAAGCAATGAATAGTGTGGATCTATCGTCGATCTATGTTTGCTTGCTATAAAAAAGATTGGTTCACATGGCAGAATAATGGATAACGTTCTATTGCTATCGACAAAATTTTAATTGACAACTTATTTGTTTCAATTGAATATTATTTCACGCACAGCATCTCTAACGGAAGGTTTTATTTGTTTTCAATATTATTGCAAAAAATAGCAATTTAGATTTAGGCTCCATACAAGTACGCTCCAAACAAACTAGGAAACATTTTATTTTTATTTTTGTAGTTTATTTAAAAATAAGCCTTTCTATACCTATATAAATATAAATACATGAATATTAATAACATTCGGAGATTACGGGCGTGATGATATGAATGAATGAATGAATCAATAAATATTAAAATAATGCGTACTCTCTCACTATCTTAAAACGATAGCAATTTTGTTTTTATTTGAAAACTTCTTGTTTACCTTTTTAATCTTCTTAATAAGTTCTATGTCAGATATAATACATTTAAATGTTTCCAAAAAAAAATACCTCCCATTAAATGACTCATAACAAAATCGCGTTAGACAACACGCAAGCAATCCCCAGGTATTTGAACCACCCCAAAACGAGGACTGCAATGACATCATCAAAGAATCTGTTCGCCAGGGTCGCGAGACGCGTCATCGCCGCAGAAACTTTTAATTGCTTGTCATAGATTACTGGTGAGGGAATTTCGGCCATACAACTGATCGATTGAAGTCGTCTATCGCTTACAGCCTAGTTTTATAAAAAAAAAACCTTTATTTCTTATATAGGGAGGAACTTACTTATTTGAAATTGACTCTATTGTAAAGAGGGGCTGTGTCAGCAAAAGGTTTTAATAGGCATTATGTTCGGCTGTAATCTCCTTTTCTTAACGTTTAAAATCTAAAAGTACTTTTAAATAATTTTATTTACAAAATTATTTAGTCATTTAAACATCTCACCACATTTAGAAAATTATGAAATTAAATTGCCATTTCGTCGATTACGGGATTCGAATGCTTGCATCATTGCAGTCTTTTGAAAAAGCTACGTTATATGCGTCTTTTACAACTGTTTCATGATATTTGCTCTAATATTTAATGTCATTGGTAAATGTAGTAATACCTCCTATTTATTTATTATATTTAAATAATTGTAACAAAATAAAAAATAATGCAGATGATGAAGTATTTTTAACTTCCCTTGTATTTATAGTTCACACACAATCTACTTATTAGTGGAGATTATAATTTATGTAGTATAGAAGTCCCTAGTTTATGCGTTAGTTATAATTAAATAGCAAAAGGCTTAATCGAAACTAAATTAGACACAATTTAAACTAATGCGCTAATTTAAATTAAACCACGAATCGTATCTTAACTTCCGTCACTCCGGGCCAACTCCAAAGGACCAATTACAACGCTGCCAGGTTATCGAAATGTTATTTTATTTACATTGACATTTTTGGCACTCAAGGTAAGGTTTCCAAGAAACAAATTTACTGAAGCCAATCTGATTATTTCTCCATCTTGCCCGTTTTCGGGACGAATCTCTCGCGGGCGTTTAGATCAATTTATTACATATTTATTGCCCTAATCAGTTTTATTTCCGACAGGATGATTAGTTCTTCTCCATTGGGAGACGAAGCTAATTGGTGTTTTCTGTTGTATTAATGTTTAATGGATATTAGGCACGACACTGTTACTTTTATGAAAATATCATAAAAGTGATGGATTAATTTATATGAGCTTGCTATTAACTTTAAATGACGTTATTTTACAAATATGTACGTTGTATTCTGAAAAAAAAATTTGGTTAAGTATAAATGTTTTCGGATATATTATAAACATATTCATTCGTCTTTACATTATAAACATATTATTATTTATACTTACATACATACATAACATCACGCCCATAATCCCCGAAGGGGTAGGCAGCAGTCCCCTTTAAACACAATCAGCCAAAAATAAAACTGGGCTGGGTTAGATGGAAAATTGTGAAAAAGTAGTCACACGTCTATTTGAACTTATACATAACTTTTATCTATATTTACACTAAGTTCTTAAATTTTATATGAATAGGTATTTACCTACATGTTTATTAATAACAAGCTGTTACTAAAACATCGATACTAAACTTATACTAACTTCATGAAAGATCGACGTCTAACCCTCCACCTGTATCTAGGTCACGGATCCGAACATGAACCAATTGATTTTCTGTTATCTGCTTATGACATAGATGAAGCATTAACCTATTTGACATCAACCCGGCATTGGTAAAGTTTTAAAACTTCTTTTTTAACCTGAAAGCTGACGGGCTAATTTCGACGTTTAGTTAATTCACCGTGTATTAACGACAGAAACGGCGTGTTGTGATTGAATAGTTGCATGTCCCGGGGTATTAAAGCCTGTCGTGGCTGGTAGTAGTAACTCCGACTTAATTTTCGTCAGCTAATGACAGAGAAATCATGCTCTATTCGACAAGCGTGTTTTGTTGATCAATTTTCATTAACGAGAAACAGTTTAGCAATCGCTGTTTTTACGATGTTGTTTATGGCTAATCCGACGGACTAATGACCGTGATGAGTCATTGTTAAAATGTTCATCATTAATCGTAATAGTCCATAGGTATGGTGTTTGTTCGCAATGAATTTCAGAATATAAACGATACGGTTATTTGAAAACTATTTATTTTTAATAGCTTGGTATGTTTTTTTTTGCTTGAATTGATATTTTTGTTAGTTTCATATTTTTGTTTTGCAAATAGTGTTTAAGTATATTATTTTATAAGATTTGTTTATACATATAGCCAAATAGCTGAATATGTGATAATAAAATCTGTTTATTAATTAAATAGCATTTTAAATTCTGCTTATAAATAAAACACTTCTTTAAAGAAATTAATCGTTGAAATTTCAATACTCAAAATATCATTATAAATTAAAAATTTTAGAAGCCAGTATGCTTTCCGTCATTTTAAATAACAGTCAAATACACTTAGTGCCACATAAGTATGGATCAAGTTGTTTGTAATAAAGTAATTTATAATAATTATAAATAGAAGCAAGATAAATCGTTTTAACAATTAATATCCCACTCCAGCCGCAGTTTCCAGTATTACAACCATAACTAATTGTTGATGTTTGATAGTGCGGAGCGGCTACGAAACTTATTTAAAGTACAAATAAGAATGTTTAAAAGCAAATTATAGTGAAACCGCAACGGATGGCGCCCTACTCCCGAATTCTGTCTAACTAGTCGGACGTCGAAGATATAAATTTTAGAATAAGCTCCACTGAGTGTGAATATCTTAGGTGTAATGTAATTGAAGTAGATACCTTTTTCTTAAGGTCAACTGTGTGCGTCAGAACTTTATAGTCTACCTGATATTAAATATGTATAAGTGTATGTATTTTTTAAGTATTAGATATTATAGATACTAGATTATATCGTTGTTTTCGACTAAATGTTATTTATAGCTATTAAATCATAATAAGAAATAATATACTAATCAATATGATAACAATTTTAAATACATATCAAGGATATATGCCGTTATTAAGAAACAAACCTTGTACTAAACAAAAATAAATTGTACTAAACAACGTAATGAATTCAATGAACTTAAATAAACTTTTACTTGCGTCTTTCAATCTCTTTACATATTCTGTCTGTTCTGAGTCTTACTTTACTGTTTTATTTTATATTAGAAATGTAAGTTTACTTATTCAGAGCGTATTTATTACTATTTGCAAACTCTCAGTCGTTATTTAATATAGACTGGGTAGCTCAATGTACGTGAAACACGTAGGTACGCTTTTCCAAAAGTTTTAAGTCCGCGTTGGTGTCAAAATCTGTTGGTGTGCGGTCTCAACACAAGCTGTGCTCGCGCAACTTAAATACGACTTAGTACAACTTCTTGCGACATATCGAACTAGACTAAGATGCCAGTTTTGGCTGCGATGCCGCTGGAGTTTGCTTTGTCTTCACCCGTTTGATAATTGTTGGGAGTGGGTACTGTGCAATGGGCCGATAGGTGAATACTGATACTCGGTCCCATTGTTTTGATGGAGTTTCAAGACTGAAGCTTATACTAAGAATTGATGGCTAGCTAGTTGATGGATTAAGAATCCCGCCCTGGGGGTTTGGTACGAATAAAATTATGTACTATGAAAAATGCTAAGAAATACTTTTTATGTATATGTATTGTTGATGTAGTTTTTTTAAGTATTTTTTTACATTCATTAACTGTATCTTATTGCTTCTCTCCAAGTTTTTTGATTATCGGTCAGTAATAAATCTAATACATATTGGCAAAATATAAATATACCAGTTTGCACTTTTTAAGAAATGTTTTAAATAATTTCAACTGCAAATGATTGTTAATTAAGTTATATGTGATGAAAAGGAATTTACAGTATCTACATTACAGTACTCGTACGTGCCGGAATTTTCGTTATGTTTACAGCTAGACCCGTATCAATCTAGCAGATGTTGTGAAACCTAAATCACATAACTAAGTAGGAACGGGTTTTAGCGATTTCCATAAATACTTCCTTACTTATATACTTCCATAAATACTTATTACAATTTTGGTTCTTGACATGCAATTTAATGGCCGAGGAATTTATTTTTGTGTTTAATCCAATGGGAGTGCTAATAAATATTTTGATATTTACATTGTATGGTTATTCACAGGTCACAAATATTTTTTTTAAATAAAAATCTTCTGAATGGTTTGACTCAATGTTGTGATATTAGAAAAAATGTAATAAAGATTATGTAATAATTTGTTTACTATTCAACTACCCGCAATGAAACTTACAACTTTACCGCGCAAAGAGTTTGATTAGAATTGCCAAATATTAATGTCAGCCTCTCAGTCCGATGTGGTGGCAAAATACCTTATTAGAAAGTGATAAATTATGACAAAATATTCCGTTTACCTACTTTATGCTAATTAAACATCAAAGACAAACATTGCTTAGCGCGGTATTCCGAATTTATGCTCTAAACAATAAGTAAACTCACTTCGCAAATACGATTTGGGTCTTGACAAATATACACAACAGGTGTTTGTATTAGATTTCTTAATTTGTTCACACTTATAGTGAGTTAAATTAATTGATTTAAACAATTTTGAGTACAATTTTTCTATTATTTCGCTATGATCGCGAATAGAAAACTTAAGATAAAGTATGGAGAACATCATTTTATGATTTTTTAAAGAAAATACGGTATGAAATGAAAATTATATTGATAATTTAATAAAAGATATTTATAATATTAAAATATGTAAAAAAAAATATCAAACAACAGTCTTCAAATTAGCATTTTTGAAAGGAAATAATTTCATAGTTTAGTTTTGCAGTTCAGCAATTATTTACTCTGAATTTATGATTCCAATGAAACTAGCAGTCCTAGATGTTTTCTAGCTAGAGCATAAAATAAGAAGTCGACAATATGCAAAATTTCGTAAAATAAGCTATTACAGTCTTGTGGGCAAACTATTGACTATTTACCATTGAATGAGACGTAATTTTCGATTGGAGAGGAAAATTCTCGTTTTGTTACGTAGTTCAAAGCTGTGCGAATCGAATATCCAATATTCTGTCGTTCAAAGGCTTGCGCATTTTGATGTCGGTAAATAAATGTACGTATCTTCGTACAGTATCAAAATGCTTGTGTCGTTTCCGAACCGATCTCGTATAAACGAAGGTAATTTTGCTACCAGCGATTTTGTTTATAAAACTCAAATAAATATTTGTTAATTGATTCGTTCCGATATTACTCGTAGTGCTTTTTACTCGTTTTAACATTTTATTATCGTGCTTGCATATATCGTGTTAACCTGCAATTTGTTTGTGTGCTTTCAATCAATTCAACCTTTGCTTACGTAATTGCAACCGTTTATTAAAATGGTGAAACATAATACATATTTTTCCATTTTGTTCTTTGTTTTATTTTGTTTTATCACATGAATTTTTTTTAGCTTTATGATGCTGGTTATAGTAAAGCTAGGACAATGAAGTTTACCATCTAGGTACTTTAAAATGCATTGTGATAAAAACCGAAAACATTCATTGTTCATAATAAAAGTAGGTATACAATGTAGGTAAGGGATCGGGTAACTGTTAGCCAGTAGCGACCCTATTCAGGTAACTTCACAAAACAGGACTCATCCTGACCATTATTAAACAGTTTTATTTTTATAACAGTCGCGTTAGCTAAAGCAGATAAATAAATAAATAAATATCCGACACCATCACATACGTACATTGATCTGAATCCCGAGATAAGTAGCTTAAGTAAGCACTTGTGTTACGGATATCAGAATCAACAGTAGTATTACAAATATATACTTAAATATTGGATATTAACACCCAGACACAGAACAAACACAAGTATTCATCATACAAATTTTTGCCCTGGGTGGGGATCGAACCCACAACTCTTGGCGCATGGGGTAGGGTCACTACCGAATGCGCCATCGAACCAGTCAAATATATAAACATAATTATTATTGGCAATGCATGATTTTTTTTCTACCATATTATTATTATCATATTAATATTATTATTAATTAATAAAATAATATTATTATTAATAAATAAATTAATTAGTGTATTAACTGAAGGTGATGTAAGGAGTCATAAAAACCGTAGAGCTTGTATGAAAAGGATCATGAATGTTGAAGAGGCGAGTAAGGTGTGTAAGGATCGTGCCATATGGCGTTCGGTTCTCTCTGCCTACCCTGCTAGGGAAATGGCGTGAAGTTTAGTTAGTTAGTCCATTCACCCATGTTCCTGAAAATATCAAAATATCACACTATCCCAATTTGAAAAAGCTAATACTCACTTTTAAATATATTATTATGAATTGCATAGCATCGCATGAATTCCATATCATCATTTTTAACCCCCGACGCAAAAACGACGGGGTGTTATAAGTTGATGTATCTGTGTTTGTGGGTGTGCCTGTCTGTGGTATCGTAGCTTCTAAAAAATAAACCGATTTTTACAATTAGTAACTACAATTTATGAAAATCTGTCCTGGTCTTCAATTCGTTTCTTAGCTGTGATATGAATCTTAGACGCATAACGGGTATTTATTTTCCTTTCAAACGTATGTGGGACCTAACATTTTAACACTCATGTATTCTAGAACCACTGAGCTCGTCTGATGATGGAGCTCGAAGGTAGGCGATATAACCCTGGATTGCCTATTAGTAAGCCCATCGAGTTTAGGCTTGTTAGATTTGTCTTAACTAGTTATTTTCATAAGATATGATTACGAGAACCAGATGCTGAAACTTGAAGGTGGCTGATGGAACTCTGGAATGCCTACTGGTAAACTCATCGAGTTTGGGCTTTTATCTCTAAGTGACGAGTGCCTTATGCTGGAAATGTGAGGTGTCTGAACTAGTTCATATTTCTGATTGACGAAGACCTAATGCTGTAAATGGGAGGCGGCTGATTAAGCTTTGAAATGCCTGCTAGTAAAACCATCGAGCTTGGGCTCATGTAGACTCTTCTTAACTAGTTCTGTTCATGTCCCCTGATAAAGCTGGAAGGGGAGGAAGAAGGAACCCTGGAATGCCTACTAAAGTTGTTTTAAGAAATGGGCAACCTATCCTTATACCAGGTATGGTTTGCTCCTTGTGCGAAGCCGGGGCGTGTCGCAAGTTAATCATATTTTAAGGACATGTGATTTAAATAGTAATATATCAGAATAAGATTCGGCGATTATTTTAAAAAGTGGAAAATAAAAATAAAATTAAAAATGTTGACAAAATGAATAAATTTTCTCAGCTTTTTAACTTAATTTAAAGAGCGTATAAATATTTAAAAATTGAGCGTCGCTGTGTCGGGTGTTACTTAAATATCATTGCGATCATGATCAATTGAACTACTTTATGGATATAATCGTAAGAGCAAACTGCGATGGCGCCTTTTACAACCATATCATAGGGTATCGGGAGGCAATATAACAAACGAGATAGCGCAATGGGCAGTCGGATGCCCCCAGCCTCCGGGCAGCGTCACTGACAATATCCAGTCACAGCGATAATGCTCCGATCATATCACTGCAATACCATTTATGTGGAGTATGTAGATGAGCTTGCCAGCATTTTGCGGTAATATCAGGTTAGATTACGTACATTATATAAGAGGGATGAGGTTCTATACAGGCCTGCATACTAAAGCATTTCCCCCGACTGGTTCTGTTTGAGACCACGATAATTTTAATCGAATTAAACAAAAAAAAAATCAATAATGAGTAACTTCCACCTACGCCTAGTATAATATTCAACTCTCTTTAAAATTTCAAATTCAAATTCAAAATATTTATTTGCAGAAGATTTGGGTGTTACAAAAAAAAGATGGAAAAGTTTCTAAATTCGAATCGCCACATTCGGCCCAGAGCGGCATGCAAAATCTTATTAATATTCTAAAATGTCCATTTGATTATACCTAATTAAATACCTTCAAGTAATTACAGTGATTCATATTAATTAATGAATATAATAAAAATAACTCAATTTATTATGTAGTTATAATAAAATTTACAATTAAACGAAAAAGTCAACTATATAAATTTACTAAGTATATAAATTATGTGCTGGAATAGCGAATGAAATTGTATATCTAGTATATGCATTTAGTAGAGATGGAAGGTACTGCGCTAATATAGAAAGAAGAGTGAATGCAGGGAATAGGGTGAATGGAGCGTTAGGAAAACTTCTAGGCAGTAAAGTCTTAAGCCAGAAGGCCCAGCTCGCTATACACAATGCGGTGCTGATTCCTACGCTAACATATGGAATCGAGAGTTGGGTATGGCAGAAAGCATGAAAGTAGAATTAACGCGGTCGAGATGCGTGCGCTGTGGAAAATCTGCGGTGTATCGCTCACAGACTGCGTTCGGAATAATGATGTAAGGAAGAGAGTCGGTCTGAAGGGATCAAGGTAAGAAGAGGCATGCTCCGGTGGTTCGGACATGTGGAAAGAATGGATGACGAAAGATTGACTAAACAGATTCACAATGCAAAATTGGAAGGATGTAGGAGCCGCGGAAGGCCCAGGCTCACCTACCACGACCAGATTGGTCGTGTATTAACTGAAGGTGATGTTAGGAGTCATAAAAACCGTAGAGCTTGTATGAAAAGGATTATGAATGTTGAAGAGGCGAGTGAGGTGTGTAAATATCGTGCCATATGGCGTTCGGTTCTCTCTGCCTACCCCGCTAGGGAAGTGGCGTGAAGTTTAGTTAGTTAGTTATAAATTAAATATGTCAATAATTATTACAGAGCTAAATTATATAACATTTTGTCTGACAAAAATTCATTCACAGTGTAATAGCACTTTTGAAGTGACAGCTTTTTAAACATTTGCTTAAATTGTATGTCTGTTGTCTAATATAGATCTTGGTTTAAGTATGGCATTTGTACCTGTCGCAGGCAATTAGTATAATTCCGCTGTTTACGTACGGCGTCGTCAGTTTAAAAACTCTAGCAGTTATTATGTATTGTGCCCATAATTTCGACGTTGGTTGTTCTTCTTTGGTTCTAGCTATAGGGTCACAGTTGTACCTAACACTCCTCCTTGCTTCGGCCGTCGTCGTGCCTATTATTTTAACTACTACTTATTATTTGTGAACCTGACCTGAACTAAATACTTGCGGCATAATATATAATGACACGGCCATATTTATTTTGCCTCCGGCATAATACATAACTGCGAGCGTTTTTTAACTGACGACGCCGTACGTATGTAAACCGTATGTATTCTATGAATTATTGTCGTATTAAATCCATTTTCTGTATTTTTACCTAATTTTTAAATCACACAAAAACAGTAGGTATGGGTAATATTAAAAATAGAAATTCGAGAAGAAATAGAAAACCCGTAACGCGAAGTAATCCGTTTTATTCATCAATTTTTTTCTCTCTTCGACGGTGAATTTTTCCCCGTTCAGAGAACAAAGCTTTCAACATTCTTGCACGTTTTGATCTTGAATCGCCTTAGTTTACCGTATAATAACTCGAGCGAAATAATCTATGCTTCGGGACCTTAGACATAAATTGAAAATCTTATTTACGACTGTGCAGACTCGTCGCATGGCATATTTCTTTTGCATTTGATTTGTAATTCGTATAGTTCCAGAAACGTCGGTATATTTTTATAGTTTAATATGTCGTTTTTCTTTCTGTACAAGTTGAAAACTCAATGTAATCTTATAATTTAGTGACATAATATCGTATTGAATTTTAATATAAATTTAAGTAAAGCAAATTCAACAAGAAAACTGTTCAATCATATCATGGTCATGGGGTTCAAATTGTAAGGCAGTGCAAGTGCAACGACTGATTTATGATAGTTTTTATGAAATACATTTTATCAAAAATTAGATTAAGATTGAAATATTACTATTTATCAGCATAAGAACTATAAAATTTACTAACTTTATGTTTATTTTTATTATTAAAAGTTATTTTCAATATTGGCTGTCATTTAAATCAATTTCAATTTAAAATATAGGTACAGGCACTTACTAGTCGCCAGATTATAAGTTTGGTGAGTACCTTAAAAAATAAATATTTTATAAGTGTATTAAATGGGGATTTTTATAACTAAGTAGGAGACTGCTGCAAGACTTATCGCGAACTTACATCTTCAGCAAATTCCAAACAATTTACCCGTTTTCGGAAGCAGCATTGATACTTATCGGCGATCGTCGGCTATTGTGGCCATTCAAATAGTACACAATCGTCGAAGCAGGTATTCCTGTAACGGACTGGATCGCAGTAAATTGTGACGGCGCCCGGCCTCGCAATCGGCCGAGTCACCGGGGTGGAATTAAACGATTTATCGTAGTCACGGAGTGCGATTCCATGGATCCCTGTCACGGGTCGCAATATTGTTGTTACACGGGTGCTGCTAAATGTATGTATAATTTTGAATTTGCACCCGTTAAGTGGAATTAGATGCTTCGTAGATCCTGCAGACCTACTGTTGCTGTAACGGCTACGGTCGAGAGATATGATTTATATAATACTCTGCAAAAAAAAAAGAAACTTAATATCAAGAAACTCAATCAGAAAAAAAAATAATACCTATTTCATTTCACCAATAATAGGACTTGACCGCAATATTTATAGCAAAATAATCGTAATTCTTCACAGCTGGTATGTTGAAATAACGTATTGGGTATTATTGTTGTCACAAGTGATATTTCAACTCATTCCGACATTTGTAGTCCGCATCAATATTTTTACACCATTCAGATAACTCGCCAACCCATATTAATAAAACCGGTCTCCTTTGAAGCTGAAATTCACTGATAATAAAGCTCAACGCATTAAGTAAACGTCATGAATTTATTATCCTCAAAAAGCTTTATTGAAATGCGGTCGGCCTTTGCAATAAAATTTCAATGGGCTTTATTAAATATAAACAAATCCCTATTTACTCATGCAAATTGTTCTACTACCGTTCTGAAGCAACAAGCTTCTCGGTAGTCATAACTCAACGCGCCTCATTTCGTGTGGGTCTCCACAGGGACAATATATCAACCCCGATTTATTTTCTTTCTCAGCTCTCATAACCTCCTCTCTTTATTCGATGTCGTCACTCTAACGCGAAAGGTGCGGGATTACGTTGAAGTAACTGTTGTGTCTTGATTCCTTTATATTAAATTTCCCTCTTTATATATTGCCACTAGTCAGACACTATCTAATAAATCTGTCTAAGTAAGCACATTTAGTACTTATCTAGGTACCTATAAAGATCAGCTATGTGTTAATTGTCAAGATGTTACCGTTGATTTATCAGTAGTCTTCCTATAAGAACTGATCTATTTTGCTTAGCATACAAATGCTGAATGTTTACATTTACATAAAGAGCCTATTATGATACTATAAGGTCCATAGGTATGTAATGCCTGAAATTGAATTTATTTGTGTAACAAAGAATTAAATATATAAATAGAAGAAGAAAAAACACTCGCATAATCCTTATAACACACTAATAACCTTGAATTTCACACGTCCTGCTTTACTAGCTAGGCGTTTTTATTAAACCTTGTAAATGCGATAGTTGACGATATTACCCTGTACGGAAATATTTGCATTGGTCTCAATGTTCAGAGACTTGGTTGGGTGGCGTGTAAGCAGAAATCGTCTGTGTATTCCCGACACGTTTCTCACTGCGGGAGACGAGATACAAATCCCAGGGGAGACTAGGAATCTGTTCACATATACCTTCATGCTCACCTTACTGATATTTATACGCGATTGAAAGAAAAATACGTGCACAATCGTATGCCATACCAATACTCGGTGTGTTGAGAAAATGGATTACAGGGTATTATAGAAATATTTTCTATACTCTTTCTAATTGGGACGTTAAATTTTAATTGTTTACTATAAAATTAATAACTATTATTTTCACTAAAAAATATGCCACTTTGATTAAGCAGATTATTATGTTTCTTGTTCCCTAAATCGTGTTCTAGGTTAGGTTAGGAACATAATTTTATTCCATCAGGAAAATAATTTAAGGCAGTAAAAATACATACAATATAATTCTACTTTACTGTACGTTCGTAGTAGTCTTACTGATTACTTAAACTGTAGTTAGTAAAAAATCGTAGTACTGCTACGAGGACTACGGCTGTGTCTACGAGACAAACGGTTTCGAATGAATAAAATAATGTTAACAATAAATATCACTTTGGAATAAATGAACACAGAATAAACGTGATGAAAGTGTACTGTTTTCACCTCTCCGAGCTTTCTATTCTACCTAAACGATTTCAACATTGAATAAAGTGATAAAATGTTTGCGCCAACGTCAAACACGCGATGTTTTTATGATTTCATTTCGTTGCCTTTTATTAGCTTTTTTTCAATTCCCTAACTTTATATTCGAACAAAAAATCGTAATAACGAGAAACAAATTTCAGGAATCAAATTAAAAATAATTCCGAAAAAAAAGTAGGACGTATCTCTACAGAACCTTATAGAGAGTACTAGGTTTCACCTAGTGTATAATTTCTATCTCGTGACTATGTCAATCAAATGGAGTAACAAGTACTAGGTATGTGTATATAGTACCTAAATTTGTAATACCTTTGGATCCGTTTGCGTAAGATTTAATTTGTTATGTAGATGTGGTATGTCTTGCGGTACCGATAAAATTTTGCTCTGAAATTTTTCCCTATAAAATTTAGCCCCGACTAGTCAAAATACACGTATAGGTGCTCGAATCTACAAGAAGAGTACACATACATAACCAAAAGGCAGAGAACTTATGCTACCACTACTTAACCATACTGTGCCCTAAATAAAATTGAGTTGCGTTGGTTGAAAAACTGTGAAAACGTGACTAGTGGCTACGTCGCCTACATAAATACAAACCCAACACCTAATACACATTATTCGCCTTTTACGACATACTAGCCAAGGAACACAGTTGGTACATGCTTTTTGAGTCGCAGAGCACCATGGGACTAAAGATATATTGGTACCTAACTACTTTTTATGACAAAATATATCATTGTCTTCGTCTTAAGACAGACGTATGTTAGTCTTAAGACAGTCGTATGTTAGTCTTAAGACGACGATGACGATATATATACCTTTTTTACTTTATGCTTAATATCTATTGCTTATTTTCCCCTTCATAATGCCCCGAGGGATTCCGGTGGCCCACGTGATTTATAGCTTATGCAAAGAATGAGAGGATATTTTCTACACCATAATTCAGCCTAGTTGAGATTAGAGCCGGGTCTGCGTAAGATGATATATCAATCTGTTTCCTTCTTGCGCCTATTTTATGGGACCGTTATATTGAGTTACCATTGCTATAGTAAGCTAGTGTTATGGATTTAGATGAAAAGGATACTATTAAGTACTGTTTAAAATTAAGAAAAATAATTTATGTTTTAACTTTGCGGTGTAATAAAAGATCAGATATCATGTAACAATTTAGATTGGTTTAATTGTCAATTGTTCTTCGTCATTTTGGAATATCTTAATGATTTGTATGCAAGGGCTATAGGATGATGTTAAAAGTCTATCACATTATGTACAGCATTTTTAATAAAAACACAAAATTAATTAATTATGTATGTAACTCAAAGCAAAAACCAATTTCATAAAACGATTTGCTTAAATTGTAATTATTTGAAAAATAAAAAGGACATTCTGGGAATTCAGAACTATCCCTTACTAGAGATTTATTATAAATCCTGTTGCACAATAAGCGGTTTTATTTGACGAAGGGCCATATTCTCTAGTTTCCTGATGGGTCGTAACAATAACATCGACGTTTAAGGGCCGTGTTCTGTAAATCCGGGTCTGGCCGCAATTGTCTACATCATTAAATTAAAAGCTTTCGTGTTCGAAGGCTGTTTGTAATATTCGCGGCACCTACAGCCCATTGGTACAAGGGCACGGTCGGCTAAACAGTTAACTAATTTATTATCCATAAATTTCTGATCAAGAAGTTGATAAGACACGTTCTTAAAGCTTTACGAGTTAGCTTGCGTTTAATCAGTCCTGAACACTAGAAGTGGGTTAAGTTTATATCTCATGAATATATTAGACGGAATGATTTTATAAGCCTTTATTCAGATATAGGATTAGGTTATCTGATGGAAGTCAAACTGGAAATGTAAAGTTGTTCCGCGATGTTATACTTTGGTCTATTTATCTTCAAGCCTCGTTTTATCTCAGAAAATCAAGGAGCTTGTAAACACTGGATCTGGTTCTGGTTTTAATAAATATTTACCTCGGGTGTGTATTGTTTACTTAGATTAAGTATTTATTGCCCTTTATTTTAAAATCATATGTTAAAATATTTAATAATAAGCCATAATATTAATATCAGATCTAATCATGCTGGCAGAAGCTATATTATGAATCCATGACATTGAAGTGATTCAGGCTAATTTTATGTTGAAATGGTTACAAATTAATTAAAGGGTAACAAGATTTATTTCTTGGAACAAACCTCATTTCTATTGTATACTATTTTATTAAATTTAGATAACATTGAAAGTAAGCTAACTTAACATATAGGTATATATATTATAGGTACGACTATCTGTGTTTATGTCATATAAAGATAGATACTAGATGTATAATATTCCCTATTTAAAAAAAATATGGTTAATAAGGATGAATAAAATAACACATTTACTGTTTGCAGTCTCATTTAATTTATCATTTTTATATTTATTAAACTAAGATAGTTACATTAAAACACACATTGCGTAACAAATTGGACTGGAAGATATGTTAGAACCAGTGATACAATACGTACTTTTAAGTACTTTTATTGCTGAAACCCCATCCTTTTATTCGGGCATTGATGCAATTGTTCCGCTGTAAAGCAGTATCTACAAACATACATTACAGTTACAATAATAGCTTTTGTCTTATTTAAAAATGGTGTATGGTACATGACCCTTTTAATTTGATATGATATTAGACTTCAATAATAAAACATTTAGCATATACCTACGCAGAATAACTTGACCCAAATTAAGTGCTTAATTTATATTATCATTTTGTTGGTAGAACAATATTTTGTGTATATGACGATGTTCAACAATATTATAATTAATGTGGAAATGTATTTAATTTATAATGGCTTTATCGTATTAATAAATTTGCCTTCAACAGATATAAAATTCAACAACAAAACTACCACCGCTTAAAAAATATTCGAACTGCAAGCACGGGTCGAGGAAATTAAAATACATACATTATTAACGGCAAACAGGATTGAAATCGGTTTTGGTTTCCGGTGAACTTTATTCAATGTTATGCAAAATAAAATCTTATAATTTTTTTTAGGCAGGTGCCTATAATAATAGCCGCCTCAAGATTAAATACAAAGTTGTTTACAGGACGATCAATCAATAACATCTTCATTTATTTTGTTGAAACGACTATACCTAACGCATTATAAATTATGATCTCTTGCAAAAAAAGTGGGACTGTTTATAAAAATATGCCAATCAGCTATAATCAGTTATCGACATCATTTCTGTTAATACAATGTTCTGAACGTACCTACATACAAAATAATATAAAATATACAATGTTTTTAATGTACTAAAATAAACCTATATCATAAAGTAGGCGATACTTATCCGCGTAGATAAACAGCCTAGTTCATTTTCTTCTATGGGCTATTTATTTATTTTTTTCTATGAGTCGTTCCTGGGGTTAACGCATTCAAGTAAGTAAACACACACTTTTTTTGTATTAACATGTTTTTTTCTTTTAATCTTTTTTAAACTCCAAAAGCAACGTAGAGGCTTTCGATCAAACTGACAAACGACTATTTCACTTACCACAATAATAAAGCGAGTATTATTATATGTGAAATGAGGAATCAATCACAAAGTAAGTTGTTATGAGTATAGTAGGTCAAGTACGTCACATCGGCTGCGTAGTCGGCAAGAGTTTCATTTGTCGAGTTCCGCCCAGACAAGGCCTCGCACCACAAGTCATCCATCTTGCTCCGAATAAACGGGGATAGGGTGGACCTAAAATATCATTAAAAGTGGATATGTTCCTCTGAACACGAAGCGAGTCTAACACGAAAAACGTAACTCTAAACGCCATGTTGATATACATATTTTAATATTGTCATTGTTTTATTTTAATTAGTATTTAGGTATAATACTTTACAAATAGTCAACTAGACGAAATGTAGAAAAGACAACTTAGCTTTTACTTTAACTTTAGAGCGCTCTGCATTAGCGTATAAAAAAATCTCGAACGAAATTACCTAAATTTGATCTAGGCTAATTTACCAATGTTTCTCTATACATAACATTAAGGGTTGTTAATGTACACGCTTAGAAATAAATTTCAAATTCGTTATTTCAATTGGAACAAACATACGTACGAACTGAGGCTTCAACCGTATAGTCCATTTAGGGTTCACTGTGATATTGTGTCTCCTCTTTGTTAGACTTATTCGGTAAACTGTAAAAGTAAAGCGGCTTGTAAAACCTATTCTAACTAGTTATGTACATTATATTACAAAACGGCACAAATAAATTATTAAATTAAGATGTATAATGTAAATAAAATACATATCCAAAAATCAGCCCACGTTGAATTACTTATTATTTATTTATACCAGAACTTTAGTTTATAATGATATGAGCTATTGCTATACACAATGAGTACGTAATGACTTTTTCAATGGCCAATAAAAATAATAAACTATTTATATAAAAGTCCAGTAATTGGATATTGCTGAAACTAAAACCTACCTAAGTTTATGGCGGTAAACTACTAACAAAAACTGCTACTATACAATTATTATGGCACTGTCTCGTACTAAAAATATTACTATCGTAATAATAAGGAATGGTTTGAGTGGAATACAAAACGCGTAACGAAATTCTCACTTGTAATTATATCACACGAAAATGTAATAAAAGGAAACTAAAAAACTGGAATGTATTATTAAAGCCCGTTAACAATCTGGGTAAAATCTATTTTTACAATCTTACAATATTTTAGCCATTTGCTTCACAATAAGGAAAACTATTATGGGCTAATACTACTATCTAGATAATATATATTTCTGCTAGTAATAACAACAAAATATTAAGAGTCTTTTTCATTATCCAGTACTTACGTACATCTTATAATCCTCTTTTTATTATACCTCTGATGTGTAATCCGAGCACCGATTTACAAAGATAAAATTGGTTATACCCTATTCAGGGCACGTTTACACAGACCGATTTTCCGGTAAAATCTCTTCAAAAGGGATTATGGGACAATTCTCTAAGATTTTACCGTAAATGTTTCCTTGTAAACGTACCTTACAACCTAAAACTACAACGTAATGTATTATGGCAACATATTATTTTGGTTAAAGGTATGAATACAACATACTTATTACCAAAACTTAGAACTCATCTCTTCATGCTCTCATTAATGATAAGCAGTTTAAACCGAACGGAACAGATATGTATCGGTAGGTACTTCAACAGGTACTTTCAAACACTAGAACGAAAACCTAGAGAATAATACTTTTAGTATCTCACATTTCATTACATCATAACAATTGACATTTTAATGTCTTTTGTTTAGTATGTATTTAGGTCATTTGGTGTCAAGTTAAGCGAAATCAGAATGTGACATGTTTCAAAATTCGTAATTTTATCATTTTAGAACTGTGAGGTAGGCATAAACGAACATAAGACTATCACATAAAAGCTTTCCATCTTTTTGTCTGACGAAACCTTTCCGCTGATTTTTTTAGCAGCATGCTTATCATGTAAAAGGAAAACGTACTTGACACCCAAATATCCAGTTCGAAATAAGCGTGTTCGATCGCATTGCGATTTTCATTGACATTTAATTGCAATGTCGTATCGTGGTGGAGGGTCGTATCGGTGCGCCGAGGTCGATGTGTCGCCCGCTAGCCTTCACGCTCGCGACGCAGCCTCTCAGGCCGGTGTACAGCGCGGCCGGCAGCCCGAGCGGTAGGGTCGGCGATCCTCCTATGAAAAATGCAACACGCATTTACTATCAGATGACACAGAGTAGCCGAGGGAGACAGGTAAAATCGTATGGGTATTATAAGTGTTTTTATACCAATTAATATGTATTTGGTTTTGTGTCTATCTAGTATTGAATGAGAAAAATATTCTTTACAAAAACGGATATTACATTTGAGATGGAACAAAACAATATATCAGGAAAATAAAACTAATATAAATAATAAATATTTAATCATAATTCTATGACGTATTTTAGAAGACGTCAACTCACTTTAATTCGTACTCCTCCCTGAGAAAATCTCAAATATAAGTTAAGAGCTAATCCTATGTAAAGAAATATTGAAACTTACCAATCCATAATTTGGGATTCGACTTCGAAGGTACTAACAGCGACTGTGAGTACCCCCTAACAGGCGGCGTGTCATCCACCTGAAGCATGGCCAGCCTCTTCCTCCTCCTCACGACTGCCGTGTGCCATATCCCATCGTCGACCCTGACTTTAGACTCGATGCACTGGAACCAATCCTCGTTCGTCGCCGCATTCATTTCCTTGACATCCGTGTCGGTGTAAATAAGCTGGAGCTTGCCTTCGCTAAGGCCGAGGCCGATAAAGTCTCGGGGCCGAATGCCAATTTTTCGTCTCCACATTAAGAGCCCAGAGTCGTTGTACGTGCGAAATTTGATTTCGTACCTAATACCGCGGGCGTTGCGATTCCTATAAACGAGTATCAAAATGTACCAAAAATAGTTTACTGCACTCGTGTAAATTAAAAGAAAATCGGGGTTAAGAGCAAAGTGAAAGCTACAAAGTGGAAATTACATATGACTTTCTTCAAACGTATTTTTATAAATGGCTAATACTGTAAAGTGGCTAATATTTAACTTACAGGCCATAAAAAAAAAGAATATTCGTAAAATTTCCGTAGTATACTTTCGGCAAATAGACTTTAGTTGAAGCCGAAACTAAACTATTTGAAACAGTAGGTACTTGGCATTTTACTTGTTTACGCTAACGCGTTTATGTAAATGAATAAACTTAGGTTTAACTTATTTGCCTCATTCTACGAATTCACTCCATTCAGTAGCTTGGTTAAGAAAAAGCACTAAAGGAAAATGTAATGATTTCCTTTTTAAATACGGCGTCTGATTATTTCTTTCATGTTTGAATTAGCAAATGGAAACCAAAAAGATTTTTTATTATTTGTTTAGCCTCAGCTTAACATGTACTTTTTATTCAATTTGTTCCTTTTAATAAATACCTTTATTGAATACATACATATTTAACATTTTTTATGGTTATAATATTGTAGGTATATTGAAAAGGTAAAAGTAAATAAGTATGTAAAAAAAAATAACCAGACAGCCAATAATCAGGTTGATGTAAATAAAGCAAGAAAAAAATCACAAAACAGTTCAGTGACATGTGAAAGGAGACATATGTGAAAAGAGACATTAGGGTGTGTAATTTTTCAAAACACGAACACCTTTCATTAGATACCATGATCGGCGTTTTATGGCACGGGAATGTATGTCACGGTACCAACACCGTGACATACATTCCCATGATACCCGATACATTTTATTGTTGGATTCGCCGTGATATTTTGAACTTATAAACTACAATTACGACTACCTATCTCTACTAAATATTAGGCCGAAGGATTGAAATCATTTGTTAAAATTACTTTGTCCAAGATAAAAAAAAACCATAGAAATTAAAATAAGGCATTAAGTAATATTTTGCTCTTCAAATGAATTGATGAGTTAATTGAAGCATCTAATTGTGGACCTCTAGCTCATTTAAATGTTTTTTTTTTTTAATGTATCCAGTCACCTGACGTTGGTATTCGATCTCTCTGCCCATCCAAGGGCTAGGCGACTATGCATTTGGCTTTAATACGCGATCAAATTTAAATGATTCATTTAGATCCTATTTTAATTTTCTGTATTCAAAATTGTAGCTGTACAAAAAATTTTAGTTATTACAAAATCTTGGTTTACGTATCCAATATAAAAGAATCCACAAGTGGAGCAGGCGACTATGTCTAAATTATACTTAAGTACTGCGATTTCCTGGTTGGCATCAACTATTCATGGTCGTGAAACAATAAAACAGCCTAATGTCCCCTTTTACCACAAAAGTAGAGAAAAGAGCCAGTAATGGTTTATGTTTACCTAATCTAAAATTTCTGCAGTGGTTTATTTAGAAACTAATCGTAAATGTGTTATTGGCGTCCACCGAATGTTATCTTACGTCATATGGTCCTTCACCAACGTCTTTGTTAGTATGTAAGCTAGAAAAGAAATGAGGTTAGTAATTTTAGGTAGTAATAGAATTATGTTTATTGGATAAAAAAAAGTAATAATCTTTTGATAACTTTTAAGTGGATATAGACCTTTGCTTTGCAACAGATGCAATATCAGCTAAAACAGATACGTTTAATGGTATATTTACCATTTTAACTCAAAAACATAACTATGAAGCGACATTACTACAACAGTTTTTATAGACAAAAGTCTCCTTCTGTTCAATCGTGTGCTTTGGTTCAAGACGATTAGCTGAATTGACATCCATTACGTAAACATTTCAGCTTAGTGGTCTAAATAGCAGAGTTAACAAAGCTGTTGTACAAACGTAGTTCTTTATGAAGTAGGTCACAGTACTGTGCTGTCCTGACTAGCTTTTCATTTGTCAGTAAAACAATTAAGTCGCAAGTTACCGCTGGCACGAACCGCTGGATGTACAGAGTGTTTCGAATTAAAACTTTAAAATTCCAGTGGTAATAAGGTGGTTTTTTGTTTGTGCTTTAAACAAAGATAAAAATACCGTTTCGTTCTATGTATTATTCATATAAGTACCCAATTATAACTAAACGAGCGAAACACTTTTATTGAAATAATTTTTTATATCAGTTAAAACTTTAGTTTACTTTACATTTACAGCTTACTTTACGGTTATAACTTGACCGCTATTAGAATGTTTTCTTTTTCAATTACATGCACGAACTTGAATTTTCAAGTTAAAATCTGTGTATGCGATTGCCGATTAGTTATGTCGTTTCGAGTGTATATGATATTACGTACCTTTTGTATCAAAATTACATTTTAAATACTCTTTCAAAATTATAAATAAATGTTGGCAAAGTCCATAAAATTTATATTTATGTTAAAATTTAATGATTCTTACCTGCGGTTCCCCTTACTTCTATAGGAGTAGTAATTATTGCCGTCAAACTTAATCGGTGTTCTGTCATTAAGCATCTCGACCATCTGAACCTCACAATTTCTGCCTTGGAACCCATCTTGGCATATACATTTGTATTCATTCAATAGGGCTATACATGATCCGTTATTCTTGCAAGGAGTTAAACCTGTATAGGAACAATAACGATTTGTGGTGACTAATTTTAACCGATAAAAGTATTGATGCTTCCGTTTTTTTTTAAATAGTATCATATACGTTGATTTGCTTACATTTTACTTAAGTGTAACTTACCATCTCCACAAGGCGGTCCAGTGTACTTAGTAACTCCGCTCGTAGCGCAAGGCAGCCGATCTTCCTCTTGCACTATAGCACACCTCGCGCTGTCTCCACCAAACAATGATAGCGGGTTTCCGTTCACGAAGACCTGTTGCACAGCGCCTATGAAACTGCTGGTCACGCCTGACATTTTGTGAGGGCGGATGTAGGCTCTGGAAAAACGAGGATGCCGTAATGCTCGACAAATCGACGAACAAAAGCCCGATCGGGCCGAGACCCAATTACAATAAATTACACATCAAGCTAACAGCACTAATGAGGAGTGCGCAGTAATCATTAATCAAGACTTTGATACGGTCTCAGTAATGACACGTAATCAGAGCGTAAATGAACTCGCAGAAGATTGCTCGGGGGTTAAGTTAGTGTACATTCTTCCATATGAAAAAAAAACAGAACAAAACAAAGTTGCAAAAATTTTAAAAACGTTGATTAGGAATAAATAAAAATCATTTTATTAATAGTCCCATGTTGGTCTGGGACTTGGCTCATGTTGATCTCGGACAAAAAAAAAAGAATGTGCCAACTGTGGTTCTTGCCTAGCATGTCGTAAAAGGCGACTAATGGTGTACGCGCTTTTGGGTATGTGTCTGAGTAGGCGACGAGCTAGCCACTTGTCACTCCTTTTTCACAGCTTTCCATCCAACCCAGCCCGCTATATCATGTTGGTCTGGGACTTAAAAAGAATATGCCAACTGTGGTTCTTGTCTAGCATGTCGTAAAAGGCGACTAATGGTATATCGGGTTTTGGGTGTGTGATTATGTAGGCGACAGGTTAGCCGCTTGTGACTGCTTTTTTACAATTTTCAATCTAACCCAGCCCGGCTTTATTTTTGGCTAAATGTGGCAAAAGGGGCATGCTGCCCCTTTGACTCTGCCTAGCCCTTCGGGGATTATGGGCGTGATGTTATGTATGTATGTATGTATTTTATAAATAATATATATAGAAGACATCAAATAAAAGACAAGGATGTAAAAGCCATCAGTTATGCATATTATAATATTGGTATCGTTTGAGATTTTTATTCATATCATTCAAAAGAACCCAATACATATATTAAAATTACATTAACTACCATAATGATTGTATTATAAAATGAAATATAATGTACATTTAAATATTTTTCAGACAGTTTCAAATTGAAACATCGCTAAATTACTAATCCAAAAGAAATCACAGTTACTTCGCTCTATGAAGTGTTTGTCACTAATAAACAATTAAAACAACAGCAGGCCGAGAAATTTTCTTTGTTTCCCGTGTAATTAAATATTCACAAAGGCTGGTGCCAGAAGGCTATTTAAATATTTAAATCAAACCTTTCTTCAATGAACCCACCAAAAGGACATACTAACTTATTCCGACTTAACCTGGAAAAGGATGAATAAAATATCTAATAATGTAATAATGTATATGCTGAGTACTTTAACATTAAAAATGACAAGCTAAATCGCTATGTTTCGCGGCGTAAAAACTATATAGTTCTACCTTCACCGCGTCTCATACTATATAAAAATGGTGCATACTACATGGCCATTAAAGTTTTTAACCATTTGCGGAACTCAATAAAAACCTTCCAAGGTAGCAAATTTAAAAACATTTTAAAACAAATTTTAATAAAAAAGGCATACTATAACTATACTATAACATAAAATAATATTTAAATGATAAAAATTTAATATAATATTTAGTTGTAAGATTTAAATTTATTTTTTACTAGCTGTGCCAGCGGTGTCACCCGCGTTTATGGTTAATATTATAAAGACTATTTCCGTCATACATGATTTTGATGTAACTTTAACCATTAAGGCTGCACACGCGACGGAAGCTTAAAAAATGGAGTAACTTCTCCCGTTTTCCCAACATTTCCCTTCACTACTCTGCTCCTATTGATTGTAGCGTGATGAAAAGTATACTATAACCTGCCCAGGAGTATGAAAAATAATTGTACCAAGTTTCGTTAAAATCCGTCGAGTAGTTTTTGTTTCTATAAGGAACATACAGACAGACAGACAGACAAAAATTTTACTGATTGCATTTTTGGCATCAGTATCGATCACTAATCACCCCCTGATAGTTATTTTGAAAATATATTTCATGTACAGAATTGACCTCTCTACAGATTTATTATAAGTATAGATAATTCTGTATTAACTTTTCTTTTTTATCACCAATACCTATAAAAAGGTTTATTTGCAACTGTGTATTTAACATCTGCACCACTCGTAATATATATGTAACTTTTTATGTTGTAAATAAGGGTGAATAAATGATTATGATTATGATTATATATTCTAATAAATCAAGTTTATAAACGGCAAATCCTTAATGGCACTTGAATTGTAAAGCTAGCATGAGTGATATCAATTTAGTAATATAAAATTTTCGACCATTTAATCTAATATCATGGGTAGTTCAGTAGGTAGTGTTTTACGCTTCACTGTTACGACTCAGTAAAACTTACCCACACAGTCATATGCTTTATACAATAAGTGTTTACATAATTTGTATTATAAATAACAGATGCAAAGACAATCATATTTCCATTAATTTTAGGTATTAGAAATGACTATCTAAAAATGTCCAAATATACTGTTCTAATAAACTCTAGTATGACGATTAATTTTCCAAATATTTGTTTGTCGTAGAGGCAGCGGATGCGAACGTGCGCTGGTATGTGTACATGGAACTCTTTGTGTGTTGGCGCTCCGCCCGCTGCCGTTGAGAACAGTTAATGGATAACAGCCGCAGCACCCGCAAGTTGCACATTATGAAGTAGGGCGCTCAATTGAAGTAAAAGTTTATCATTGGCTACAGTGAAAGATTCGGACCGAGAGAAAAATGAGCTTAATGATCTATCTACGAACTATAACGAATTTACTATTTGTAGAGCAACGATGTACAATACATTAACATTAGTTGCAATTCTTCAACTTTTCTAATCCATTGTATTTTTGATGTAAAATAATATCCTTCATAATATTAAAAATCTAATGAAATTGTAAGACCTATTCTGTTGTTAAGTCTAGGTCAAGTAAATTACATTGCGATGTTTATATAAGTCACTTAGTTATATCAAATACTTACGGCAACGATCCGATGAACAAAGGCAAAGTTAACTCCAAGTGCGTGAGTGGCGGAGCGGAGTGACCTCTTTGTGTGGGATGGTGGTCGAGTTGAAGGCTGCCGTGGCGACCAGTGCGAGTGATGCGGGCTCTGTGCCATCGTCCTTTTGTGATCGGCGCGGGGGATCTTAGAATACAAGACATACATCGCAGTTGAAAGAAAGAACAAAAACGTAAGTACCTAAATGTTGAAGAAATGAAGAAATCAAATCTGAACAGGAATCTTGAGGAAATTTAAATTACGAAAATAAAGGAGGGAGGAGAAAGCTATGTTTTTTTATTGATTTATCAATAAATAGAATTTATTTGAGAATCACTTAACATTAAAATAATACTTTTACTTGAACTATAAATATCAGAATCAAGAGACACTCAAAAGATTTTGTTTTATTTTATTTATAGAATTGAATTGAATTGGCCCTACAGGTCGTAATTACAAATTAAGGTTGCAAAATATTATAACGCAAAATGAAATACAATGTTATTCTATTTAAATCGACTAAAACAGCCAGGCAATACTTACGTGATATTAGCGATTCCACTCCCCAAATTGTACCTAAACTGTAGGTATCCATTAACTAAGTTAATCGCTATAAAATCCCCCTTGGCTTTATTAGACTGGCCAGTGTAAAGGAGCATCCCCGAGAATCGGTTCGTTAAAAACCAGATTTCAATGCGGAACGCTTTACCGAGCCCTTCGAGTGGCGGTAATTCGATGTAGCTCGTTCCGTTGAATTGGGGAGACCACGTCTCTTGAACTACAGTTACATCTGTAAACAATATGAAGAAGGTTCAAATTAGGGAAATTGCCCTCTTATAGGTATTGTTATGAAATTTTGCATTGTCTGATTGTTTCCGGAATTTTAGATTGGTTTTCATAAATAGATTTTGATTAAAATAGAACATATTTAAGTTGATTCTTTTGATGTTTCTTCACTTTTTATATTAATTTTATATTAACGGGATACATAAATTACAAGAAAATTTGTATAAGCACTGGAAATATCAGATAAATAAGTAGCTCGAGTTAATTCCACTATTATATACTTGCCGTTGTTGCATGTGTTTCCGTTAGAGCCAATCTCTCCGCCAAACAAACATCGGCAGACGTGTCCTCCCTCAGATCCAATGTCACACAATAGCCCCTCATCATATCCGCAGGGATTCGACTCGCACGGATCTAATCTCTCGTCACAATTGCCTCCTTGAAATCCGATAGGGCAGATACAAGTATATTCGGTCGCTGAGCCGTCTATAGCCCTACATGTGGCTCCATTCTTGCATGGCATACTCATACACGGACTCGATTGGCACTCGCGAACGTTTTCTATACCGACAACTAATGAGTCCGGCCTTCCCAATTTCTTTGTCACTTGATGACGTATTATCCTTAAGTACTTAACGCACCCAATAAATCCGCTTCGAGTGCCGATGTTATCGAAAACCCTGTAGGTATTCATTATTTTTATATGATTGGTTATTATGGAACGGATAATGTTATGTTATGGTGTATGTGGAAATAGAGTAATATAACAGTAATCATAGTTCGTGAGCTGTTAAAGTCGAAGTCGATAATGTATTATGCTTATAGCTACCGAGTTTATGAGCAATTAGAACAGGAATAACAGGTTTTACGCTTTAAGAACGCTTACGTAATACAGGTAAAGATTTCCTTCATCATCTTCCTATTGTATGTTCCGTGCTTAGACGTGGTCCGCTTAGACCATGATCCAGGACTTAGCGAGTCTGGTAATTACATTAAAGCGACTGCCGATCTGACCTTTGTGACCTTAAGATAGGGTAACCAGACAGATTTTGGATCACAGTTGCAAATCCAAAGTTGTTTGAATTTGCAGGTTTCATCACATCGTTTTCCCTCAACGCCGAGCTAGTGGTATAAATACGTACATAGATTTGACATCGCTCCAATTTCCATAAGCGATGTAATTGTTCTTAGTAATACTAAAAACTGTTATGAATAGCGGAGAAAACTTTATAAAGAAATTAATAAAGACATTTACGTGAATACGATTTTACTGAATTACCATGTAGATTATATTCCTTACCTGGAATAATTCGTGGGCACTTTTCCAATATAAGCATCTTCAGCCAAGTCTAATGCTTTCAAGTGGCCATTGGACTGCCCAGCCACGTCTTCCATATCGTCCACGGACAGTATTCCGTCGCGATGGTATCGTTTCGCCGATACTTTGTGATATTCGTTCAGTGTAATTTTCTCGAGAGACGTTAAAATTATTACACCATTCCCTAGATTATACCTGTTTAAAGTAATATTAGATTAACAATCCACTCAAAAGAGTCGGCCAACTTTAAGTTTCATCGACAAGCATTTAATTAATCCCACGAAATATCTAAAAAGGTTTTATTTTTCAAAGACCAAAAGTAGATTAAATGAAAACAGTAAATATAATTAAACTATGGAAGTAAGTGAAAAATACTGCTCACCTAAACTCTAAATATCCATTAACCAAAGCCAGCGAAACAAAATCGCCCGAGCCGTCGAGTTTCTGCTGATTGTACAATAATACGCCATTTTCAGCGAATGCTTTGAACTCGATGTCGATGTTCAACTTATGGTAAGCTTTCAGTGGCTTAAGGCGAATGTAAGACGAGCCGTCAAAGGACGGGGTTTCAATGTATGATCCCAGTAAGCTGTCTTTCGCAAGGGATTCGCAATTCAGACCAGTATAAGGCCCAGCACAGACGCAAGTGTACGTGGACCCTGGCAGGTCGATGCAAGTACCCAGATTATAACAGGGTTCTGATAAGCACGCGCTATATTCCTCTGTAGTCTCTTGGGTTGTTTGTTCTGCAAAGAAAGTGCTATGAATAGATCGGGACTAAAATAAACGGTGTCTCTGTTTATTTGGAAAACTATTTAACACAGAAAATCGCGACGGCGACTGCTTTGATTGTAAATAAAATGGTTTGTAGCTGCCTTTTTCATTTTATGTTTATTAAGCTTAAAGAAATAAGTGTTTTTTCTGTTGAATGTATTTTAAGACTACGTATAAAGTTTATAGTAGAATTTTGCAGTCTATATGTATATGTATACATATTTTTTATAAGGAAATCAACTGATGGAGAGAAATAATATCAAGTTGTTGAATAAGTTGTTACTGAGGACCAAGATAAAAACACTGATCATACGTTAACTTACAGCTGAGATAGGGAAAATCTTATATGTAACTTCAAACTAAAATATTATAAAACACCAAGATTGTGATGAATTTATCTAGAGTGTAATGTTAACTTACCGATGCATGCCTTCCTATGCACAGTGGGTATGTATCCAGGGCGACACTCGCAGCCGCCGCGCGCACAGTGGGCACCGGGCAACGCAGAACAGTCCCCATCTTCGGTGCACAAGTCCCCGAGCAATGCACCAACTGCACCCACAGTTGCCGTTGTTGCTGTTTGCGAACCTGTTTAGAAAAAGTCCGTTATTTTCGTAAAAGTACCAAACATTGTATGCATTATTATCTTGTCTTGGAGCTGGGTTACACTTTCATATCTACAACAAGTAGGTATGAAATAAGGACTACTTTTAAAATATTTACAAATTTATTGAAATTAATAAGAAAACCGTGATTTTTTGTTTCACACATTAATAAGGTTTAATTTTTTTATATGTACCTGTATATAATATATCTCGTCTACTAACCCTATAAACTGTAGTCATAATCGAAGTCGAAGTATATTACCTAATTAAAATTGGGACTTGATTTGAACGCTATTAACTAGTGTTTTTGAAACTAACATTATTTGAAATTCAGTGAATTCATTATACGTTAACTTTCGCAGGCATTCGCCGTATACAAATTGAATATCTTATGTTTATTTGGCTGGATATGTTAATTAAAATTGGCTATTTTTAGTTTGATTTTAATTTTAACAATATAATGAAATTTAGTCGTTACGGCTGAAGTATAAATACCTATTTTACTAAAAATACTAATTTCAAAAGCTTTTTTGAACTAATGTGTGCTAACATAACGACGTTTACCAACATGTTTAAAGATACGTAACAATGCAAAATTTACAATATTTTTATAAAATGATGTTTCATAGATACATTCACACTCCCCTCATAAAGTAAATTATCTTCAACTGATAATAAGGCATTTATTTGAGGAGGCGTTTGTGTTTCAACTTTTGTTAGATTTGTCAAATTAACCTTGGATCACGGGATTATCGAGAAAAGTTCACACTACAGTTATTTAATTGAAATCATTATAAAGTTAATAGGAGTGAGAATTTTCCCTGTATGTACATGTCAAATAGAGACGAATCAGCACAGTGATCTAAATACAAAAGTTCACCAACAAAACGCTGCAAAAAGGGAGTGTAAACTTAAATATTGACGATCCAATATTGGCACGCCGATTCAAAAGGATGAAAAAGTGAACCTGCACTAGACCATTATTTGTTCCCAAATAGTTTTTAAACAAACCATTGTTTTTATTTAAATACAGCTGTGATTTCCGACGCTTTTGATTACCAAAACGATTAAAACGCACTTTCATGTTATATGCCTATAAACTGATCTGTGTGGGGAAGTAAAGCTATCGACAAGCTCAATTAAGTTTATCAGTATCAATCCCTTATATTCTAGTTAGACTCTTTAATATTCTAAACTTATTACTTATTCTGAAACCAACAATAATAAAAATAGTATTTCCCAGCATCTTTCTTTACAAATAAAATAACACATGCACTCACCTTTGAATTTTTGCCCGGAGATCACACTATCAAAGTCACTGGGGGTTTCCTTCCTCGTCCAATCGTATTTGTTGTAGTATTTATCGGGGTTCAGTAGGTGCCTCGTGGATTTAGACGCCGCCCCGTCGTCTTGCTGTGTGAATTGGATAGGTGAAGATGGCCTCGGCGGTCCAGCCGTGCCCGCTATCTCGCTCAACTTGCACGGTCCGAATGCTTGTACAACGATGTCTTCTTGCGTGCGGCACGCTTGCAGTTTCAGGTGACATTCGGACTCGTAAGTCTTGCCGTCACTGCCACATACCTGTTGGTTTTTATAGGATTCAGTGGAAGTTAAACGCGAGTCAGCACGAAAGTGAGGTGGCTATAGGTAAATGTATGCTAAGACGTAATATTTTTTACAGTAAAATCTAAAGAAATAAATGAAATACTAATTTTAGAATGAATTTTCTGCTCTGAAACAATAATTAAATTCATATATATAAATAAATTTATTTAATTTACTTATTTATTATTTATATATTATTATGCATATGAATAATGGATGTGTAATATGTAGAGAATCATAATATCGATATTCTTAATGTATATTTAAAGATTAGTCACATAAAATATCCTAACCATTTGGAAACGTGAGTGTGTTTGAAGGTTTCATCCGATCAACCAGAACAAAGTGATATTTGATCTATAGCGAATTGGGTTTGAATAATCCGACAGTTGTTTGGGAACTCAAACGGATTTAGTTCAAATCCGACATCCAATAAAGTGTATGTAAATAGTTGTTCTATTTATAATATTTGTTGTAACTATTGCTGATTGTACTTGTTCAAATAACTTTTTTTTATTTTTTTATTGGGGAAACTCCCACAAGCCGTCACATTAATAAGGTTTATTTTTTTTTATCACGTGTGTCATGTTTACTTAATTAATTTTATAGTCAGTGTTATCTATAGGAGAGTTTACTTTTTAAAATGCTCAATTTATTTTATAATATGTACCTGTATATAATATATCTCGTCTACTAACCCTATAAACTGTAGTCATAATCGAAGTCGAAGTATATTACCTAATTAAAATTGAGACTTGATTTGAATGCTATTAACTAGTGTTTTTGTAACTATCATTATTTGAAATTCAGTGAATTCATTATACGTTAACTTTCGCAGGCATTCGCCGTAAACAAATTGAATATCTAATGTTTATTTGGCTGGATAGGTTCATTAAAATTGGCTATTTTTAGCTTGCTTTTAATTTTAATAATATAATGAAATTTTGTCGTTACGGCTGAAGTATATACCTATATTACTAAAAATACTAATTTCATATTAAAAAACAGAGGGCGGTGTGTCGGACTCGAACGGACTAAAACCCCAATATGGCCTCCCGATGCGCAGTTCCGGAGGAGCCGGTAACCCCACTGGGGATACGGTGGGCGCGGGAGTGCCAGCCCTCCCGCGCCCACCGCAACGCAACGGCAGTGCGCCCCTGCCGGGTTGCCAAGGATAGGGAGGCCGGCAACGACAACACCCAGCTCCTCCTCTTTCTCGGCAATTTAAGTCCGGCCGCAGGCAAAGCTGCGGCCGGTGCCTGGCTGGCAAGACACCAGTTGCGGCCCACCTCGAGGTCCCTCTTCGCTTCAGCCCTGGATGTTCCAGGTCCAGGGCTTACTAAGCCCCCCCCGGCGGGGAGTTACTAGTTTTAAATACCTGCATTAATACAATATCATGCATCAAGATTTTTTTAAAGAGTGTACAAGCGGAAACTCGTTTGACATTTTGTGGTAAGTGATGAAGATATAATTTTGAGGAATTAGTTAGTTTATTTGTAAAAGTATGGGAAGATGAACAAAAATTAGTTTAAACATTAAGGCAAGGTTTGGTGAAAAAATATTATTAGGAAGCGTTAAACGATGCCCGAATAGTGGAGTGGTGAGAAATATCAAGCAAGTTTACTTGCGGTTAACTTACCAAAATTTAACAGTATTGAGTGACAGTGGACTTATCATAAAGCCCTAGACTTACCAGCATATTGGTGTCAGTGTCCGGACAGGGCGCTGCTGCGCATTCGCACAGCGCGCCTCCTGTGCGCTCCGTACAGACTGCTCCGAAGTAGCAGGAGAGCTCTGAACACGAACCCGCTATACCACCGTTTTCGGCTACGAAACAAAATATGTTAATCTTTTGTTTCTTACGAGAGTTTCTTACGAGAGAGCGACTCGATTCTACTCTTGTGATTGTTATATTTAGTCACTTACGAGTCGAGAGTTATCTCGTAAGTGACTAAATATAACAATCACAAGAGTAGAATCGAGTCGCTGAACCAAAATCGAAACAACATAAATCTTTGTTCTATTTTTATGGCAAACTCTAATAAGCAAAGCATCCACTCCCAGAAAAGTGAAAGGGTCCCCAAATTATAAAATTCTTACTTAACGGGGTTCTTTTATGAAATGGTATGCCAAATTAACTGAACTGGCTGCCTTATTGTTGTCTAAGTATTTTCAGGAGCAGAGTTATTCAATAAAATATATTCATATTGAATGTGGAATCCGTTAGCGGTTAGATAGCATCGAGTTCCATGGTAGCACACTAGTGTGTCCACTGTACGTCGTGAAATAACAGGACAGCTGCAAACAGGAGACGGCCGCACCTCCGCTTTTAGCTGCGAAACGACCAAATAACGGCCATTTTCCAAGTAACTTTCGAGGGACCGGTATTGTAGTAACAGGGCGTGCATGTGTTTTGAGTTTTGGACAAACTATACTGTGGTAAAATTCAAACTACATCCATGTATACCTTAGATAACTGTCTCATGAAAAGATACATTTCATTTAGCCTTTACCTAAAGCAATTTACTGAAATAACTATACTTAATTGAAACGCATTTGCAATTCCTTATTCGATAAAAAAAAATTGCAATATATTTACACAGGTTGACTAAAATTATTACTTAACATTCTAATCAGATTCCACTTTTGTTCAATTGTCTAAAATTAATCAAAACAGCAGCATGACTTGTGTAGGTACAAAAAAAATGTACTAACTAAGGAAGATAACTGCTAATAAATTATAGGTATGCATATATTACAAATACCTTTGTATTATAACCGAATAAAGCGTGAATGTATTTAAAATAAACACACTTAAAATATACAGCGTAAGCTTTTCGATCTTTCATCAACATTTTGCATGCACTATTTGTACTTCATTATTACGTAAAACGTTCAGCTCCCAGCAGGAACGATATGGAGATACATATACCAAGACTGAAGCCACAAAGTTTTCCTAAAACAATCCTTACAGCCTCCCTCGCTTCCTCCACATACATACTGAATAAAGTTCTAAACTTGTGAAACTTTAGCGGGTAAGAATTTCGTTAATACGGGACGCGGCAGTCTTTCTTATAAAGTCTCCAAGGATGTTTATAATTCAGCAATAATAAATCATAAGGGAAACTATAATCCACCTATGAAGTTTTGCAGATAGACTCTCATCTCTTTACTATATAATAAACGTTTACTATCTTTCGAATGTTTACTGATTTACTATAATTAAAGTGCCTTTTTTGGCATATCATTATGTAAAAATAGCTAGATATTTTTTTTGCTTTATTTGTAAAAGTTTATAAATCATTATTAAATACACCTAAAAACGCTTACGTAAAAGTACGTATGCATTATCTAGCTGATATGACATTATAGTTAAGTTTATTGGAAATACTACAAGACGGAGCTTCAGTTCTAATATAACGAATTTAAAATAAACCTTGAAATTGTAAGTCTATACTCACGATCTGAACAACCATTGGGTCCCAGTCTTCTGCGATGGTCTGCGCACACAGTGCACTTTTGCCCTTGAACTCCGGATCTACACACGCAACGCCCTGTCATCTGTTCACAGTCTTCCCGAACTGAACCGAAAGCGGAACATCCGCATGCTAAAAAAAAGTATTCCAAATCAAATCATAGTATATCATATTAGTAATTTGACTGGCCCGTTGGTCGAGTGGTCAGAGACCCTGGCCATGAAACCAAGGGCCGCGGGTTCGAATTCCGTTAGATGCAAATGTTTCGTATGTTGAACATGGACATTTATACTCGAGTCATGGATGTTTATAAACGTATTTAAGTATGTCTATCCGTTCGTCTAGTATCTATAGTACAAGCATAAGATTAGTTTGGAACCAGGGAAGATGTGTGTAAGTCTGAACTTTCTAATTATTTAAAAAAAAAATTATTGTAAAAAACACATAAAAAATCTACCATAGCCTATTTTTAAAGCTATTTAGTATTCGTTCAAACATTACTGGTGCCTTATAAAATAAAGTGCCGAAATTATTAAACGAATAATTTATCAATCTAGTTTTTTTATCTTATTTTAGTTTATTTATCAATATATTTTAGGAGTAAAACTATTTTTCTGAACGAGATAAATATAGAGATAGCTTTGATCGGTTTATAGTATTTATTTAGTATTTTACCAAAGTCTATTTATCTGACCCAGATAATTCCATCGGTTATGATTTGGGCTGAAAATATTCTCAACCACTATCAAAGTTCGTGCCATTATTAGGATCCAACGGATTAAACCGAGACCCAGTATTTAGTACTTACGTATACAGCCAGTGTGTCCAGTCCCGATCCGTGGCAACCCCCAATACCCGGGCTCACAACGATCGCACTTAAGGCCGCCGACACCCGGGCGACACGAACACTGGCCCTCGTCGTCGCAGCGATCCGACACTGATCCCAGTCTATTACAGCCACACGTTGAACTTGTAATTGGACAGCCCTCCTCATTAGGACCAGTTGCAGAAGTGGTCCCGTCTGCACAGCACCCGTATATACTTTCCGAACAATGGCCGATTTTCTTTTCCTCCAATTGCTTTGTGTCATCTGCACCAATCGTAACAGCGATAAAAATACTTGCATGCACCGTTAAAGCATAAAATGTGCCATTTTACGAGAAAGAAACAAAGGATTTGAAACGGTATCAGCTAGCGTGATTGTACCCAATTTAACTATGGTGCCATGTACTGTTAGTATCTTCACCCAGACAAATCACCAGTTAAGTACCGTATATATGCATGAAAGCGATCGATTTCCCATGAAAGTAAAATCAAATGTTATAATTTTATGCCATTTCATACTACAGTATCTACTGTAAAATAACATCGATTGCGTGATCTGAATGTAAACTGTTAAATTTATAACGAATTGAGGAAACACGATCGGATTGTGTCCTCAGCGCCAATTCAAAAAGAACATTTTAAACTTAAAATAGCATTTGAGGACACGGAACTGTTTGTTTTTTGGCATAAAGTTGTTAACATATTAAATGTACACTACTTACTTTTGGGGCAACATCTTGCCGCAGTTAAAGTAATATGGCAATAGGTGCCAACCGGGCAATCCTGACGATGCGGGCCGTTTCCACAGTCTACTTCAAGGCCAGTCATAGGATCAATCATTGCTTTGTTGTTTCCACAAGGTCTTACTTCCATACCTGTTCACACGATATGAATCAAAATGGTATTCAAATGATAAGTGAAAAAAATACATCACCATAACTACTGAATTTATTATCAACATGCTACTGTGTACTACAAAGCGATTTTGTTAGTAAAGGCAAACCTTTGCATAGATCCAATGGCCGTAGTCGCAGTTCAAGTTGTTTTTGGCAGCCTTCTTTACGCATAGCACACAGACTAGAGTATAGCCTGAAGTCTGATGCGCAGACTGGGAAATATTCAACTTCGTGCGGGCATTCGAAAAGGCAGGAACATCGAGGGTATCCATCTGCGCCAATTTCGCAGCTCGCGCCATAATCGCAACGGATGTCGCGGCAAGCGGACGGGCTGGCCGTTCCGCCCGGATCCGTCGCACCCAATGAATCCGTCGACCCTTCCTCCGCCTCAGTAGTGGTCATCGCGGTTGTAGCTATCCATCCCCACCCAAATATTTGCGTGTTAGTCGAGCGATAAAGCGGAAAGTTAGTTAATTGATCGAGGATGGGTCGCTTTATTGAAATTACTGCTAACAACTGGGTTGATGACGGTCAGATGGTAAATATTGTGACTGTACCCACCCACAAGTTTAAAGAGAATGTAGACAAGTATTTCAGTGATTCAAAATACAGCCGTTTAGTATTACGATTAATGGATTAATTGGAAAAGTTACTGTTATAATGAAAGAAAATAATTTTCACTCACTCATTGCTATCGGTGGTACTACAGCAAGTCTGTCTTTGCAGTCGCCGTAGAAGATAACGTGTAGAGTAGCTGGTGGCGGCAGTCTACATGCGGCTTTTTGTAATTCACACTCGTTCTGATACGTTTGCATGGTACTGCCGCAAACGGGCTCCCGGGCGGCACCCGTGCAATCAGTAGGACATACGCACTCCCCAGCGGCACAGTGGGCTCCGAAAGAACATTGGACGCCTTCGCAAAGAGCTGAAATAAAATGTTTTAATAAGTACATAGTATAGGTAACGAATAATATTATATTTAAAAAAATAATACAATAAACATTACATTAGGCAATTTACACATCGTGATACATATTTGGCCTTTTTTAATCGTCAATAAAAATTAGGCGTCTTATTTATCATGAAATGTAGACCCATAAAATTAAAAGACAAAAACAGTTAAGCTGTTAGTGTTATAGTGCTTGTAATTTCATAGAACCAATATAACCAACCATAATGCTAAACGATTCTTGAACGGTGGATATCATAAATAATATTATACGAGTTTTATATCGTCTGTGCCAGCAAGGTTACGACTTGGTAAGCACCCAGCTAAAGTTTGCCGAGAAACGAATGGTTGAGCAGATAATGTCATTTTGTCCGACAATTGCGAGCTTCCCATGGCATTTTCTCATTCTCACGTCGAGGAAAATTAGGCTTTCTCATTCCCGCAATGAGAAACGAGGGAAGACACCCGTTCAAATTTAATAACGATTGTTTACCAAGCTCCCGCCGAATAAAAGGAGCAAAAAGTGTGGAGCGGGACGGTGATAACGATTTGAAAGAATTAAAAAAACGTAGAGTTGCCCTCGAAAAAGTTTCAATTGTGATTTATCTCGCAGTAAATATTATTTTCAAGAACTTTCTCAGTCCGGGACATAAATGTGATTTGGAGAGTTTTCACGCATTCCATTTTAGTCTTGAGTTATGGCCTGAACTTTTCGGTGACAAATATTTTTCTTCTGTTTAACAGTACAGTAACAGTTTCTTATATTTTTCGAATATTGTTTCAGGTTATAATAAACTTTGGTCGTTATGGTTAGGACTATTTGTATCTAGTTAATGTATTTCTTTTTAAGATACAAAGTAACTCTTAAACTGAAAGCCAATGCAGTAAATGTGTTTAGATTTCCAAACTATATAATAATAATAATATATTGTGCTATTATGAAACTACCTATAAATTGTGTAGTCATTGAATATTAGCTAGCCCACCACCTCCCATGGCCACTTCGACGATCTTGTCTTTTTGGTCGAAATGCGAGAGATACGCGCGGATATTTCGTGTCATTAGGACTCAGAGACTCCACCGCGCGCAATTCTTGACCCTCATACATGACATGTGTCTCTCAATCCCTTGACCCTATTCGTCACTCTCCCCCTGGGCATGACGCGTCAGCAACGCTTTCGTTGTCGTGGCATAATTACCCCCATATCCTCACCATGCATCTCCTCGTTGTTCACGCTCTCGTACGCTCCTCCTCCTCCTATACCACATGTGCGTGAATTCCAGTAATCTTCGCAAGTTATCCGCCAAAGACACGAGGTCGCAGTAGTATCTTGGCCCCTCATTTCCACGAATGTTATCTAGGAGCCCCTCCCTCAGGTCGTCGTATAGAGGACAGCACCACAGCACGTGGTGCATGTCCTCTCCGTTGCCGAAGTCATAGTCCAGAGTGTCACTTAGCCTTATATTATGAAGCCTTGCGCGGAACAAAGCATGGTCCCGTTAGGAGCTGAGACGTCTCGTGGACGAGCTCGACCCAGGACTGTTTCAGTCTGATGCAGACGTCGGGAAAGTAACGAAACGTCTTACGGCCCTTTGACACGGACTCCCACCAACGGTCCAACACCGCCTCCCTTGGCGTAACACATACGTGATAAGAAACATGATGCAAAGCACCTACATAGGAAAACTTTTGAAAGAAAGAAGTCTTAATTAAGATATTCTGACGAATTTCATTAATTGTGAAGATCAAACTGGAAGTTTGTAGGCAAGGTAGGAATGCAATAATGACGAAGCTTCATATTTGTGAGAAAATTAATCTTTGTATAGTAGCAACAAGCACCCAGAGAAAAAAAAAATCACTTTGTACTTTTTCTTTTATTGTATTTAATGAATTAATTATATTTTTTATATCTATTTGTCTAAGTTATATACACTACGTATATAACTTAGTCAAAATATGTTAGTTATAAAAGAAATTACTAATTACATTATCATTGCTATTTAGCATAGTCAGCTTTACCTGGCATTAATAAAATATAATTTATGACCTTGGGATTTTATTGCCTAGAATAATCATTTCAATAAAGACATCCTCTTGAATCATTTAAGCGATCTACTTTTAAATAACAAAGTTACAAACGGATACCGATTAACCACGAAGTAACCTAAAGATGCACAACACAAAGCCGATTTACTTAATCTGACTTCGTTTCGGTGTGCGCCGGCTATGGAGCACTTTAATCCTCTATCGATCCCTAAGCTGCTTCTGAAGTACAAGTATAGCACCGTACTAACAAATCAATATAGTTAACTCCGCTGTGGTATATATCTAGTGGTAATAATGGAGGTGATTATTAGAGAGAAGAAAAGATTTGAGCCACTCAGCGACTAACGCTGCTACATACCCATTACCTTTCATAACACGCTAGACAAGGAACCCATTTAGCACATTTTAATTGAGTCCCAGATGAAAATGGGATATACACTATATATTTACGAACATAAGCGAAAAAGTTTTCCATCTAAATTAAATGTATAGTTACGTAAGTATATATGTCTACAGCGAATAAATTGTTACCCATATGTTTGAGTAGAAAACAAAATCTAAAATGATTAGAGCAAAATGTTTATTAGTAAGCTAGCAACAATTCAATTTTGCACATTCTATGAATTGAAATGTTCATCAGTAGACGCCAGAACAGATTCAATATACCTGACTATCATTCATTGAAACCACAATGGCAAAATAAACTATGATGGCATGAAACCCCTTCGGCATATTGGTCTCCGAATGCTCGGTTGCATTATCTTACTATTATGCCTACTACACGTACATCATACGCCCAAAGGCATAATCACATTAAAATTTTGAACTATTTAGCAACCAGTTAAAACGTACTGTCAATGGAGTTTCGATCAGAACGATGCCTATTGTTGGAATATTCGAACTAATACACCTGTGAACGTGTCCAGCTTATTGCGTTCGGGGCTATTTATGGCTGCCTTATTAGAATAGCTTAGGCGCCCTGTTAATTAGATCCCATGTTTTACTGGTGTTACTGATATTAAAATCAATAAAATCTGTTTATTCCTAGACTGGGCGTGGATTTTTTTTAAATAGAGCACAGTCGGTAGTGTCGGTACTAATTAAGTTATACATGGTTTTAAACGTAATTAGGAAAGTCTAATAATTATGTATATTCGTTACGTAGTATCTTTGCATAAATATGGACACTAGCCCATGCGAATCCTATAGTCGCGTCGTATGAATCATTTATCATTTCAATCATCCCGATGCCTGCGAATGAAAATATGGACGTATCCATATAGAGCTGTAGGGTTGGGAATTGCCAAAAATAGCTTAATTTTACTCATGCATGCATATTTTACCGTCACGGACGGGGATGAATGGGCGACACGTCGATATTAATGGGATTAGAGGGGTTATTGTTGATGCGCAATTGACATACGATTTGTGCCAGGCTATAAAATTGAAGCTACATTTATCCGAGGTTTGGGGATACACGTTTTGTGAATGATTTTTAGTACGTAAATCTCTTATATCATGATAAAAGAACTGGATTTTGCGTTAATATTATGTTACGGTAATTAACATAAATCATTTCTCAGACCAGGTAAAAAAATGTATAATTTATATTGTAAGGGTTATCAGTAATTTAGGTAATCTGCTGTTTTAGGTTGACACTTATTTTAAATTTCAATACATATTTTTTTTATATTTTTTATGGTTAATAATCTGCAAGGTAATAAAAATTAACACTCGAATGTAAGTTTCGTGTTTATGTGTTAAAATTTTTATTTAAAACCTGGATAATTATTTAGTATTAATAATATGGCGCTATATGTCTTGCTTAGCATAGCAATGTCCAAAGTCTAGCTGGAACTGTTTCGACAACATAATAACAAATAAGGAAATTACTTAGTAAATTACTCAGTGTGCCCTTAGATTAATGAATTTTAATTCATCAGTATTCACCGATTTTATGGAACAACAATGTAACACTTAATACCTATGTTTAATTGGTGAATCTTCCAATATACTACACACGTTCATCGGTAACCCCTATTAGGAATTCCCGATAAGCTAAAAATGTATACATTTTAGTACAACTTAAGCTAAAATGAAAAAAAAAATACCCTTAATTACCAAAAAATACATAAAAATAACATGGCTATTATTTTGTCAATAGGTAGTTTTTAATTTCCCTGTTGAGTGGTACATAAGCTTTGCTACAATTAAAATCGAATCAGTGAAAGCAATTTAGTAAGTCGTTATTAACAAAATAGATACTAATTTATCAAAATTTATATAATTAAGTCTACGTTATTCGTGCTGTAAAACAATTTAGAAGTTAATGGCGCAATATCCTGATACAGAATGAGTCGGCGCCGAAATTGTCAGTGGTATAATTTGCGTAGCTAATTGTCCAGTTCACCAATATTGTGGTGAGGCGTAGAACTACAAATGGCTGTTTCTGTGCGGTTAAACGACGTAATTAAACGGTCGATATCTATTTTTTTTACATTTCTAGGCAGGTACCTACTAACTATTATAAATGTATGGTAATATTAAACATTCGTTAGGAGTTGTTCGTAAAAAATTTTAACAAAATTTCGAAGTACATTAATTTGCTTTCAATAATAATTGCATATATTCACGGGCACTTTGTTTCGATTATAATAAATTGTAACAATTTTTAAAAATGTATCAATGTAACTTTCTTTTATAACATACATAACTTCACGCCCATAATCCCCGAAGGGGTAGGCAGAGTCAATGGGGCAGCATGCCCCTTCAACCACATTCAGCCAAAAATAAAGCCGGGCTGGGTTAGGTGGAAAATTGTAAAAAAGAAGTGACAAGTGGCTAGCTCGTCGCCTACTCAGACACATACCCAAAAGCCCGTAAACCTTTTTTACGACATGCTAGGCAAGAACCACAGTTGGCACATACATACATAACATAACATAGGTATTCATTTTTTTGTCCCGGATCAACGTGGCCAAGTCCCAGACCAACATGGGACAAATCTTTTATAAAATTCATCAAAAGATAGTCTAGAATTCGCTTTATTACCGAGTCCGCATTGAACGTCCCGCAGGAACTGAACTTTTTTCCGGCATAAAACTAGCAGAGGTTTTTACTTAGAGTTCAAACTTTTGGCGTACTAAGATTTTACAAATATCGTTAAGTAGTTTAGGTGTGAAAATATAAAAGAGTCACAAAGTTACTTTTGCAAATATCATATTATTATTATTAAGATACCGAATAAGATCACGAACAGAAATGAAAATAGAAAATTTCTGTTTGTACCTACCATGAATTTCAATCTTTAGAAGCGGTTCTTGCCGTTTCAATTCTCATAGCAGACCGACTATATTTTCTCCAGAACGAGGAAATTTGAACACGAACTCCTGATCTAGATCGCATATGAGAGTACTCACCGCAATCTCCTTTGTATGCCAGCCGCAAGTCACTCTGGTCGCGACACGCAGTTGAATCCAGCTCGCACTGAGAAGGGTACGTCTGACCGTCGCTCCCGCATACCACATCCGAATCCTGTCGTGGAAATTAAGGGTTGAATTTATGGACGATAAGTCGCTTCGGAATTTCAGTCTGTTCAAATTTTTTGTTTGAAAGTTTCGCATTTTTGCGGGCGAAAGTTATTTAGGTTATTAATGAAATTACTTTCGATGCTCACTGCTCAGTTTATTAGTAGAGTTTTTAATGAGATATTAAATTAAGGGCTTTATGCCTCATTAAAATTCTACGACGCTCTTTGTGATCTATCAAATTTCAAGTCAATCTGGATTATATTTCATGCCTTTAATAAACATTGCCTAAGGCTGTCTTTATATACGATTTGTATTTCCCCTAGACGCCTTTGTTATCAATTGAACTGAAAAAAACTTAAGCATAAACGTTTTAAAATAATTCTTCTATCTCCTTCCAACGTGTAAATTAACACTTCTATATTTAATCATCTTGAGTATTTTGAACAAATCGTTTAAAAGGAATACTATATAGATAAAATTAACCTTAAGCGTATTTCTAAATTTGTGTACCTATAACTTCTACTTTGACAACTTACCTGTCCCTCCGTGCAGTTGTGATTACACCTACAAATGGGTTTTCCGGTATCCATATCTACTGCACAATCTCCACCACCTTGGCAAATGATGTCCACGCAAGATTCTGTCGAAGTTAGACATATTTGGATTCCTTACGATTCATGAGAAGACATAGTTACGTTTATTCATTTTATATAACATCATTTACAATCACTAAAAATAAGTCGCAAGAATAAAATCTATTCTTATTGATTTTATGTATTTAAAAAAAGCAATTTAATAAATGTACATAACAAAAATTCCTAAATAAATAACATAACAATTTCTTGGTAAAATCTTTATTAAAAAATATATATACGGTCGAATAGAGAACCCCTTTTTTGAAGTCGGTTGAAAAGATGAAAATTGAATAGAAAATTAAATCAATTCAGAAAGCCAAGCGAACGTCACTCAAACAGATTTTACGTTAAATTTACAAGTACACACTTAAGCTTAAAACAAGATGATTGATCACCAATACTTCGTACTTCGTACTAAAGATGCCGCTCTTTGTAATTTATTGGCAAGTGGTGAGTTGAAAACCCTTTGAAAGGAATTTCATTAAACTATGACTAAAAGCCCCAAAGGGTCTTTATCAAATATTGTTTCAATAGTCAATAGTCGAGCACTTTTGAATAATAAAATTAATCCGCAGTCTCTGTTCATCAATCGGTGTCGAGTTAAATTACCACCGAGCTGTTTTAATCTCTAATTGACATTTCAGCGCGATGTAAGTGATAGGTTCCGTACAATTTATTGCCCCGCCTGTATTCTGTAAGCAAAACAAATGACCGCTGCATTCGCTTTGCGAGAGAAATGGAACGGAGAACACTTAAGCGTTGAAAATTCTTAAAGTAATGCAACTCTCACTAGAAATATTTCAGTAGCTCGGTGAAAGGAACTTTGACTGAGTACTTAAAGTTTTTTGGGTGGTTCGATTTGGAATTTCATTTGTTACTCGTGTACGTAATCAAATTCTTCAATATAATATGTTTAATATTCGATATGTAAATGTCAGAGTTCAAGTCTCGTTATTGAATGCGTAGCAATTTATAAAATCTGTGAATATAGTAATATAATAACGACGAGCAAACAACAATGAACGATATTCTAATAAGCAAATCAAATTATGGTAGATATTTCATCTAATTTCTCTCCATGTATATCAATTTTCCGGAGATTATTATTTGTTAAAGAAGAATGCCGATTTGCAAAAGAATTTTCATGTCAAACAATCAGTGCGCCTCTAGACAATTTCATTAAGGGAAAAGATTTTCATCTTGTGAAATTGATATCAATCTTTTCTTCAAAAGGAATGCTATAATTTATTTCCTCTTAAATTTGCGTGTGAGGCAATGAAGTCTTCTTTTTTTATGACTATTAAAGTATTCATTCAAATAAAATAACTGAATACCTCGGCGTGACGCCTACTAAAATAAAAATAGTTGCTTGTGTAGTATTCTGTACAATTGTGAACCGGCGGAAGCGGCGCGTGATATTTATGACGTCACTATCCGCTTTCCAGCGTAGTTAAATAGAAATATCACTCCGTTTCACGCTTGTAAACTCTTACTCAGTCCCGTTATAAAGCGAACCCTACCGGGTTTATTTATTTCTTTACTATATAATTTTAACATTACCATTTTTATATGAGTTATGAGACCAACATTTATTGGTGAATTTTTTTTTTTATTATTTGGATTATTCTGATGATTTTTGTGTATAATATATTAAAATGTGTTTTTGAATAGAAATACGTAAATATAAACAGTAAAAAATATAAAACATAGAATACTATAAATTTGTCACGTGTCTTATATTTGTTTTGTATACATATTTTTAATGCATTACTTTTTGGAATAAGGCCTTAAATTATATACGCGAAAAATTGTTATTAAATTTGACTCACCATATACATATGTAAGTGCGTAATACAGCTATTTGAGTATAATACTCAAAGTGTGTTCCGCGGAGCCCCGGGGCTCCGCGAAGTCTTTTAGTTTTTAAAGCTCCAAAAAAAAAGAAAGGGGGAAAATCCGTCAAAAGTTTAATATTACGTATCTACGACTACGCGGGTTCAATACTGTTTAATTATTCTAAGGTTTCGTAAATACTCAGCTTCCCAAAAGGGTTCCGTAGCCGAAAAAATTGAGAACTGCTGATATGATCCTCGTATCTTTGTTGCAATTTTTTCAGTCTGCGGCCTAGTGGCGTATTATTCTAGTATTATCCTAAAGTGGTTCTGTGTTGGTCTGGGACTTAAAAAGTATTTGCCAACTGTGTTCCCTGGCTGACAAGTCGTAAAAGGCGACTAATGGTATATTGGGTTTTTGTCTATATTATGATTATGTGGAAAAACTTTGACTCTATCTACCCTTTCGGGAATTACGGCCGTGATGTTACGTATGTATGTGTATCCTAAAGTGAAATTTACAAGAAGTGATATTCAAAATTAACCTAACTTACGGCAAGTCCCATTATAGAGCACGTGCAGCTCACCCTCCTTGATGCCCTCTTGGCAGGCGTGCATGCGCATTTTGCACTCGCTCCCATACGTATTGTGGTCGGAGGCGCACACCGGCGCGAGCGTCGCGTCACACACTGGGCACGCGCACTGAGCGGTGCCGCCGCGCGACACGCACGCGCCGCCCCACGGACATACTGCGCGGGCGCATGGATTTTCAGAACCTATGACAAGGATTTGAATTTACTTACAATATTTTTAGGTTTATTGTTGTTTTAACAACTTAGTCAGTTGCTGTGATAATGTGATGATGATGTTCACTGTTATTTATTTTCCCTTCCCGTCTGTTTTAATTGTTTTTGATAAAATCTATGTTTCGTAAAATGTGGTTTTACTAATTAATATTTTTTACTAATATAAAATTTTCACTACCATAAAATGTTGAGGAGTTTGTATTTATTTTAATTAGTGAGATTATTAGAGTTCGTTTTTCAAATCGTTCTCACCACAAGTTCCAACGTAAGCAACACGCACGTCCCTATTGTCTAGACACGCCATCCGATCCAAGAAGCAAGTGCTATCGTATGTCCGACCGTCCGTCCCGCAGACAGGTCGGACGACCGGATCGCATTCGGGCCCGCAACCACAGACTGCGACCCCCCGCGCGTCCAGTGAGCAACGTTCGCGGACTCCGCATTTCACTGCCTCGCACGGGTGTTGAGCTACAAGAAAAGTAAAACAGTTTAAATAAAACCAAAAGAAAACATTTGAACTGCATAAAGTCTACGATTATTTTTCGTTGAGTTTTCATATCATTTGTTCTATAAATCTTATATATAAGTAGGTATATATTAATGGTACCACTGTTGGTTCTGATATCTGTAACATACGTGTTAAAGCTACTTATTACGGAATTAGATTAATGTATGTGATGTTGTTTGATATTATTCTATATACCAACTTAATCAAAATGTTCCTTGTCTATATTTTTTAATTTTTATGTAATTCTTTGCTTTCTGATGGTGTATCTTTATAATTCTGTATTTTAAAAAAAACCTTAACGACAAATAAAAAGATTAAAAAACTTGTTTTTTATTCAATAGGGAACGCAACAAAAACTGTCTATAACAGAAGAAACAGCAAAGATTCGTCGTTAGCAAAATAAGATCAAATCCTTTCGAAAGTAAACTTTACACATTAATTTGTTGTTTCGTTTCTGATAATTTCGTTTGGGTCGCCCCAAATGGATGCCTGTGTCCAATTACTTTCTTTAAAACAAAATATCCCTCCGATAAAACGAGCCTTCGCATTTTCGAATAAAGATTTAATTTTAGATTACAAGACGCCGAGGTAACTATTCTTTGGAAGTTTGATTAGACTCTTTCAGTGGTATTCTTATTTTTGGAAACTTCTCTTTGAACCAAGTTATTCCATTTGTTAATAGATCAGTGAAGCCAGTAGAATAAACATCGTTGTTTTATTGTTTATTATTAAAACATATACTTATACTTGCTCATTTATCATTTATTATAAGTATCTTGAGCTTGTATGAAAAGGATCATGAATGTTAAAGAGGCGAGTGAGGTGTGTAAGGATCGTGCTATATAGCGTTCGGTTCTCTCTGCCTACCCCGCTAGGGAAGTGACGTGAAGTTTACTTAGTTAGTTATGTATAGCATTACTAGTAGTGACATGTACATACAAGCTATAATCGTGCAATGCAGATTAAGATTGTTATACAATACTCGCTATCCCAGCCAACTTCGTACCGCCCCGTTCTCGAGATGAAGATGGGGGGCCTACCAAGTATACAGAGAAGATTTCATTTAATCGATTGAGCCGTTTCGAAGGAGTTCGACCAGAAACACCGTGGCACGTTATTTTTATTTATAAGGCAAGCTTTTCCGCCTCGAAAAGAGAAAAGAGAAACGATTCAAGATCTAGGTGAGGCATATACAGGTATCTACCTGTATAGGCCTCACCGGTACCTACCTATATACGTATTGTTCAAGTAAGTAGCTTACTATCTTTCTAGTTGTGATTAAACTGTCGTAACAAGCGTTCGGTCGAGTGGTCTGAACGTAATGTAAGACCGAGTGGCAGGTTCATTAAGCATACGCCGTGATAACACTAACAGATACAATTTGCCGGAAATTTCCGATTGGCTATCGAGAGATGTTAAGCAAATATACGACGAAATAGTATCAAAACGAAAATTACGTAGTCAGAATATAAACTGAAGCGTACTCTCGGTGCGAATGCAATTTTAGTATGATACAATAACCTGACACGAATATCATTGGATCAAACCAGGCGTTTGCGACTCGAATAGTTATACATTGAAATTCGCACTGTTCGCAGCGATAAATAAGTCTGAATTTAAGTAGAATAAATAATCTAGACTAGGTTAAATACTTCAACAGAACTGATATTTTATGATGGATTTGAAAATAGTTTAAATGTTTATATTCGACGAGTTGTAAATTATTTAAAGATTTACCTTAAAGATTGGAGATTTACTTCACAGTAACAAACAGTCGGTTGAATGCTTGGAATGCCTAAACCAGACCAAATTCCAAGAGAAAATGGAATACATAGCCAGAAATGTTCACAATTAATTACCTGAAGCACATTCCCCCCTGTACGCTATGGTGAGCTGCTGCCTCGTTCGGCACGATTCTCTTCGTAATGAGCACTCGCTGGGGTAGTCTTTGTAGTCGGAGCCACAGACCGCGGAGCCGGGGCGGACGACTAAGTCGCAGGGCGGACCGCACCGGCAGACGGGAGCTCGGGCTTCGTTCAGCTGACAAAATCCCCCATCGGCGCACTCGTGCTCCGAACACGGATCTAAACGGGATTACATTGTATTATTTAAAACGCGCATGATAAGCGAAAACTAAATTAGTTAACTATTAATATTACACATAATTACTATTAGTAAACATAGTTAATGAGCCATCACACGACACTGTTGCTTGTAAACAAATTCTGATTACTTTAATAACCATAATTCGTTTTACTGAGTTGTTTTAGTAGTATTATTATTTCAGGCAAGCGCCGTAAAACGAGTTTAACAAGTTGTTGAAGTAACACAGAGCTGTACAATTTATTAAAAGTACAGAAGTGAACTACTAAAGAAAACAGAATCTCACAAAGGATGTCGGAATGTGCGGGCATTCGGTCTTGTACAAATTTAGTTCAGATCGAATGATCCCGGACAAGTTCTGTGAAAAGGGTTAACAAAACGTAGGCACATAATAGATAAAGTAAAGGAGATTAAATTAGTTTTATGAAAAAGGAAGTAGGCAACCCAATTTGTTTTGTACGAGGAAAATTTTGCGCCTTGTCAAAGTTTCGGTAAGTTTTATAGGATTTTGTGTATTTTTGCTTACTCTTTCTAGTAAACAGATTACATTACGCAGGTGCGGAAAACCTTTTCTAAAATTGTTAAGAAACTAGTTGATGATCACAACTTAATAAAAATATTATATGAGAGACACCCAATATTTCCTCGTCGGCAGGTGACAAGTGTCAGAGCCACACGGAACGCTTGTGTAACAACGGTAGGGTCTTTTCAATAAAGGCAGCACGACAGAAGGTGTCTCACATATCTATGCACGATTCTATCTGGATTTCGGATTTCATCCTCATTCGTTGGCGAGTCATTTCATCGCGGTCCGTGAAGGTCGAACCTTTTCATACAGCCCACGGTTATTATAAGAAATGGCTCATTCTTAACGAGATGCTTTTATACTTTCAAATATCTGCATCAACAATACGAAGTCAACTGGTTTAATTAATTTTCCTCATTAAAAACTTCTAAGGATTGTCGGCGTTGGGCGTCAGTTAAAAAATAAGTACCTACTCAGTAATTTAACTAAAATGTAATTACAAAAAAAGCAATAAAAAAAATCTTTGTTCTACAATTTTTTTATTATTTCGTCAAAGCAAAGATGTAAATGCCAATGAAATTTCGTTACAAAGTTTCGAAAAGCCCAAGAAAAAACTTTTTATTTGATTTTAAAAACATTTTACTAAATCCTCTTTTCCGGGTTTTCATGAATAGCTATAACTTTACAGGGACCCTTTACTCTATCTATGATATGTTTACAGCTTTGCAGCGTAAACTTACCGCACTTCCCATGGTATTTGACCGTAATGTTGTGCTGGTTCTCGCACGCGTGCTTATCAAGATGGCAGGTGGACGGGTATTCTCGTCCATCGGTCCCACAGATGGGTTTTCGCCGCTGACAGCTGCGGGGGCACCGACACTCCGCCTGCCCTGCTGTGACCACGCACCGAGCTCCTGGAGGACAGGCCACTCCGGTGCATGGGTCCCCTGCTTCTGGACAAATGTACGGTTTTAATAACATGGCTTAACATAACATTAATTATTGTGATGAAATTAAAAACAAACTATTTACTTGTCAACTATAGTATATTGTTTTCTTGTGAACAATAAAACATTTTAAGCACAAGCCATTTCACATGTCTTTGTTAAACATTTGGACAGTAATTAATGCGTAGAAAGTAACGTAATAAACCATTCAATGAAATTGCTTACCTCTACCCATCATACGAATAAATTTTAACCTCATTGCATACGAATATTAAACTGTCAAAATAATTATTACAAGTGTTTTCATCTGAAGCAGCAGAAACGTGACGTAAATTACATTTGCGACACAAAGTTTAACAGGCTTGAAGGAAAATGTAAATAAAACTTTTGTGTAAAATAACGTTGGGTACGACTACCCACGCTGAACTCGTATGGCACTTTACGATCGTAACTTATAAACAAACCAGACTTACAGAGGTTGGGTAGGGCGGAAGCTTTGTTACCTATATGAGCAGTAATTTTTCTAGCTAGACAAAGAACAATTTTCTAGCCCGGCTGAAATGTCACAGACGTACGATAGGCGACATGTGCTGGAGTATTTTTATTAGATGGCGCTAGATAAAAGGTTATTCTAATGCTGCGGATTTATGGTCACCGTTTCACAAGAAATATCAGACACTTTTGGATCTCTTCGAGAATTTTATTCTCTGACAGTAAAGTTGGTTCATTGCCCCGCACAAGGCTAAGGCCGGAATTCATAGGTATTTTGTTGTTTAGGTGTACACATACGTCGTTAATTGTGATTTTTATTAATTTATATAATTATTAGGTTTGCCAACGTTTATGTACCATCATAGTTTACGTTTTCGAATTTTAAGGAAGAATACGTTATCCTTTTCCTGATTCTTTTATAAACATCCACGTGGTTTGTAAAATACAAGGAGCTTGCGATGTAAATCTGAGCTTCAAACCTCTTGGGCACCCAAAAGATTTGAAGCTCAGATTTACATCAATCCACAGTCACTATTAAACTCAAAAGGTTAAGTACCAGTACTATCAATCGATAAAACTAAAGCATAATAGAGTTCGCCAGTTCTGTTGCTTTTAATAAAAGATCGCCCTGGAAACTGTCTTTGCTTGAATTGCCAGCATTGAATAAAGGAGCAAATGGGCATAGCTGTCAGTACTGAATCTGGGCCATAAAACTTTTTATATTGTACCCGTCTTTTGCAATAATTACAATGAACATTCTGACAATACATTTAAAGGTATTATTTTAGATAGGTATTGATATAATACCTCAAACCTCATTTCTTATTCATAAATAATTATATTAAATAACTGGTGTAGTCAAAAATAAGCAGATACTACTTTATCAAACAAAAATATCTACTTAATACATAGGTATATTCCTTAGAATAATTCTAAGGCACTCGCGAGCGGAATTTATTTAATTTATTTGGACAGCAAAACAGATAAAAATTACTTAAATATTAAACATTTTGTAACTCAGGTTTCAAATTAAATGAATCTAACAAAGAAATATGCACGTACCACATTCGCCCTCATGCTTGACGCGCAAGTTGAGTCTCCGTTCGCAGGCCTCTTTGCGCAGATAGCAATGGTTGCGGTAAGTGCGTCCGGCGGTGGAGCACACGGGCGATGCTGTGGCTGAACAGCTGGTGGGGCAAGCGCAGTGAGCGCGTCCGTCGCCGAGGGACACGCACTCAGCACCCCATCGGCAGAACGTCTTCTCGCAAGCTTCTGTAAATATTAGCTTTACATAAAATCGCCCTTTTTCCAATTGTTTGGTTCCTATATTTAATAATATATTAATTTAAAATAATTAAGAATTACGAAGGTCAGATATACAGCCATTATCATTATGATCGTTAACTAGTATTCGTTCAGTTCTCGATATAGGTATCGCCTAATAATTATCACTGAGCCCAGACTCGCTTAATCCTGGATCATCATCTAAACGGACTCGAAGCACAAGACATAGCGCTAGGATGATGATGATGAAACCTCCCTATTTATGTGTGATCAACAATAAGATAGTCCCACCTGGTGTTAGAATTTGAAAGACATCGTATAAGATATGGTTTATTTCATGACTGCGATCTTGCGAAAACAGCTGGGTCTAATATGATTGCAGGCGTAAAATACCAATATCAATGTCTTCTCCGTATCTTGACTTCCACTTAACGTGCTATCTCAATAACATAAATAATGGTGATGTCAACTTTAGTTTTATTAACACAAAAGCAAATTCACTACCATCCTAAACATGCCCGTAGTTAAAAAGTTTTATATTGGAGAAAGTAACGCGTAAACAGCTATCGCCTTTTTCACAGTAGATTAGAGAACGTGACAAAAAATCATACCTATCTACTAAATTTAACTTAGAAAAAACCTCTGCCGAATACCAACACTGGTAAAATTAGACTAAGTAATTGAGGCTTAACAAGCCACCGAACCTAAAAAAGGACTCGAGGAGATAAAGAAAAAAATAACCATTGTACAATTTGCAACCATCTCGCGCATTTTAATGTGAATAGCACTAATAAATCCTCAGGCGCGAGCAATCCGAGCTACGAAGTCTTTGAAGAAGACGTAATTCTTTGGCGAACTCGACGAAGAATGACACAATTTCCAATTTTCCACCTGGGGAGACGGAACCGTGACGAAATTATTAAGGAGGAATAAAATAAGATGCGAACATCCGTTTTGCTATAGCATTGTGTTAGAGCGCGCTTCTGGGATTACCGATCTATAACGCTTAGTTAAAATTCTGCGCAGATAACGCCTGGTGCGAAGTCACATAGTGGTTTGCCAAAAGTTAATTTTCGATTTTCTGCGCAGTTCTAAAGTTAGCCTTCGCCGTGTCAATTTCATGCTAACTCATTGCTAGCACCACGTAAATTGCACTCTAAATAATGTTTTCCGTCACGAAAACAGTTCAGCTACTTACTTATGGTATTGTTTTAAAATATATTTTTGTGGCTAGCGAATTTAAAGGTATTTTATCAGTTAGCAAATTTATATTTAATCAATTGCCAAACATGTGTTTTTGATAACATCAAAATCATGCATTTCACTTTCTATTCGTGCGCGTATTTTGATTTTACACGTTTTTAGGACACGAAGTCAAGCGTTATCGTTATATCTACCTACGGTCGCAAAAGAAGACCCCAGAAAAAACAAAAACAGTACCTTTCTACATAGGTACCCCCACTGGGATTACTATTTTTTTTTCTATCCGAAATATTCTTAGAAGGGATTATTGAAAAAAAAAATTGTGAAATTCCATTTTACGTTGCTAAGCTAACACACCTACAAACTACTTCAAAGGCTTGTAAATGTAAAGTCTATAATAAGAAAACGTCCATCTTTTATCCTTAGGATATCACCGTAAGACATCAATTTATTTATTATTTATAAATTTTTCCGTTGAGAAATAGGTCAAAATAATATCGTGACCGCAAACTCATTTCCTTGAATTTTATATAAAGGCTGTAGACGAATCCACTTAAGAAAAGAAAGCACCCGGAAATAACAATTTTGTAAGAAACAAACAAAATGTTAAAACGCGAATCACTGTAGAAGGAGCCCGAGATAAATGGAGACAGGAGGGAAGATAAAAATGATGGCGAATGCCCCGTGAATGGGAGAAAATTAGGAAACTTACCAAACACAACTCAACAACTTTAGTCAACGAGTAGTTGGATAAAGCATGGTAAAGGTGATATGGTATGACCCATACTGACCTCGTATAAGTTTGAGTTAAATTGATATACGATAAATAGCTTTATTAAGTAGGTACTTTGTTACGAATCAAACGTTATTGAATACCTACATAATTCTTCACATTGTAATATTGCTATAACATACTGGTACTATCTCATTGTATAAGAAATCTTTTGTAATCTATAAAAAAAATAGGTATTATAAGAAACCGGAAACAAGACAAGCGCATTTTACGCGTATTTGAGATAACGGATATTTTTACCGCAGTTTTATTATTAAAATTATTCTTAATGAACGAAAATATTTATTTTTTCATATTTCAAAAACTACTTGTACTTATTTCACGTACAAACAAAAATGAACAGAATAATTCCTGTTAAAGGAGGAAACATATGGGAAAAAATAAGAGGAAAAGAATAAATAAGAAACTTTTTAGGGTGTTCCCATATTGAAGTGACCGCGATTAGTGAGTAGCGTGTAGTTACCAACTGGTTGCGAAAAGTTTTGTATTGATTATTGCTATTTTGTCAAACAACCTTTATATGGATTGTTTGCTTAGTCAGTTGGATGATGAGTGTGATTTTGGTATAGTACTAAAGAAGTTATAATAAGATTAGATCTTTAGGCGTTCCATTAAGATAAATAGAACGCTAAGATATAGAACTAAGCAGAGGCTTAGTTCATGTATTTTCTATAGTTAAGAAACTCCTGACTGTAATCAAGATACGGAGGATCGACCAAAATTACAATATGATCGCTCATATAGTTAGATTTATAATTTCTATATTATTGGTTGATCATACGAAAACAAGGTAGATATTTAAATAATAATTGATCACGAAATATATACGATTAATGGGCTATATTTATGATTTCTTATGTAGTCATTAATGGTAAAACATATTTATTTTCTATTTACTTACCTTCTGGAGCAGGAGGTCTTGGTTGATAATGTAAATCTGGAACAAAAATAAGAAAATTTAATAAAAATCTATCAATTCCCAAACTAAATATCAGACCAAAAGCATGGAATCTCAAGTAAACTATACGCCTAACCGTTCCGGTAGCCTACCCGGTTTAACTGAACAGCTAAATTGTTTTTAAAAAGCCCGGCGGCCTATTAAAAATGCCAGGAAGCCGAGCCCACCGGGTTTTGCCGCGGGCCAACGAGTTTCTTGCGTCCTTTCTTGGGTAGCGGTTTCGTCGGCATAAAATAATGGATCGAAGTTTAAAACTATGCGTTGAGATTGTTATAAAATAGCGGTTAATTTTAAGTCGGATTTAAGACATTACACAGAAAAAAACTTGTTGTCATGAAGAATGTGAAGTATTTTTATGTTTTGGTAATATTCAAGTTTTGTATTGCACATAAATATAAATCTCGATCAAAAAATATTACTTATACGTATAAAAACTTACAGTAAGAAAACTCCTTGTTTATAGTATAGTAATATTATAGCTATGGATACGTAATAGCAGATGTAATTTGCATATTTGTTCAATCACCTCTAGAATCTAGGAACACACACATACACACCAGGAGTTACCAAAAGATAGGTAATTCTAAAAGACTTGGTCATAGCGTTACACTTCTATGACCAACTTGTAGTCGACAGGCAAATAGAGAGTTTTGCAAACCGGGAAAGTTATTACGTTTATAAGCAGGTTATATCACACAATACGAGCTAAGCGGTGAGCTCTGCGCGGGTTCGCAGTAAAATCTTTTATTGAGCTATTTACCGATTTGCAGCCCACCACATCAATGTAATTGCAAAGCAAACCGCGGGCCCACTGTAGCGGTCGCCGCACCGCCCGCTGCACTGATTCAGTTTTACAAATTAAATACTTCTCACAAATGCATGTTTCAAAGTAAAACAATGTAAATCGTCCATAAAAATCACAGGCGTTATTGTTGAACCAATGAAGACAAATGAATACGTTCACTTGTTCAAGTTTGTCAATGATCATAAATTTACAATGCCCTGTATAGGTACTTACGCAAGGTAAAAATTATACTGGTAACCTATTTTTATTTCAAAAATAGAACACAAAACAATGAAATGTAAGCCTTTTTATCCGACTTCAAAAAAAGGAGGAGTTTCTCAATTCGACTGATTTTTTTTTAATGTTGCAATGATCATAAAACATTTTGTGCCGGATGAAGTAGGTATGTTCATTTATACATAAACGGACACACACAATTTGCATTTTTTTTATATCTTCCACTAAATATTAAAATATATATATGTATTATTTTTCATTTAGGCAATATTTAGTTATTATAACTATGATGTACTTTTATGTCTTCGGACATACTTTTACAATAGGCAACTCTTTTACATATCTCTTCTGCTGAACGAACGCAAATTAATATTTATGTAAGCACTTCCTCAAAATGTATTATCTAATAATTTAGTATGCCACGTTACTCTGGTATCTACCAAGGATCATATACATAGTAAACACTATTCGTTTTCCAGGTAAATATTTATTCGCCTAGAGCCGAACCAACGATGGAAGCTGCATCTTTATACGAAACACGTCTAAGCAAAACGAGTCGCATTGTAAAATTGTCAAGCGAATGTGGTTTCTGCCAGAATTTGGCATATTTTGTTTTCATGTTTATATCAGCCACGGCCGCCTAGCACTAGTTCAAGTAGATAGCTAAGGCTTAGTAAATAAATAAATTACGTTTAAGTTTAAGTTAAGTTTGATAAAACCTTTAAGAAAGAAACACGCGTCTTTGGTAGTTACCGTCTGAATAACCTGTTATAAAAGTTGATACGCTACTGTTAATGCTTTTACCGATTAATGTTTGCATGAGAGAGTCGATGAGATTTTAATTTTGATCGCTTATTCGCGTCTAAACAATTGCGAACAATGCTTACATTTTCCGATTGAACTTTAGTTGTCCTATGTAGTTACTCCACCATATTATTTTCTAAGATTTGTTCAAAACTATATCTTGATCGTCTATTTGCTTACGTAATCACCAACCGTGTTCGTGTACAAAAACATGGAATTTGAGAATACAGCACCAAAATATCTTACGCAAAACCAAGCTAATTACATTTTAGTTTACCAAAATAACATTACAGTAGAGAGCCAAGTCTTTTGAGAGCCAAGAAAATCTTTTCACAATATTGACATACTCTTCGAAAATCAGCAGGGCACAGCAAACATAAAGAGTATATAGAGGATATCTCATACTACCTCAAAGAACATACCCTAAATTGAATTTCAAAGGTCGCACACGGGCAACACGCCGGCGTCTTAACTGAATTTTCGGCTCGCGACACACTGACGAGAATCCTCTATCTATTATTAGAATAAAAGTCCAAATGCGGGTCTATAAATACCTTACAAAAGCAAATTACGACGTTTCATTAAATTTCGTACGTGTGTAGGATACCGCAAATCTCATTTATTTGTGGACTACTTCCCTATCCAACAAATACGTTGGTTTAAAGATGTATTTTTTTTTAGATAATACGGAACGTGCATCAAAAAAATAAACCGACTTGGATACATTTGTGAAAAGATTTATATTCATGCCTAAAAAAGTTCATACCAAATCAAATCAATCGAATTTAAAATGTACCTATGTACTTAAATTAAGGCTGTGGAGTATGTATTAAAAATTCCTATTAGTAAAATTCAGTTGCTGTCGGCTGAAAATCTTGTCTTGGTCATAATCTGATATTATTTTTCTTTAAATCCTCTTTTAGTTATACTTACTATATAAATTAAATACCTATCTGTATATCAAGATGTAATATTTAATTCGAATGATATTTGTACATAGATGATATTTAAAACTAGCTGTGCCAGCGGTGTCACCCGCGTTTATGGTTAATATTATATAGACTATTTCCGTCATACATGATTTCTATGTAACTTTAACCATTAAGGCTGCACACGCGACGGAAGCTTAAAAATGGAGTAACTTCTCCCGTTTTCCCAACATTTCCCTTCACTACTCTGCTCCTATTGATTGTAGCGTGATGAAAAGTATACTATAACCTGCCCAGAAGTATAAAGAATAATTGTACCAAGTTTCGTTAAAATCCGTCGAGTAGTTTGTGTTTCTATAAGGAACATACAGACAGACAGACAAAATTTTTACTGATTGCATTTTTGGCATCAGTATCGATCACTAATCACCCCCTAGTAAGTATAGATGAAAATATATCTTAGATGTCTCTTTCATTAACTAGATTTCAGATTATTTAAATGCTTTGAACTGAGAAACTCCTACTTACTGCGACGTCATTATAATTTAAGTCGTGAATATTAAATAGAAGGGTTCATTAAAAGTTATTTTAATCGGATTTTCCTTTGCTGTATGGTAATTAGTTTACCTAGCATTCTTCTTGCTGCCCATTAAAGGTTGAAGGTGTTCAGAATGTAAATTAGATTGAACTTCGAAATCCCATTGAATTAAGGGCTCAGTTTAGATAATCTTTATAAGAAGAGGGTACATTTTACATCCATAAATTTACTTAATAATATTTTTAATTGTACGTTTGGTGCACGCTGCGCATGTAATAAACTTATATTACACTTTTCAACATAATTCAGTATTTTTAAAAAACGTTCATATTACCAATCGGAAAGTGTTCGTTCGAAGCCAATTTATAAATACCTATTTGATTTCACAGCTTCAATGTTATTTTATGCATGTTTGATTTTTCATGAAAATTAACATATTATTATTCCTTTTAATGGAACTCACTTAAAATTAACCAAAATACTGGTACTGACCGGAAAGCTAATCTCCAAGCTCGTAAAAAGCGGAGCGTCTTTCAAATGACAAGGTACACCGGCGACATTCAGTCGGATTAATTTTACCTTAGGATCCAACATTTCGGAATGACACAAAGAGGTCGCGGCTAATGGTTTCGCGGTCGGGATAAATATAAAATACTGCAAGAGGTTGGCAGAACGCGCGGGCACAGGCCGGGATGTGCCGGGGCGGTCTGCCATATTGTTTTATTGCAAATTGGTTGGACGTAGACCGCGCCTGTCCTTTACATATACGAGGCCATTAAACTACGGCCGGTGTCCAGTCACGTGTTAAACGAATCCGATAGCTGCATACAATGTTAGACGGGGCACGACTTCAGTGACACGTAACCAAGGTTTGCAAAAATAGCTGCTATGTAAATCGCTTCCGATTTTGGTGTTCCATTGCCTTCCGCAAGGATGTGATTTCGTTACGATGTAAGCAGTGCTTATTTTAAATATTGCGTCCACGCTCGTAAATATTACAGTATGTTAGCCACATTACAATAAGTTTCGAACGATATATACCTGCCTACACCGCTAATATATAATTTTTGGTATATAGTTTTTAGCTTATAATTGAACATTGCGTGTAACTATCTAGCTAACTAAGAAACGTAATTAAAATTAAAACAATTTTCATTTCCAATTGCAAATTCTTCTAATAACAGAATTTTTTTACCAATAAAATTGACATTTAATATCGAATATAAGTACCTATTATTTTTGAATCCTACACTTACTTACACCTTAATATATTATGCTGCTTCGATATATATATCGGAGTTGTTTGTAACTCTGATAAACATAAAATTACATCATAATAACTAAGCTCTTTACCAAAATTATTCATAAATTTTTCCACAGTCGTACTTTTCCGTAGAAATAAAATATCTAGCTTAAGATAAGAATAACCACTTTACATTAAAATAAACGTTTGTAAAAGCGTTGTCATTGTAAGGCAATAAATTTAACTTAGCTACCTAATCTATTCAAGGAAATACAGTAAACTAATCTAGAATAATATTATGTTAATTAAAGAAGTTTCATAATAAAAAACTTTATTTATATCTAATGATATGTTGAATTGAAAATCATACGGTATTGAATGCTTGATTATTCCAATACTAAATTATCACACATAGTTAATGTAAATATTGTCTAACCGAGTAAAAAGTTGCATAAGCCGCGTTGACGCAAATCAAATCCCCAAATCATCGTCAAAATTGCATGTTATTTACAGGCGCGCGACAATATGAGCGACGCTTACCTAACCGAATATGCAAATCAAAATGGCATAATTCATATCGTTACGAAACCAAAAACAATTTCTGTTCCATAACGAAATATTATTCAGCAAAATGGAAATGAGTTAGATAGAATCAATTCAATATCATTACCAAGATATTAGATGTCAACGATGGTTTTCGTTGAACTTATTCAATCACGCAGCGCGATAGCCTTTATGACTAGATTTTTAGGGACACTAATTAACTCCTTCTTTTTATTTAATTTTAACTTTATCTTCTTACGATAGAATAATTATATAATAACTTATATATTCGCATGCATACCTACATGATTTTTAGAAACCAAAATTACCGTGTTTAGGCCTAAGCCTCTTGCACAAGAGGCGTGTGTCCTTATTATTAAGCTGCCACCGCTCTAGGACAGTAATTATATGCAAAGCCATAATTAATAAACAATAATGAACATGACTAACGGTTCCATAGCACGAACCTTTCAACCCTATTCAATTGCACCTCTTCGCAAAAGAAGACGCAATGAGCATTATACATTACGATTCAATTCTTTACTCCGACATATTTCTGCGCTCAAGTAAATTAAGTACCCACTAACTTTGCTTTAACCTATTCTGATTCAAGTTCAGGATATTCATTATCATCAGACTTAGAATACGGGCCAAATTACCAATCTAATATAATTTAGTTCTGGAAAATGAGTGCAGTTTATTCTCAACCATAAATAACATATTTAATATAGAAGAATGCATTATAGTCAGTATTTCCTGGCAATCAGACGTAAAAGGCTCCGAGCAGCACTTCGCATTTTTCAATGCCGAATAGGCTCAGCATGAAATATATAAGTCCTTAAACCGCGCAACGTTTACAAAGGCACAGACAAACAATTTATAACAGATAGCGATCAGAGCCGATCCATAGATCTAACGAAGTGTTAGATACGGCGCTTGCCGCGCTAGTGGGCAAGTGCGTGATTGCGCTTGACACCCGTAATATCCGGGCCCGCGCTGCCCACCGATAGTATCAATTTCAATTTGTTGCGGCGGTATAACTGCCGCCTCTGCTCGATTCGTATGAATCGATTCCACTCCAGTTTCCTGTTGCTCACCGGACTTAATCTCGGATCGGCCGATTGAAACGCTCGCAGGGAATCAACGGTGTTTATAAGCGATATCTATTTAATTTCGTGTTCGATGGATTACAGAAAATGCGGGATATTGAAAATGTATTGTAGTGGAAACGTAAGGTTTTCTTTCCTATTTGTTTGTGTCTACATTGTATAGACGATATTTGAAGACGGCACACCAAGAGGTATTGTTATCTAAACTCAAACTTATTCAATATTATAAAAACTTAGTAAGACAAAAATAATATTAATAATATTCTTTCACATTCGAAGTAAAATAGGTAGAATAATAAATATATTAATTATAGATATTTGAAGATACATTCTAGATAGTGTGTCTGCTTTTAAACCACACATATCATCTATTTGTAGTTATATCCATAATAAAATGAGCCAGAATTTCCATAATTAAACAAACTAAATGAGTAATAATGAAAACCAGTACAAAATTAGAGCAATTGATAGACAAACCATGAGATCACTTACGTTTGCACCTTACATTTCGTGTTTTTTATACACAAAAGTGGGAAAGTCGCTCGACGACCCTAATAAATAAGAGTCTTAAGAACTTATCTATTGCTGAATCGCAGCGTTAATACTTTTATTGCTACATCGCTAGTACATCGAAGGGTTCGGTATACATCCCACGTATGACAAAGTGATAAAAAGCGTCCAACAAAACGCCCCAGTTTATTACCCGCCATGCACTCGAGAAAGTATTACAAATTCCAATCCATGCATTCCGCAAGAATTTTGTGTTCAAACGGCGTGAAAATTAATCGATCGATTAGCCATTCGCGCTCCGCTTCAAAAGCTGAAGTTGAACGTGACTCGTGAAGCCAGTCCCCGGCTAACGCTGGATATTAATTCTGCTGGTGAAAAAAAATATCGCCCGACTTTTGGCCCATCTATTGCACCGACTGACTAACTCTTGCCGTAGAGCGGAGTTGCGAGGGGTTAAGTGACGAATTTTCGGGAGTTACCGTTTCTGATTCGATGTTGGCAGGGTTTTACCCAGTTAACAATTTCTGGTTGCTAACAATTAAAATTGGCGGCTCCACTTCTATTTCGGCGATTTTTACTACACTACTGATACTCATACATACTGTACGATTATTTAAGTAATTTTGCTCTCATACCCCGCTAGGGAAGCGGCGAGAGGTTTAGTTAGCTAATTAATTATGCTCTTGTACCAGGGTATTTTTTTTATTTTGAGTACTAAAGGCAAAAGTCGTGTAAACAGCCTGAAGGAAAACGATTCTTTCCATTGCTAGGCATTTTTGATATTGCAGCCATAAATGTATCACAAATGTTGCAGATCTTCTTCACTTCGTTAATTACTATCCCTACCGCGTAAATATTTTATCACAGCATCTTTTGTCAGTACCTATCAATATACGTCTAATGCACCCAATTTCAGAGATGGACTCAATTTCAATGTCATGTGCGTTTCAACCAATAAATGCGGCTCCCTGGTTTTCAATATAGGCAGCAGGACACTAGTCGCGTGTGACAGCTGACCGCTGCTATTGGTGGTAATATTCAAATGCATTGAATTTAGGCCTGTCTCTAAGCATAGGGCAATGTAATATGTGTTTAGGAGTTACTCGGCATAATATATATTTAAAAATCAAATAGTTGGCATACCTAAAGTTAAGGTTTTATCAGACTTTACGCATGATTGAACGAATTCCTTAATTTATACATACATACATACATACATAACATCACGCCCATGATCCCCGAAGGGGTAGGCAGAGTCGAAGGGTCAGCAAGCCCCTTCAACCACATTCAGCCAAAAATAAAGCCGGGCTGGGTCAGATGGACAATTGTGAAAAAGCAGTGACAAGCGGCTAACCTGTCGGCTACACAATCACATCCTTAATTTATATTACCACTTATTTATATAAGACGATGTTTTGGAGTTATCTTCTGTAGTAAAAATGGTTTGCGACAAGCTTTAACCAAAATGAATATTGCATTAACCTAAACTTTAACCCGAAAGTACATGCGGCTTATCTTACCGCGAATGGACGGACTCGTGTTCGGTCTTCGGTTTTCCTATGAATATTGTATTGTGGCTCAACCCTAATGCGCAGCGTAGTTTGTTAACGGTTGCAGGGTAAATACAGTTCCGAATATTGGCCCGTTTATTGTTCCGGGTGCCGTGCCATCCACACTATAATATTAGTTTTACTTTGCTACTTTGAATTTTGCAATTCAGATTGCTTTCTGTAACGGTGCGTATGAGAGTAGGTTTATTGTTGTTTGGGAATTGTTGTACTTTCTCTTATACAGCTGAAAGTATTACAGAGCGGTAAATGTTGTACGGACTTGTTGTTAACGTATTTTCAAAGCAGTTTTTATATAGGTACTAAAATATTTAACATATATACATTCACATAAAAAAAAAATCTGTCGAATTGATAACCTCCCCTTTTTTTACGTGGGTTAAAAATATAAATAAATAATTAAATAAATAAATATCACATTACGTCACATACATTGATCTGACTCCGAATTAAGTAGCTTAAGCACTTGTGTTACGGATATCAGAAACAACAGTGGTATTACAAATATATACTTAAATATTGGATATTAACACCCAGATACAGAACAAACACAAGTATTCATCATACGAATATTTGTCCTGGGTGGGGATCGAACTCATAACTCTTGGCGCATGGGGCAGGGTCACTACCGTATGCGCCAACGAGCTTGTCAATAAATATAAATATTATATTAAAAAAAAAACATTCCTATAGTCATTTACAAATAAGGGTTGATAAACAGATGAGGAAGGCTCTAAATATATCATAATATTTTCAATAAACAAATTCATAATTTATAACGTTTTACAATATTTTCATAAACAATATAATATGGAAATAAAAGAGAGCAAAAAACATGTGTACGTTAAACGTTAACTCGTCTGAATGTTTTTGTCCTTACCTGCGTGGAAGCAAGCATCGTATCAGCGGCTTATCCTGAATGTTTAAACACCATTGACCAACTGAGAGTTTAAAGCTTTCAGATATTATTAAATCATAAACGTCTCTGCCTACCAGCACATGTGGCCAAACGGTATTGTTTGAGTTTAATATACTATAGCCGTAATCCACTTCGTCTATGAATGTCTGATAAGGGTTTCTAAACTTGTTGAAACTGTCACCAGTTCGAGCTTCCGAGCGGATAATTTATTTAGCATCCAATTAAGTAGCAAATTGTTACCCACCACCCGACGTAACAATAGACCGCCTATAGGCGAGTGTCGGGTACTGTTTATAAATAAACCACTCAATTATTTCCTGACGAGATACATTTGATATTGTTAAAGGCTAGAAATAATACAGACGGGACTAAACGCGATATGCATTATGTAGTACATGAGTATTTACTAGTATGTACTAAATACCAGTTTGACGATTCGGCCGAGTTGCTACGACCGTGGTCACAAGTAAGTAATGAAAATTGACAGTGTTATTTCTAGTGACAATGCAACGCGAAAGTTTAAAATCATATATTGTTAACGGCTATTTTTGGTACAGTACACTCCATTTTTTATTAGAAGTCCAGTTTTGGCAGTCAAAATTCGCGGAACTGATTGTTCATATATTTCAAATAGACTTTCGATAATACTAAAAATAACCTTGTTTACTTCATAAGACGTTTAAATTTAAAATAACGCGGTTATAAATTTTGTAGCCGCTCCGTTTTCGACGCGACTAATTATAAATATTTATAAGTTGTTTATTTATGAAGTAGGTATAATTACCATTTAAGAAACTTCAGGCATATTTACATAATAAGGTTGTTAAATGGTGGTTGACAAATTTAGCGCTATATTAATGACTTTAAAAATTAAGTTAAGGGCCAAATTTGATTCCAGGTGTGACATAACTAATTAGGCAAAATGAATGATATTGAATATTCCTTTCAAATAAGTCACCCAGAAGAATGTCGGCAAAGCAAACTTCACATTTCATTAATTAAAAGTTAATCGACAACTGTCAAAGTTCGGGAGCACGACGGAACTTGAGCTGGCACACGTCTTTAGACGGAGCTTTTAAACAGTAGACGAAAATATTACTTTTTTATTTTTTTTTATTATTATTTATTGCTTTTAATTATATACATTTATATAAATTATTAATTGATTAATTACACTGACGGCATCTCTGACATCTCTCGGATTTAACCTAGTCTTTTCCGCCTGAAGAAACCATACCGGGACCCACTATAGGCAACGAGCTAGCCACTTGTCAACACTTTTTCACAATTTTCCATCTAACCCAACCCAGATGTTTTTTTTTTTGGTTGAATGTGGTTAAGGGGCCCCTTTGACTCTGCCTACCCCTTCGGGGATTTACGAGCGTGAGTATGTATTGTATGTATGCACCATTCCACTGTTATTGACGTTTATGGCATGTCAGAATGATACAGATAGTTTTTTTTTATAAGTGAGTCTACAAGTATATATGTATTTGTATAAATAACAGTACTTGTATTATATTAACAAATATTGTTTAAAAAAAACACGTCTAATGGCTAAAACCTTATTGGCCTCACTTCGCAGTTATTATGTTTCTAACGAGACCCGAATGACTTCCGCGTGCATGGAAAATGAATTATCTTCTAGTCGATTTGCTCGGCTCGATTGCTTTAGAGTTTAATATCTAAGGATGGAATATAATCCTGTACACATAGATATGTCCTTAACTATTATATAGTATGATACTTGTGGCATTGTCCGGTCATTTTATACAATAGTACAAATACAAATTTTCAGTCAGTTTGGCTCTAGCTACATTATTTATTAGCCTGTCGTACTTAATGCGGATATCTTCTTTCTATAACAAAATTACTGGTTTGTTGTTTTCTATACTAATATTATAAAGAGGAAAGATTTGATTATTTGTTTGTTTAAGACTCCGAAACTACTGGTCCGATTTGACTAATTCTTTCACCAATGAAAGGCTACTTTATTAGCAAGTAACATAGGCTATATTTTATCCCCGTATTTTTATGGGTACGGGAGCTACGCGTATGCTAGTAATAAATAGTAAAAGTAAGTGTTTTATGGGCAACAGGCTCTTAATTCGGAAGTATTGGTTTGTCGAGTTTTCATCTTCACAATTTAAACCATTTGTTTTATTTGTACGATTAAACTGTTAAGTAATTTAATTTCTTATAAATAGGCTTTTTGTCAGAAGTCGCTAAAGCATATATAGATATCAATGATTACAAGTCTTGAATAAAGTAAAGATATCAGACTCAATAGTATAGTACGCGCGTAGCGTTTTTACAGTATTTAGGAAAGACCCGTAGCTGTCATTGCTGGAAACAACAGAATGGTGAAAAGTGTTAGTTTCAAATTCCAATAGATTTTGCACTGACCATTTCTGTTTTATTTAGAGACAGGAAACCAAATGCAAGCAAAAAGTTAACGAAGCCTGTGCGGATTTCTTATTTATTCACAAAGGATTTGCGGATGTGTTCAATGTTAACTAGATTAAACGGAAGTGTATCGCTTGGAATTACGGATTAGACTGATTCGAGCCAAGCTTAAGATGAGACGGGAGGTTTTTAATTAATCCGGTCATAAGGTAGTTTATTTATACTCTAATCAAGAAAGACTGTGTATTTATTGCTTTTCACGAAATTTTTTCATTCAGAACGTAAAAAAATATATATTTTTTTATTGGTAATAATCACTGATAAATCTACTTTATTCACTTATGTATGTATTGCCTCTTCTTATTTATTTTAATATTAACTGTTCCTTTTTTCAATGTTTCTTTTATTTTTTGTTTACATATTTCTTGTGTTCGTTTGTTTAATTTTATGATTTTAAGTGTGTATTTTTTTTTTCTCATGTTTTTGGAATGTTGCCACTCTAAAAATGGGTCCCGCCAGAATACCAGCGCTCCTGCGGCGTTAGTTTGACGCCGCAGTAGCATAATGCTGAGGCAGGGACCCAATTGGCGCCAATCTGTTTTCTTTTTTCTTTTTTTTTTTCTACTGGTTTTCCTTTTTTGTACTATTTTGTCCTGTGTATGTATTAACAATTGTGCGTCCAATAAATGTTATTTCTTTCTTCTTTCTTTCTTCTTACTTTTATTAAAGATACCAATTTATTAAAGTATCATACTTAGTTATCGATTTAACTTAAGCCAGACATTCTCTAAGAAATCTCTATACTACAATTAAACCCAAAATAAAGTGCCTATGTTATTAACAGCAACGATATCAATTCCCCGCCAAGCGCATCAATGAATACTTAACTCCAATAGTTTTAGCGCAATTTGAAAATCCAACTCCGTGGCGCCCAGAGTGCCACTGAAATTAATGTCCTGCCACAGAGAAAAACGAGCGAAACGAAAATCTACCTAGACCACCTACCGGGGCGTTTCAGTTCAGCAGAATCAACTTTTAAACGAATCGGTTAACTTAAAAAAACTCGGCCTTTTTCTATTTGGCCGCGCAAATATGTGTTTCAATGTTATCGATATTTTTATTATGTGACTTTGAAATAGGTACATTTACAATGTTTGCTTACTCACGGCACAGATTTTGAACTATTTAGCAAGTCGTTATAAAAGTAGTAGGAATCGTGTGAGATGTACTAAATATATTTGCACTATCGCTTGATACAAGCATTTTAAAATCCCTATCCAACTTCAAAATATCTTTTTGTTTTGAAATAACATTAATTTTCAATAGCCTGTCTTATTCGAGTTACGAGCGAAGTAATTTAATATTAATATTTTTTCAATCTTTTGATATCACCTTTTTCGCAACTAAATAGTTCACAAGTAATATCTGTAAAAGCTATTTCAAGTGTTATCGTTTTCGTCTAGACAGGTGAAAATGGACTCAAAAAAATCAAATTTCATATTTCATCTTCCGATGTTTCGACAAAAGATTTCATGTCATACTTCTGTCAGCTATAACCCTCGACCCCTCGACCATAGATTTAGAATTTTTTGACTTAAATCTATGCCCTCGACGGTTAATTTGCACTGTCATAAAACTATTACAGAACAGGATACATAAGAGCATTAATATTTTTTTTTGTACTTCCTGCCTATTTTATTTTTGTTAATTAAAGTTTTAATAGTTAAAACTTTTTTCTCTCTTAGTGGCAGTTAATATTTGTTAGGTATGCACAGTTTTTCTTGTTTAATTTAAATTGTTTATGTGGCAACACTTAAGTAAGCCGTATTTACCTATAATTGTTTGTTACACTTACCCTAGAGCTAAGCCCATATTACATGATGACAACAACTGATGTTTAAGTGTAGACAAATGTTGGTAGATCTTAAAATAAATAAATAACTGTTTTAATAAATTTCGACGTGATTTCAAAATATCTCTTCCTATAAATATAAATGCTTTAAAATATGCATTTAAAAACCAAAAATAAATTCAAAGTCATGTAGACAAAATTATAGAAAATAATAATAATGTCCACATGCAAGCCTTCCAAAGGACCGGGAAGGCGTTACTCGTAATATCCAAAAGGAAACAACAATAATAATAATGTTTTTTTTTTATTTGCATACCATGATATTTAATTCAATAGTAATAATGTGAATTAAATTAGAGTTTTAAATAATATTACGCCGGGTTGACACATAAACTAGGAAGTATCCTGTGACTCAAGATGTCAAACCCCCACCCGATTTAATGTAACTGTATGCTATTTCTAATTTGAGACAGAGATCGATAAATAATCGTCCATGAGGGTAGAAACTATGTGTGTTATTAATAAACCTTACGCCACAGATTATGTAATCGATAAAAGTACGTATATCACTTGAAGACTCGATGTAGGTGACATATTGTGCAGTAATATGAACATTAACGTAACATCAATTTAATCCCAGCGATAAGTGCCTAAGTATTTTCCGCTAAATCTCTTTTTACTCGCGAGCAGTTAATTCAGAAGTTGCAAAGAAGTGGCGTCGTGCGGCAGGTGTGTGCCAAATGGCTTTACCTCTATCGACAGGCTCTATCCAATCGGCGGCAATGATCGAATTAATCCCGAACGGGGCGGAGGGAAGCCGATGTGGACTCGAATATTCGAATGCGTCGTTTGCCTTACTACGTACTCTAATATTAATCTATTCCGTGAATAATTGCGAGACTGCTCCTGTAGTTTACCACTCTATTACCGATTGCTGGGGTTATTTTGTTTTATGACCTTTGCATTAAATTTTATAGAGCGTTGCATTTAAATTCCATAACTTGAATTTCGATTACATCTTAAGCACTGGTAACTTCACATACATAGCTATTGAATTCAAACCCAAAAGTCTAACATTATAGATAAGTAAACTACATGCAGCATAATGTCCTAAGTTTATTGTTGTAGTTTTAATTTTTCTTATCATTTTAATATCAGATTTCGGTTTTTGTGTGTTTAAAATTCAATGACTCTTAAGTAAATAATGGTAAGTTAACATTACAAAAGTAGAAGATGGCAGTGCGAAAGCAGGTCTAAGGCAAATGTTAAATTGATTCGGGGTCGAAAAACAAATTATCATTAAATAAAAGAAAGTCTAATGACGCAGATAAGCTTTCCCACAACACTTAAAAACAAACACAAAGTACTTACAGTTATTTGTCAATAAGAACCCTGTTGAAACACCAAGCAGAACTAGAAAAAACAGGAGAAGCAGAACTATTAGGGCCGGCCTGCAGTAGTGGATCCAACAATAGTCCTCTGAATTGGCCGCGGGGCCGCTAGGCGACAGCCCACAACACTTGCCACAGCCCGACTCCGGCGCGCTCGTGGTTCGCACTACAGCACTGTTCCCTTGCTGATTGACTATTACACCTTGTACTGGAGCCTCGCTCCCTTGTCCGTACACAGCACTCTTTTCAGATAACCTAGCGAACCCCGAACTGTCGTCGTCTTGAGGATTCCCGTACACACCGTAAGACGCCACCATGTCGACTCCAGACAGCGACCTCGTCGTTTCATTCCCTGTACTATCTTGCACGACGTTATTGTCGGTGCTAGGCCAGCACTCGCACGAGCATCTATCCTCCTTTCTCCTCTGCCTGGCTTGCGTCGATTCTGCCCTCCTAATGGGCACGTCGCTTTTCTTCTCCTCCTCTTTTTTAATTTTGGCATCTTGAGATATGACGTCATGGTTGGCGTCATAATTCGGTTGTAAATTTTTGTGATTCTCTAGGTACCAATGTCGTTCCTCCGCTCGGAGCGTGGTGTCATTATTACCCTCATACACATCGGCATAATTAGACAGAGGGTGAGAGGAGGGGCTGTAAACGGGTCCGGCTGCGAGCTGCCCGTAGCCTCTCTCGTACTGCGGCGGCCGGCTATTGGTCGCGTAATATGTGGTAGATGCAGGCACGGTGTAATCGTATCCCGGCCTGTTCATCTTCAAAGCTTAATCGCCTCATTTGAGCTTAGGCTTCACCGCGGACATCATTAGCCGCCCTGTTCGTAAATGAGAAAATGATTTTCTGATACACCCTAGCCTACTATAATGCTATGAACGTTATTAGTGTCAGATTACTCAAACAGCAGTAATCATATAGAAGTAGCTAAAGTTACGCCATGCGTGAATCAAAACGGAGGAAGGACACGAGCTGAGTTGGTAGACAAACTTAGTTGATTTTGTTACGCGTTACACTCGACGGCAGAAAGTTATATAGTAGAATACACATCTGTTTATCTCAATTACCTCTCTTGTTCGACGGTGGTATTTATCTTTTGTATTAGAACAAGCGCCCGCCCGCTTGCCCTACCGGGAAGGTAGACAAAGAAGTAACGACGTGTGCAAATAAACTTCCCTAACTTAAATTAACCTTATTTATTTCCCTGATTTTGACACATGAACGTGATGTAACAAGATTATGCGACTGGTATAAGAGCGTCGAATAAGTTAACAAGGAAGGCTCCAATTTAATTATACCCCTTGTCATAGTATTGTTAAATCAGTTTCGCTGGCTCTACAAAAGTTTGCCGCATTAATAATGGATCGTTGACCTTTCAACGAAGTCGATAACAAAGTTTTCCGTGAATCCCTGCGATAGCTAGGATAATCCGTCCCAATTAATTAAATTAAAAACAAACAAAAGTCATTACATGAAAGTTGGGGCACAGCAAGTTACGAATCGTGCCGGCGCGACCCAGTTGAAAATTAGGGGCTATCGTCATCAATTCATCCTCACTTTTGGTCCCTTAAAAAGATGATAAAAACGCATAATAATTTTTTAATATACAAAAATTTTTTGGTTATAAAAAAAATACTACCTTAATGTTTATTCATTCGATATTTAAGTGAAAAAGATGTAAAAAAACATGTTTATAATATCAGAAAAATGCTTATAAATTACTTACTTAGTCATTACTTACAGTACATTTGTCATTACAATATCTAAGTATAATGTAAAAAATTTTAAGCGTGACCAAATAAAAGTAGATAGCTAGTAGAAGTAAATAAAAGTAAAATGTATCTTAAGACAATCTAACAAATATATCTTCTTTCCAATTAAAACTACAAACCTATTTTTGGGTACCTATCTACTTTAAAAATACCTCGTTAAAGTTTACTCCATTCGCAACTTAAAAAAAAAAATAGTTATTTAAAGTACATAACTTAGACACTTTTTAAAGTTTCGCCGCTAATAGCCTCAAGTTTGCTACGAATTTTCTTTAACAGATATTTATTGATTTTTTTTAATGGCTCTTTTTGTGGTGAAATATTTTTTAAATCTTAACTTATAATTTTTAATCGCTTAAAAAACATGGAGGGCGTTTTTTTTTTTTTTGAAACTACTACATTCCCACGCGATAAGTATAATAATTTAACGTAATTAAATAACAAGATTTGTTATTTTAAATTAACATATGTAATATACATAAGCTAGCGATTTTGTACAGGTAGCCTGTAACACAAATAATTCACACAATTAACTTCATAATTCCAGTTATAAGTACGCTAACCCTGTTGTAGTAAAGTGCTAATTTTCAAGCACTAGACAGGTTCAGTTTAAGATAATTATCGCAGTTAATGGATTCAGCCAAAGTTACCTGTAACGCAAGAGGGGTGAACCACCCTTCACACTGGTGAACCCATAAAAAGGGCACTTTCCGACGCTCATCTGTTCAATGGAAGTGCAATTTACTGTGTGCTTGCAACGCTTATAGGTTTCAGTTTCTTTACATTTGGGTACTTGAGAGTATTTCTACGAATTGAGCAATTTGTCTTTAGAGGGTGTCTTCAGGGGCTTGTAACGTTATAGCCGTTGAACGTTCGCTAATGTTATTAGAATAATGACCTTTTTTATTTAAGCTCTACAGATGTTTATCGAACGTATAAGTTGCATAAAATATTAAATATCTTTTATTTATCATCTTAGTAGCTACCGTCTTTGCAGTGTTGTACATGAGTGAGAATTTTGAACAAATTTTCGTACAATCAAAACAGATATCGCTAATAAGGTATTACAGCCCTTAATAAGATGTTTTTACTAGGAAAATAATAGTTTAAATAATTACCCTTAAAAAAATCTTCCTAGACGGTTACACTTACAACGTATAAGTGACACAAGTATTAAGTATATAGATATACCCAAAGCAATAACCACACATACTAGAGCCAACACGAGCCTAGAAATCATAACGACCCCTCTGTTCTTGAAACGGTTTTCATAGCACCGCCCTTAAAGGAACATAAAATATAACCGTAGCATAATGTAGGTACATAAACGACGTAGGCAAAAAAAAACGCTCCCATACACTTTTATCTATAGTTTAGTGTCAGCACAAGTGTGCTGATGTTAGGGGACGTTAATGTTAAGTCAACAGCGGCGGATAAAGCTACCGACTTCCTTGCTACAGTATATATAGATAATATATGGTAGCGCCTATTACATTTTGATATATTATCTCTCAAGGGAAAAGGGGTCTAAAGCCATTTCCTTTTTAAATACATACCATAACTAAGAAAATATGTACTGTTTTCCTACTCACTAGCATATCAAGATTTTTATTTCATAATAATGATTTTCTTACAAATCCCGGGAAATACGTATTGGGAATATGAAACATGAAAAAAATACACTTTGGTGCTATAAAAATATAAAATTGAAAGTACCATTAAAAAAATATTACGTTTTTGATAATTGACTAATTATCAAAAACGTAATATTTTTAAACCATTGAAAATAGGCAATTAATTAACTTATTTGCAAAAGTTAAGGGCAAAAGAAAGTAACATGATTCCATAATCTTTAGTCGTACCCTCAGGATCTTTTAAATCAGCTTGCGTATACAGGATCGGTCCATCAGACCAATTGCGCTCATTATCATTACTGGCCGGTAGTCAGTAGTCAATGATCACTAACTGTTCGTGGACTGACCATTTATCGTTATCGTGTCACTACAGAGCATTTTCACCCAAAATAATCAAAGTATTATATTAATTGCTCCATGTCTATAGTTCTTTGGCCTAAGCTGACCGCTGCACAAGGAAATTGCCAATTTTAGTTTCTTTATTTATTCAAATATTGAATATTTAAGTATATATTTGTAATACCACTGTTGATTCTGATATCCGCAACACAAGTGCTTAAGCTACTTACCTCGGAGTCAGATCAATGTATGTGATGTAGTCGGATATTTATTTATACATATTTATCGATTGTATATATGTAATTGTGAACATTAAAAATATTTTAGACATAAGCTTGTCGACTTTATACAAGCTTATCGACTAGCAAAGTCTAAACAACCCGGGGAGCAATCAAAAACAAATCAGTCTGAACAAGTAAGCTAATTTGAATACCTAGCTTAATTTCAAGGATTTATGAAACATGCTCTAGTTATCATCCCGATTCATTAAATTAAATTTGTAGAAATAGAAATTGATTTAGTGTTTAAAATATCTTTATATATTTTGTCGTGTAGTCCAGCACAGTTATTAAAATTAATCGAATCGCATCCGTTTGGATTAGGTTTAAAATAATTTTGCGCATTTTAAATACGCCTCATTTAATCCGTTATTCCTCATCCTCATTTAACAGCTTAATATGCCTTTCGTAGCACGCAGGAGACGAAAATACTTAGTTTTTGACCCACTGGTCGAGGTCACGGCAAAAGTTATTCGACTTTTGTTATCAAAAGTCAATGGGGTAGTTTACACCACTAATGCAGTAACGCACTGTGTGCTTATTCTGTTAAAAACAATATAAGTACTCACATTGAATTGGCTATGGATATATAGGTTGACTGCTTAATGGCTTTCAAATAATAGGAACCGATTAATTAAAACAATTCTTATGTTTTTTATAATTTAAAATATTATTTTAGGAAAATGTAACTAACTAACTAACTAAAAGTCACCAAATAACGAGTAATTGTTGCTTATATACTTATCTAACTTTTTTTAAATTTAATTAATTGTATACATAAAAAATCTCTATGAAGTATTATAATTAATAACATACTATATAGAAATGTTGTGTTATAATTTTAAAGAGCTCTGTACACAATCGCCAATCCGTCATGCATAAAATGTCAACATAATTACATGAATATAGCTGAATTTTCAAGGCTATTTTCATATTATTGGTAAATATTCTTACCATGAAAATCAAAGAGAAGGACAATCAAGCCTAGATCAGCATAAAAAAATATTTATTTTTATAAATTTGATATTAAAAGTCTACCTACAAAAACATTTTAACGCTGAATTCTATCTATAGAAAATTATAGCAAAATATCTATTAGAGCATTTTTATTATCATATCGATTCTCTCACGAACCAAATACAATTTTTTATTAGCAGCTTTTAGGTTCTGATAAGAATGAAAAAATAAATTATTCAAGAAGCATTATTGTCAATCAAAATTATTAATGACTTATAATTCAGATAATTAAACCACTGCGTTCTTATTCTACCGCAACAAAAGTCAAGTCCGAAAATTCTACCCAAGACACCTGGCGGCTTAACGTTACATCTAGCATTTGCTGACCACACGTTAAACACTGGACATAGATTGGCGTACAAATGTACTTACATAGCCAAACAATACAGAAATCAAAAGAAGTTTAGAAGAAACCGATTAGACATTTAATTTTGTCTAACAAACTTCGGTTAAACTTGTAGAGCATTTGTCTAAATTTATTGGTGGAAAATGTAGTTTATGTTATGGTGACAAGCCGATTATCGGTGTATACTTGAATTATTAATATTATGTTAAAAAGTCTGAAATTAAAACTTCAGATAGCAAAAAAATTATAATTAATCTCAGCTGCTTCTAACCGCCTCAACAAATATTTTTTTTAAATTAAACACATCGGTTACAACTCTTGATAAGCTAGTAGCGCGCAAGCAAGTAAGAAGTTGTAAAATCAGCGGGGTTGTCCGCACCAAGTCAGCAGCGGGTGGCTTAATGTAACGTCCAGAATGAACCGGCAACACGTTATAAGTCGGACATACCGACCACCAGAGTGAGATTGTATGCAAGTTGCAGTAGCACTTTAGTAAATAAATGAAGACAAAATCTAAATACAAGACCTTAGAATACTCACTTGCGAAATTAAAAATATATTTATATTTGCTTTTAAAACCAAGCCTTTCTAGATTTTGAAACCCTGGTCATAGTACATATACGAGTATTTGAGCCGACTAGTGCATAGATCGTAAGGCGAGAAGTTACACAATCCTGCACCACCAATCAGAAGGCGGTTTAACGTAACGTCCAGAGCGAGCGGCCACACGTTACATGCCGGGCATACCGACACCGGTGTGCGACTGTATGCAAATAGCTAAACATTGCATGAAAATTATGCATAACCGAAAAAAAGAGGTCTCAAAAGTTTACCAAATTCAAACATGGAAGATATTTTAAATTAGTGATAAACGCAATTTAGCAAACCCATGCAAAATCTTAATAAGAAACCACAAATACCCGCTTACGAAATAAAAAATAATATATATTGTTTAATGTCTTCCAAAATCAAGCATTCATCACCTGGTCATAGTACGAGAGTGTTTAAACGGACTAGTGCATAGGTCGTACGACGAGAAGTTACACAATCCCGCACCAAGTCAGAAGGCGGCTTAACGTAACGTCCAGCGCGAGCGGCCACACGTTACACGCCGGGCATACCGACACCGGTGTGCGAATGTATGCAAATAGCTAAAACGTTTAAGTAACCTCATTCAGGACTGTACTCTATTGTGTGAAACGGTTACGTAAAACGCGGCATGTTCTACTTATCGGAACTTGAGATTTATTGCTCGTAAACAGAATACTATGTAAAAATTTTAAATAGCTGATTAGCCAATAAATATTTTTATATATAAATTTTCAACAGTCGATAGAAAAAGTGCAATTCTTTATTTCTCACATTTTGTTGGATTTGACGGTACCTAACAATCCAGTCATGTCCTTTTTCAATCCCTTATCTAACATTTACCTAAGATTCTAATAGAAAATACAAATTCGATACGTCGTTAAACTATTCTTGACATTATCCATCACTTAGCCACTGCCTAAATAAATAAATAAAGAACTCGCCGTTTCTGGCAAGCCTGATCAATTTCTACTAAGCCGTTCCCTAATTTTCTTAATATAAAAGACAGCCGATCATTCCCTTAGCCCTAACACCAAAATAAACAGACGAGTGAAACCTATACCTCTATATTTTTAAGCGAGTTCAACGGCCTAAAGTTACAATAAAATGTTTCGATGGTTGTCGCCGTACTATTTTAGCATACAAACAGTATATCGTGCAACGATAAATGAGTATTATGTCCGTCATAATTAGCAATGAAGAGTACAGTAATAGTTCGGTTATGTCCTGTCACATAATTGCCAAGCAAAATGACAAATAGGATAAAAAGAAACCACGTTAAATTTTATTATTTGCATACCCCTTTAATTACGCATAAATAGTTCTTAAAATACTATTAAAAATATATGAAATATGTCTGTAGGTAAAATACCCTTTTTGCGTCTAGATAACTATCGTGGTCGGTCTCCAGATGATATGAGAAAAACCGTATCTGTATAAAAAGAACAGGGAAGATAAAGCATAACTTGATTGTATGGGATGAATTAATAATAGTATGAATTAGATAGTAGTAGCGAGAAAAATCTGCAGTGTAGCTTTTATGAAGCTAGTTATAGTAGAAGTTCAACTCTGGCAGCGGAACATACAAATGAATTTTACAAATAAACAGATTCAGTCTCTCAGTAAACCAAAGGGTAAAATCTTAGTAAAAAACAAAATTATATACATAATAAACAAACAAAATTATAAAATTTTTAAACTGACTCCAAAACTAAGGGCGTTTACGCTATAAAAATAAATATAAAGGTATATATTTTATAAAAGATGTGTAGATCCCCAAAGTATAGGTTGACATCTGCAACAATTACTCTAAACAAAACGAATGTTTCACCAAATGACAACAGCGTTGAAACCGTAATAGCTGCGGAACTAACGAACCGCTAGTATAGCAAGCTTTCCGAGGTATTTAGTACAATAAATCACTTGGTTCCGGATTGAGGAAACAAAAAATAATCACACAAAAAGCAGGTTTTTGGCTCTCAGTGGCAGTGGACTCATTAGTCTGGAAACTACCGCTCTAATTGAATATTAAACTTTGTTATGAAACAAAACTTTACGTGTGAGCACGCAGTGTATTGTTTCTGCTAATAAATGTAGTTACCTCATATAATTATGGAGTCGCTGTAAGTCCGCCAAAGGCGTATTTTCGTGTAAAGTTTCAGTTAGAAATAATTCAGGAGTGTGAAGTCAAAAGCAGCTGGGACTACTGTGGAGGGATTTGCCACTGCGAAGACAAACAGACCTAATAAACTTCTTGTTTGAATGCGAAAATTTACGTAACTCTTCCCGCGACTAAATCAAATATTACCGAGTACTTATTGTTTTCGCTCGTAATATGTTGTGCGCTGTTATCGTCGCAAATATGATTAAAACAATTGAAATAGGAATTACTCCAACAAATGTGATCATTCTTTCATTTGATTTGTGAGAATAAAATGTTGGGTAGTTTTTCATTAAAAAATCACACAGTGAGTTGGTTAAACTAAAAAACAAAACCTGAATGTAATCTTTTACTTATTAATATATTTTTTTTTCAGTATCCTCTATTTGTTTTTTGGTTATTAGTTAGATAGCACGCTAAATTTATTTTTATAGTTAATATTAACAATGAAATACTCAAAATTTCACAGAAATTACAAATCGTCGACAAAGTAAAAATTACGCATGAAAAAAATACAAAACGAATGAATAGCTTGTGACTGATTTTAATAACTATTTTATTTCATTCTGCTTTATATATTTTATACATATGTGAAGTTGATAATAATCAAATTGAATTACGAATTATAAAAACTATTTAAAACAATATTGGAATTAGTGTAAAACAACAACTAACTAAATGGGTTTTTTGACAAAATAATGGCTTAACTTTTATACCGTATACCCGTTCCTATTCGAAATAAATATTCATACAAACCATAAAATCTATATTTAAATATTTGTGAACAAATAGCAATAACAATATATTCAAAAATTCTTTCACATTTAGTAAAATATTTATTATATTTCCTAACGGTGCGGGTCACGAAAATTGACATAAGCCACGTCGAGTTCAAGTAAGATTTAACAATTTGTCAAGAAAACCATAAACAAAATAGAGCGTTAAATTGGATTTAGGCTAAGCCGACTGACGTAGGAGGACTATCTAATGACCGGGGCTAATTTGTGCCCTGCGTGAATTTTATTACCGACATGGAAAAAGAAAGAAGTTAAGTATTCGATTGTGTATGTTTTTTGTATGCTCATTAGCACTTGCGTTAAATATGTGGCAATTGTGAAAAATATTTTATAAACACGCCTAAAAAGACTTTATATTTATCAGTGTAGAATTTCGAACAAAATGTATCACATTGGATGATCAATCAATACAATTTAAACCTACAACGCATATTGATTTTAATGTGATTGAAAACTATTAAAATTATATACTTGTATGACAAACATTAATAAAGCACAAAGTTCTGGTATTTCAGGTATATAAAATATTATACTATTTATAAATATTTTCATACTATTATCACGTTTAGGAATAATATATTTATATTCTGATACATTTTTCAAACGAGTGTTTATTTTGAGCTTATTTACCCACTTACCATAAGATGACACGGGGTCAGGCGTGACCGAATTTTCGGGGACAGAAATAAAATACGGTTATGAGGGTCTATAACAGTATCTTATGACATATATACACAGTTTTATATTTACCTCTTCTTATTGTGCTATAAATAATATTTAGGGTATTTTCATGTGCGTTTTAAATTGAGAAGCTGGAATTCTTGTGTGCAATCTTTAATAGAATTTTACATGTCCTTGGTTAGATAATAGTTGAAGGACCTTCTAAAGGCTTAGCCTCGATGACTGCGGTCGCGTGACCAGTACCAGTAACGACACGAACGTCGGTCACGTTATACCGTCGGCCACGGGTGACCGTCTCGAGAGTAGGGCGTAGTAAAGCAATTGGGTGCATCGTTACGTTTCGAGTTATACACGACTACGGCTGCTGTCACGATTAGGTACTGATTTACAACGCGTACGAATTTGGCGTTTCGGTAAAAAAAATTGTCAAACATTCTAAAGTAAGACCCCTAAGAAGTGATTCCAAACAGTTTTTTGAGAAAAAGATTTTTTTTAAAACATGTATTGAAAAGGGAAGAATCTAAGAAAAACATTACTTTTAAATGTATTTAACTGTAACTATTACGTAAATAAAAAAAAACTAAATTAATGAAGACGCTCATAACACAAATCAACTAATATCACAGCAATAGCATTCATAGCATCATAATAAACCGTACAATAAACGGACGTTCACACGATTCTAATCATCGGAACTGGGTGACAGACCACAACGGCCGACGAACCAAGCACCCATACAAAACTGACACCTTCAGCACATACAAAAGTAAACACATGCGGGCGTATCACTGGTCACAGCACATGCGAATGTCCCGAGTAGGGCCCAGGTCCCCATTCTGGGCATCGAAAATGTTCAAAATAGTCCAAGCGGTCGCGTTCGCGTGTGCGTGGTAAGCGGCCCGCCGACGTACCCTCGCTTCAGCGGCGGGGCTCATACTGACTACCCGACCGAACCCCGCCCGCCCTCGTCCCCGCCTCTGTCACCGCCACACTTCGCCCAAATCCAGACGAGTTTTCATTTATGTTGTTATCAGTGTAAAAGTTCCGCCAAGTTAAACTAAGAACCTTCTTTAATTAACTGCCCGTAAAATCACACTAAGCAAACAGGTAGAGCCAGTGGCTTTCAAACGAGAGGGGACTGTCCCAAAGTTTCGGTTTATGGGATGTCAAGTGACTTGTGAATTTAATTATTTGATAACGGACGTATTGGCTTTTATGCAAAGAATTTAATTAAGCTAATATACCGTCTCTCTCTAGACTTGTTGACTGGACCGACTGGAGAAACTTAAAATGGATCGGTTATTTTCTCAATATTCTTCTTAGTCCCATGTTGGTCGGAGACTAAAAAAGAATGTGCCAACTGTGGTTCTTGCCTAGCATGTCGTAAAAAACGACTAATGGTATATCGGGTTTTGGGTATGTGATTGGCGACAAGCTAGCCACTTGTCACTGTTTGTGCACAATTTTCCATCCAATTATACGATTGTGTGTTAAATAAAAAACATGAGCAAAATTAAAACCTAATCATAACATTGCATTCAATTATTAATACCAATATGAAGTAATTTTAATTGTGTATAAAATAAGTGGCCGGTATTTTTGTGATTCTTGCATTCTAAGTGAGCGATGTCTAAGATCTGATTACCTAGAAATCCGAAAGAAAAAATAAGCAAGCAATAATTTCCGAACGATGCGCCGGAAAACTAGTAAAATAAGATATTGTCCATAAAGAATACATCATGATATTCCATATATCAATATTATGTGATATTCCACATAGGTACGGATAATACACCTCGCCCAGCTAACGTTTAACAGTATAGATTCCGTGTATAAACATATACATTTGGGTCACGCTTTCCCCTTTTCCACTGGACTCATTAATCTTCGTATTTCTACGCACTCTTCTGTTTTGTTTTGCACTTTGTAATTAACCGGAAGTGAACGTAATCTGCAAAGTACAATAAACATTTAATACTTACCAGCAAAACAAAATGGCATAAATAAACAAGCGGTATCGCGAATGTCGTGTAGCGGATAATTGTTTAATGACTGGTATTATTAGTTTAAGGTTCATATGCACCGCATAATAAAAATGATTAATAACATATAATGATTCAAATGAAAAATAAAAAGTTATTAGAGGCATTTTCTTATTTATAAATATTGTGGAAACAAAAATATTTTCGGATCTCAAAGGTACCTAACGTTTAAATAGATCATTTAACTCGTTTACTAAGCTTGATTGTCTTCTGTTATTACCTTTTGGACATGAAGACCATTTGGTTATGCCAAATAGTAAAATCAACTGGCTACTAGCTAGTACTGTATCCTAAAATCTGCCTATAGGGCACCGACCTATAGGCAGATTTAAGGATACACACATAGGGCACCGACCTGACCAAAACCACTGCATTGACGCTTGTCATAAAGACGTGTCATACAGAAGCCCGCAATTTCATCCTCAACGTTATTGAAATTGTCACTCGAGTAAATTCATGGGACTGTAATTTCAACAATAAAATTGAGCTCTTTACTGGCATGGGAAATTCCTGCGAAGCTTTACCAGTAACGAGCTTTTGAAATACACAGTGGGTGGAATTTATTTTGCCCATCCTCGTTTTGGCCGAGATGCTTGTCTTTTGTGGTTGATGTGTACAAGACCGAACAAAATACGACTTATAATTTACCTTATGATTGCTTTGCATGATGCATTTGAATATAAATATGTAAATATCAGCACCCAGCGGTTTGATCTGTTGTTCAGGATCGAATAGATGCGAGTAACCCACTTCGCTCATACGGTATCAGTGATACAATTTATTAAATAGGCTCAGATGACATTACGTACATACTACAGATAATGTTTATATAAGAAAAAATTCTATCTAACCCACCTGTGGTGGCTGAAAGTGCTTTAATGAGGTTATCGCTCCTCGGACTACTACTGCCTAACCCTTCGGGGATTGCATGCTTGAAGGTATATATTTATGATCTATATTTTCATTTTAGTTTCATACCGCTTCATCATTCAGCGGAAAAGTGTGAGGTTTTTGGGGCTCACACGATCTTTTTGCGATAAGAATGATCCTAAATTTCGTAATAGAGCAGTGATACCATGGAATCACTGGCGACGACGGTCTACCCTGCACGGCTGGCTCACCACAATTTTCCAAAAGTAGGTACCTTGTATGACGTATCTATAGTACCGGTAGCGCTTTCATCATACCTACATAAATACTATATTCTTTAAAAAAATGTAATTTAGATTTATATATAGGTACACCCGAAAACATTTACACTGCCGTTTTTTTTCATAAAAATTTTATAGTTCTATTGCATGACCGTAAAAGTAAAATACTACATATATCCACTGTAAAACACTATATTATAAATAAGTAGAGCAAGTTTCTTTAATACTAAAACAGTTTCACAGCAACTCGCAAGTTTCCTAATCTCAAGAGTACAAGGTATATTTAACTTAATTTAAAAATACAAACTACGTTTCAGACACTTTACTAGGAACTTGAAGCACATATTTTGCCAATACCGAGAACCTCTTTATCGACATTCGAGTTTACGGGTAAGGAGTTCAAATGGCGGGCTAATATTTATTATTATTTTATACGTTTATTAGGTATTATACCGTGTACATTTCACGGTAATAATACTTTTCATTCGTAGATGCTTTAAGTGAATTGATTTAAAGAGAATCATTATAGCACTAAGATCAAGAGAAAACACATCGCTGAATAGTTTAATAACACACACAAAAATGTGGATTAATGTAAAATAATGCTTTAATTTCTATAGAAAAACTGTGTTAATGCCAATGGCAACGCAATATTACTTACAAAATTAAAAGAAATTCATTGAAAATGAATTTTCCATCAATGTCTGTAGGTAACAAAAACTATTAAAACAATTAAATATTAATTATAATGCAAAAGTGACTAAACTCATAATTTCAAATAACATGTACAATTACAGACTCTCATATTTAATGTCAATAGCTATTAATATCACAAAATTTTACTTTTTTAACAGTATAATTTGGAACATTTAAATACTGAATTCTCAATATTCTTTGATTGAATTCGTGATTATTCCTTAATATTTGTGGAGCAAAAATTGCTTTAAATTTCAATGAAACGATCCAATAAGAAACTGTTGAAACGAAAAGCCGCACTGCAAGTTTCCTCGCTGAATACGATATCAATCGTCTCGTATCGATTGAATACGTGCACAAATTGTAAGAATTATTGATATCGCGCGGGCAGCGGCTCATACAAAAAGTTTATAAAAGGAAGTGGAGCGAACAAACCGGGAACAAACTTTTATGCTGGGACGAACGCGAACGTTACTTATCTCCCGGCGTCGAGCTGACAGCTGCAGATGAAAAATTGAAATTGTGTGAGATAAAACTACCTAACTGCCGCTGCAATGCCGACCAAACAATGTGACGACAACAACGTTATATATTTTTTGAGCTTCTTGCTGGCGCCGCCGAGTTTAATATGTATTCCGCGGGTGTCAACGCGTGGGAATAATGCAAGAACCGCGGCGCATGCGATGTACGCAATTCTTCCATTACTTATTTTACCATGATAATTCTTCTTTTTTTATATATTCACGACTGCAAGTCCATGTTTGAATTTGGTATCTTTTATATTTAAGTAAGATGAGAGTATAATTTGCATTCGTAAAAGTGGGTCAAATTTGATAAATCAAAAATTCAAATAAAGAACTTAGTATGATGCATAGGATGCAAGCAAAGAATAACAAAAACAACACGAAGATGTAGTCCAGAATTACTCCGTCATCTCTAAAGTTACTAAGTTTGACATAAGCCTTGAGAGCAACCAGTCTCCAGACCCCGCAAAGCCAAAGGGTGTTGCTCGGTATGTAAATATGAGTGTTCCGCTTCCTATATCAATTCAGTACGGCCGATGGAAGTTGAATGGCGGGAGACGCGCGTCTGTAACATGCTATAATAACGAACCGTCCGAGCCGTCAGCTCGCGACCCTTCTCTATTTATGGCGCAACTCCGGCGCCGAGGACGCCACGTGAAAACTCCCGCGTAAATCAAAGTCATAAATTCTCCTATCGTGAATGAACATTTCTCTTCGGGGACGTCTACACCGGCTGAATGGATAACGCCGACCCGCCCTCGCAGGATCACCTCTACCGAGTCATTTGCTTTTGTTCGTGGGCAATTAATAACGGGCAGAAGGGCGTTTTCGAACCACAGGCGCCATTCGCATATCAGTAATGATCTAGCGCCGCGCTCTCTTCAACTATCGATCATATTCACTTAATGAACGCACCGCACCGTACGTGGAATGGCTCCAATAGTGTCAGAAGCGTTTTCGTGTGATTTCTCCGCGTAGTTTATTAATTTCAAAGCGGTTTTCATTATCTCAATCACCGTAAGTTATTACTCTACCCCTTGATATTAACTTCATAAATCATGTGCCATTACTTGAATAGAAGGAACATGCAATACGTATATTGATTTCTATACATATCTTAAAACAGAATTTATGCATTCATGTCAGTTGAGCCACCGAAACTCGGCGAATACTGCGAATAGCAATCAACGCGCGAAACCTTAAGAGTTTATTACGCCATTTATTATATCCACGGCAGACCTGGCGATATTAATGACATTGTATGTATATCATATTACAGTTTTCTATATGTAGGTACATTTATCTAAGCCGTAGACTGAAAAACTAAAGTTTTAGGCTCACCATTTCAAAATGGAAACAAACATTGAAATTACTTAGTTTCACTTTTCCAAAGTATTCACTAATGGATTTGTTTCGAATTCCACGCTATTTAGCTCTTAGGGGTATTTCATAAATAATCAGATGAGCAAAAACAAAATAGCATTTTTAAGAAACTAGAGAAACCGTTACTTAAAACTTTTTATAAAAAATATACGCTGCTAAGTACAACTCCGAATTTATTTGAAGCGAAATACTTTCATTCGCAAATAGCAGGTGTGCTTAAAACAATAATGCTTTTAAGACTCCTTTCTTGAAATAAGTTATTCATTCCTTAAATTAAGTATAACAAATAAATATATATATACTTACATAATCCTTTTTTCAAAGATAAATAATGTGTATTAGAACTAAAAACGAACCTAATAAAAGTAAAAAATTAATTTGCTTAGGCCAAAGTAATACGTATTTTAATACTTATAAATTTGAAATCGGTGCCAAGTAAATGCTTAAATTGGTATAGGTACAATTATCACTCAACAGATACATGTTCGGTTATAATATTAGCTTAAATTGTACCTGTTGGTTTTTGAAGTCAGTTTTTTTTTTGTTAAGAATTATTTTATTTTACGATTTTAAGTGATGGGTAGACCTAACCTGTACGAACTGGACATTTTGGCATATTGAACCGTATGATGTAAGCCCAACAAAAGGGAACTGCTGTAAATCTTTGAGGAATTCCCTCAACTGTCTATGGTCTCCATCATCAGACTTGTAATGGCACTTATGACCTATACAGGTGCAAAGTTCAAATCAATATAAATGAATTAAGTCCAAACACTAATAAGCTACCGTTAAACGTTAAGGAGTTCCCTTAACTGTTCTTCGTCTTCATTATCAGACCTCTAATGATGGTCGCACGCCATCTAGGTGTAAAGTCCTCTCCAATACAAATTAATCAAACCCAAACACCCGGTAACTGCTGTAAATTGTTGAGGAGTTCCCTCGACTGTCTTTTGGCTCCATGATCAGATCGACTCCAGACCTTTATCAAATTGTAGTACTTTAAAATACTTAATGAAAAAAATTGCAAACGCACTAGTCGTCCCTACGATTTTCGAAGGTTCCCATCGATTTTTCAAGGATGCCATCATCAGATCCTTGCTTCCTTATCATGGGACCACCACAGAAGTGAACTCTATCCAACAAAAAAAAAATTTGAAATCCGTCTTTAATTGACGGAAATATCTGTGAACATACATAAAAAAAAAGATATTATACATACAGACGAATTAAGAACCTCCTCATTTTTTGAAGTCGGTTAAAAAGCAAGCAAAAATAGGTATTTATTATTTCTCGTTCAGAGAAAACCTGAAACCTGAAAAAATGAAACGTAGGTAGGTACATATCAAAACAATTCTTGCTCGAGCGATTCTTGCTCAAAAAATATTAAAATAACAAACATAATTCATATTTATGAAAGTACGAGTGCGAGAAATGAAAGAATTACTAAATATTTGAAATAAAATCTGTAACCCTTTTTTTTATTTTGAAACAGTGTGACATCGAATTGCACAAATGAACTAGTATCTTAATTATTGTCGCTATAACGAGAATATTTTAAATAAAGTAGGATATATATTTAGAACAGAAATAAAATAGTGTACCTGGGTAATGCAGAGTAAATGGCTGGCTGGATGTTTATAAAATCTGTATAGTTTCCAAGGTCATGGCAGTCGGTCCAATGTATAGGTAACAAGACCAGCTCTATCCAATCATGGTTCATGCGAATACGGACACGGGTAGAGTACATAGTGTTAGAAAGATGATGTACGAAATAGTATACCTAATAAGAAATTGGATATTAAGGTTATGTATAAAGTACTTGTACAAGATACATCTAATATCGATAATCCTATGAATGTAAAGTTAGTAAAACCGTAACCGATTTCGCTAATTCTTTTTCAGTTGTGTTTGTTATTATCAGATGAAGGTTCTAATGAAAGAAAAAAATTAAAAAGTTGCACGGAAAAAAAAATGGGTGTTGAAAATCTGAGAACGGGGGTTACGAAGTGCGCCGGGTCAGCTAGTCTTATCATAAATGTATGACATGCGTTAAAAAAAATAAAAAACGCAAATAAAATGGCGTAGCACCAGTTTGTTATTTAAACGACAGGCAAATTTATAAAATGGAGCGTGGACATTCCGCGAAGAATTAGAATCGCTAATTGTTTTATAGCGTGCTTTGTTACACTTAAACATGTTTTTGTCCGGCTAAAGGATTAAAACAATGTAAACGTGTTTTGTTTTCTTACCTATTTTACATGTACTTTACACAAGTAGGTAGTTAACCTACGTATAAATTTAGCTTGTAGAAATGCCATTAATATTTATGTATTTGATTTCAAGTTCAGAGACTCGGGCGGTGTAGTCCTACTAATATTATAAATGTGAAAGTTTGTGAGACTTTATGGCTATTTGCTATAACATTAACGCAAAAACGAAGAAACGGAGAATTTCCAGGATAATATCCACTTTGGCTTAGAAAATCCCAAGTAGAAGTTAGTTACTTTAAAATATTCTTGACCAAATATTTCTAGAGCACCTGCTGGGTCTACAAAATGATTGTTTTTAAACGGTTTTATTTAACTTGACCTGATTATTTATTTATTTTTTAACAAAACACATTTTTAAATATAACCAACTTAAACTTTACTTTGTTTGTACATTAGACCCTTATTCTTGTTAAATGTCAAAAGATTAGACCAATGGGTAATACCTAAAATATTTTCAATCTGATAAATTGACCCGTCACTAAGAAAAAAGCTTTTCGACACACGGACTACGTACTGATAAATAATGTGGTGAAGTCAGTTATAAAGCTGCATATTTAGCTACATTGGAACTAGGTACTTTAAAGCCATCCACTTTCATTTCGTTAAATAACATTTTACAGCAAAATACTCTAAAGCTCTCCCGCAAAATGATACGCTGTAACATTAACGCAGAATGAGCAAAGTCGGACAAAGTACGGAATAAACTCTCGTAACACGGCGACGTTACACAAATTTTTCAGCGGATTTCTTTCTCCGACCGTCACGTTAGGCCGGCACAAACATCGGATAAGTTCTATATTGTTGTTTACGGCAAACTTGGAACTTAGGAGCAATTCAACTCATAAATTTCCTTGTAATAACAGTTCGCAGCTTCCCTAGATACTTGTAAAGCAGCCGAGGAAGGTTCGAACGGGTCGCCGGCGCATCCTCACTTTAACAATAACAACTATTAAAATAAATCTGTTAAGTTAGATTACTCGATTTAACTACGAAGTTTTGATATCACATCTTGATTATGCGATAGGGTGACCATTCATGTTCACATATTATTTGAACAAACCGTATAGATACTAGGCTGATTTTTCCTTAATATACAACAATAAATTATTTTTCATTTTCCGAATCGTCGCATCAATAATTATAGTAGAACCAAACCCTAAAAGTACCCTAGAATCATTAGAAATCTCGATAAACTCTAAAATTTTAATAAAGAGTGCACCTGTGTTTGCGCACACTCTTGTGCACTATAATATATCCTGCGCAGATGGCTAATCCTCGTTGAGATTGGCCGCCGTGACCGATATCGGTTAGGTTAAAAATATACAGAACGCCTTTCAAAAAGAAAGATTAATTAAGTATGGTAATATTATATAGCGGTTCAAATTTTTGCCGAAATGGCATCACCTTAATTCCCTTACCTAATTTTTCTGTTTGAAATCCCACTTCATTCTTGTTATCTTACAGACTAACACTAATATTTATGCAAACGCAACTTTTCAATAGTTCACTCTTAATCAAGTTCTCATATAATATTTTATGATGCAATAAACATATCAAATTGATACAAAGCATGCTGCACATTCGAAGTCAAAATGACTATAATGTAAGTACTCTTCAATTTAGGATTGACCAAAGATGCTACTTAAAAACCATACCACTTTAATAACCTTAATAAAATTTTATTAAGTCATCGAATTTACGATCATATTCCCAAGGATACGGTACTATAAAGATTATATTTACATTTATATTATGCAATTGACTGACAACTATCTTAGCTATTACTTTTATAAAAAATATATTAAGTGGAAGAGCCGCGTGCATTCTTCATAAACACAAGTCTTTCTCAAGCTTGAAGTTTTAATAAATTGATTTTATAGGTAGAGTAAATAAACAATCTAGTAATAAGATACTTTCACTAGGTACTTAAGAAATTAGTGCTAATTTTAAATAATTAATGTTAAATGAATTATGCAGAAGTACATTCATATTACTACGAAAATTATTGCTAACTGATCGATCAATATTAGCCACTTGTCAAATGTGTTGTATAAATGTGATTTACTCACCATCGAACTAGTTGCATAAAAACGTACACAGATTTAAAAATCTATAGGGCTGTGCCCGGATCTGGGCTAACTCATGTACTTACCACTTAGCTAATATCCCTCTTGTCATTCTTGGATATTGGATAGATTACTTATTAGCTTATTAGCGGTGGTAGCTCAATGGTAAAGACACGCGCCCCTTAACCGAGGTGTGTGGATTCAAACCCGGGCACGTACCTCTGGATTTTTCAAATCTATGTACGTATTTATACTACTAGCTCGACGTTGAAAGAAAAAATTGTGATGAAACCTGCAAATTCAAACAACTTTGGATTTGTAACTATAACCCAAAAATTGTCTGGTTCCCCTATCTTAGGGTTACGAAGGTCAGACCGGCAGTCGCTTCAATGTAATTACCAGACTCGCTAAATCCTGGATCATGTCTAAGCGGACCCCGTCTAAACACGGGACATAACGCTAGGAAGATGATGTCTTATTAGCTTATTAGTGCCTTTGATCGCACTAACCATTATTTTTGACGAAAATAGTTACATTGCATCTTACAATTTACTAACTATTATATAATTTAAGCCATCAAATCATCAACAACCATCCTCTTCCGAATACAGGTATGTATCTACATACCCACAAAGTTAGAAGTGACAAAGTACATACTTTGATAGTCTATAATTGTTACGTTTGTCACTAATAAAAATAATAAGTCAGCTATCATTACCTTAAAACTTTCAGATGTTAAGCTGCTTATAACATATCGAATTAAACACACGAGATTGCAAACGTCCACTAAAGTATCCAATCAAACAATCCATTAACGTTACTTACTTAATACAATATTAACCGTGGTTTATCTAAGAAGAGTGAGGGATCCAACTTAAATCCTTCGGCTTCCCCGCCGATACCAGGCTGGTTATCTAAACATTGACGGAAAGGCTTAAACGAGATCGATATCACCCGTCGAGCCCCTCGTTACAAACAGAGTTAATAAATTGATTTTAGATAAACAAAGCCCGTTGCCCTTAAACAGCCCACTCGAGTGGAGCCTCCGAAATAATGGGCCCTGTGCGATTGTTGCGGAGCCTTGCTCTTTCTAGTCTAGTAAATAAAGTAAGTAAAAGCCTTTTAGTGCCCTATTTCATTGCAAACATCTTTTGTTTTAAGCAAAAATCCTTTTTCAAATTATAATGTAAGAGCGAATAAAATGTGAATTTTCTGATTATAACGCCTCCCTACAGGGCACTAGTAAATTTAAAAGGCAGGGTTTCCCATTTTATTTTTGGAGCGCAGTCCCTTTAGGGATGCACGGAAATCGTCACGGAGCTTTTGAATATAAAATTCAGCTATTAATATGATAATAAATATAATTAATAAAAATTTACATTTATGTTTAACTACGACGGAATAAGCACGTTAGGTCGTATTCGGAAGCTGTTTGTTTTTTCGAAAGTTTGTGATAAAGTTGTACGAAGCTTTCAACTGATATTTCACCATTTAGGAATATTTTATATACTAGCGTTTTGAAGCAAACTTTTGTCGGTTTTTCTTAGTGGAATCTGGCTCTAAAATAGGTTATAATTTCCTTGTCTGCTTTATATGTCATACAAGTGTGTAGTATATCCTGAAACATTTTCTATTCTATTCTCAAGCTTGGTATAAACCAAGTACTAAGTACTTACCATGTTGTCCAGGATTTTTCCGAGAATCTAAAGTAGAATCTGGCTCGGGAACACAATATCCTGCTTTTCCTAAATAGAATAGAAACAGCCCACTCTAGCGTTGTCTCCGAAATAATAGTTCCCTTGTGATTTTTATGAAAGCTTTCAGCTTCTAAGTGTATAAGTACAACTTAGAGGAGCCACTGTACCTATTAATGCTCCACTGTGGCTCAAGGACATGTCTTTTTTATCTTACATGTGACACATGTATGAAACACAATATTCAAGTTATATATTAAATAGAGTTAACTTTTTCAATGTTTTCTTTTTTCAGTAATTTCGATGGATTATGACTTACAAAAATCAATAAATTATGGTAAAGAGCTTTAAATAAACACAGCTTTATAATTTTTATATAGTTACTACCATTTTTTTTTTATTTAAATTAATATATACTTGAAAACAGTACATAACAGGTACAGGTAGAATATTTTAGTAACAGGTAACAATTAATTAATATTAAGTATTATTTACTCGCACTTAACTTAGCACAAATCTCATTCTGACTGTCGATAATGAGATTGCACGGATGAATTTTCCGATCGAAAGGAAGGGATTTATGCTTGTCTGGAGATCACTTTCCGATTCTTAGCAGTCACGAGATTCCTTAGCACAGATTTGGTTAGTGTTGGTTTTTTGTAAGTGATTTGAGATTGCGCTATTCTATCGAGAGATCTATAATAACCTTATTCTAGGGAATAGAATTAATTACTTCAAGGATATTTTCACAATAATGTAATATAAATAAGTTTTCTGAAATGAAAAACCTACTAACTTTTTATGAAGGATAAATATCCATTAAACTTAACAAATTAATAATAATAATAATGTTGACTGGCCCGTTGCTCGAGTGGTCAGATACCCTGGCTACGAAACTAAGGGTCGCGGGTTCAAATCTCGCTAGGGGCACATATTTCGTGTGATGAACATGGACATTTGTACTCGAGTCATGGATGTTTATAAACGTATTTAAGTATGTCTATCCGCTCAGCTAGTATCCATAGCACAAGCACTAGCTTAGTTTGGAACTAGAGAATTGGTGTGTCAGTATGGAAAATTTATTATATACTTATTATTATTAAATAAATAAAAATTAAAAGGAACTACTACATCAATTGTTAGCATTTGCAAACTTTTAATCGCGGTTATCTTTATAAGTCCCCATGACCCTTTTCCAGCACTGATGGCCATCAAAGAAATTCTGAACAAACTCTATCTGAATATCCACAATGTTCCGTAACAGTGTTTATATTCAAAGTGAGTGTTTGTTTTGATAATGTTTGCACAAAGTGGGTTCTTCGAGAGTATCGGCGGGTTTATTATGCGAAATACTCAGCTGCGCATTTGAGATGTACTTTTATATGTTTATTTACTTTTCTTTCCTACGAGTAGTTACGAAAAGTGGACGCAGGGGGCCTTTAAAAGCGAAATTGGTGTCATCGTCTTATCGGATTTAAGTCTATTGTTATTCTGTTATTAAAAGAGCTTAAAAAGTTGATGAACTAAAGGCCATTGATATAAATGACACGTTGGAACAACGTATTTATATTTAAATTGCAACTAAATTCGTAATATTAAAGATTAATCAATATTAATTACATGTGAAATTCATGTTTGTAAGAAAAGGTAAAACGAAAAAAATAGCTCATAAAAGTTCCGTCTATATCTACTTCTGAAGAAATAAGTACCTATTGAAGTAGAAAGTTGCTTTAACTTTTATTCTTGTTGAAATTATAGCGAGTTAAAGTAATATAAGCCTGTATTATACTAAAATAAGGATACTACTAAAGATACACCTTTGAGACACACAATTTTCCTAGTACATAATAATAAAATAAACCCAGCATAAAATCAACGAATCAGCTTTCAAAAGTATAATTCTATAATAGCTCAACACTTTATAGATTTTGAGTGACATCTATTGGACTTCAAACCCCTTGAAGAACTGTAATAGGGAGCTGCCGTAAATTATTTGATCTTAGATCCTTTTGTGGTGCTTAATGACCCATCAAATGAACTGGGACTGCAGAACCGTTTGCTTTTGTAATTATAAACACCGATACATCCACAACGGACTTATTGATAAGAATATAAATTACAACGGCTTGAAGAATAACCCACATTGTGGGATTCAGCGGGCTTGTGTACTTAAAGCTTAAGTTAAATGGACATCAATTCATCAATTTGACTGCCTTGTTGATCTAGTGGTAGCATGCGCCGCCTAAGGACCAAGATGTCCCGGGTTTAAAGCCCGGGTCGGGCTTAAAAATAATTGTAGCTGGGATTCAATATATCAATCAGATCCACTTTGGGTCGCTGAGCCAGCGTAGTAAGTAAGTAAGTAAGTAATTTCAATATCGAAATTACTCAGCAACAGTCCAGAGTCAGTAAGTTGGTGGTTTAATCACCCCCGTGCTTCGGAAAGCACGTTAAGCCGTTGGTCCTGCGCCTGACCTCTCTCCGGTCATGTCGAATTGCTGTCTTACCGGACTATGAGAGTAAAGGACTAGAGAGTGCAACTGTGTTTGCGCGTACACTTGTGCACTATAATATCTCCTGCGTTAATCCTCGCTGTGATTGGCCGCCGTGACCGATATCGGTTAGGAATATCTAAATACGTGATCACACTACAAGTATAATTTATATGAATAATAGAAGCTACCAATACAGTAGGTACGATAGGCTTTTTAAAACAAATAAATAGGCACAATTTAGTAATATACATATTTTTAGTGTTTGAGGTAAATTTCCTAATAAGTTAAATTTACAAATAAGTGAAATGCAAAAAATATTTCTCTCTTTTTATTTGCATTTTTATAATGAAAATCAAACCATTCCAGTTATTCTTCTTATTTCATAACGTAGCTTAATTCTGTTTATTAACTTTTAACCAAACGTTGAACTACATACTTTGCGTACAGACGATTTTTTTTTCAAAATATTATCGCAAATATTGCAAAATAAACTACCAGACCTGAATTTCCATCGGCGTTCTGTGAATGCTCTGATTTAATATTGTTTACAGAGGTAAACGATATAAAAGTTTCGAATGTTGTTCCGCCGATAAACTTTTTGTTGCTGAGTAGCTGAGTACAGGTAGTCAGGTAGTTGGGTAATGCCGTGGTATTTCAAGAAACTATTATTATGGCTTACATTTTCTTTAATAGTGAACCGTTGGCTCGGCGCCCGCTCCAAGGAGTTCAGTGCTGCGGTGGAGTCCCCTCATTTTAATAACATTCTTTACCCTCTTCTTTTAAGTTTTTGTTTGGAAAAATAATAAAACTAGCAAGTGTAAGTTTAAGTGAAAGAGGTTTCCACACTGTCTTGTTTCTGAAGGGTCTCAAATATAGATTTTATATATAAGTTCTCACTAAATACGATTTAGTGAGAACTTGTACTAGAGGATCTTTCATTTCCTATAAAATGTTGCCTCATAATTTTAGCAGATAGCAAAAAGGTCAACAAAACAAAACTTTATGAGGAGAAAGAATTCATTGCACCTAAACCAATTTTGACAATGACAATCGAGTAATAAAATCCATAAGTAATTTATTCCTACGAAATCTATGGACTAATCTTTTTCAGAAATTAAACCGGGTCAAATATTATCTTACAGATGAATCCTTACTACCACGAACACATATCAGTATATAGCAACCCAATATATCTGAAAACCGCACGCAATTTACCCAACAAAATGTCAACACTGGTTCATTTCATTTGTACGTAGTATAATGTATTCCGTTACAGTTGCGAGTGGAATTCTCGGTCGGAGCGCGGCGGCCGCCAACTGGGCGACCACAGGCCGCAACGTAATTAGCTAAATATGACTTTTAAACTAACAGCTCCCGCCAGAAGCCTCCGACCAACCTTTTTAGAGAACGAGCGCATTTTCATACGAATGCGCCATTTACAAGGCAGCATTTAATTTGGAACTGAAGAAATTTGCACACGTCAAAATGTTATCGCATTATACTTGTGCGGACGCAAAGGAAGAATGCCACGAATGTTTCACATGAAACGCTCGTGGAAAATGGCATGTGTTTGAGAGATCGCGAAATTTAGAGATACATTGTGGGAACAATACTGAGTGCGCAAAACGAGACGGTAATGCGTAATTATGTCGTACTTTGCGGTGAGATTGGTAGACGATAATATTATTTTTCATTGCTGCTGCTATATACAAGCTTTATCAGCTCTACTTGTTTTATCATAAGATGAGAAACAACAAAATCACAGTTACAAAAATCGGGTCGTTCCATGTTGGTCTGGGACTTAAAAAGAATGTGCCAACTGTGTTTTTTGTCCAGCATGCCGTAAAAGGCGATTAATGATATATATGGTTTCGTCTATGTGATTGTGTAGGCGGCAAGCTAGCCACTTGTCACTACTTTTTACAATTTTCCGTCTCCGTTTTATTTTTGACTGAATGTTGTTAAGGGGACTTGCTGCCCCTTTGACTCTGCCTGCCCCGGGGATTACGGACGTGATTTGTATAGTCAGGAAGATTCCAAAATATCAGATTCATTTATTCATTCTGAATTCCAGCTCCAAAAAGATAAAGCATTTGATAGAGACTTAAACTGTTCATCCTTTTTTTTTTCTCTTAATATGTACGTATAATGTATATAAACATTTTCACTTAATATTAACGAATAGAATAACGAAATATGCTCTCTCACTTGGTTTTTATATTTTATGAACATGTTACTAAGTGGATTTATTCGTTTTTGCTTTTCATTACTGCACACGATGTTGCTCAATTAGGCACAACAGATTAAAAATGTTCGATGTGAATTGTTTTATTTTTCAAGATTATGAAACAAAAAGATGACTTACACTGCAGCTGCTTTTAAACGTCGGTATTCATACGAAAAATTTAATTATTTCGGTATGAGCTCCTAAAGCTAAGTGCTTACGTAGCACAGAGATGATTTTCATAGCTCACATACTCCGGCTTCTGCTAAAAATCTTTTTTGAAAAAGTGAATTCCTTCAAATTTTAATTTGGGCCTCGGTATTCAGTTTCACAGCACGTCCGTACCGGAAGCTGCCCGTAATACAGGTTCGTGAAGACTTACTATAAATCATAACGCCATTTCAATTCACCGAGTCTAACGCGGCAGTAATAGGCCGCTGCTGACCGCCTACTGAAAGACCTAAATTTGTATTCAAGAAACGATATCATCATTAGTTTGTGCAATTTTCTTCGCATCCACCACACGAATGCTGCCGTTCGGAACGCTATGGCCGGAATGAATAATACTTTGTAATTGCTTTTAGCATCTGACTTGGAAATCAACCAGACTTTTATAATGAGAGGTGATGTGCTCGCATTACGTAGTCCGGCGGCATCATGCAGCCGATATTAACATCAACCGAACATCTGCATAATTTTAGTTCGACATTATCAAAAACGTTTGCATTATTGCAGAACTATCTAGCTCGTTTCATTTAAAACCGATTAAGCAAAGTAACTTTGGCACTTATAACAAGAATACCTGCAAGAATTGTCACTTCATTATTCGGTTTAGATAAGGGGATAAGATCATTAAACATCTGTAACCAAGTTGAATGACCACTATAGGTGTTTATGTTACTAACTTTATTGGAGGCAATAGTGGTAAAGGCACCTTTTTGCCATTGAGTGAAATAAACAGGTACCATTTACATTGCATGAATATTGAACAGAAGGCAGTTGTAGAGATAATTTATTTGTTCCAATATTAGCTTCGTGGTAAGCGTTCGTTCGAGCAAACCGAAAATTGTAATATCTAATTGGAAGCCTAATGAAGATTCTGTGTTCACTATTTAACGAGTAGCCTTGCTATCTTATTTTGCTTTGTAAATAGATTTTACATATTAAAGCAAGCGGTGGCGCACAATGTTTGAAATTAGAATAATGCATTATGTGCATTGTTAAAAAATGTATACTGATATAATACAAAATCACAACTATTCTTGTAATATAATTCAAAATTCAAATTCAAAATCTCTTTATTTATATAGGCTTCAAAAAAGCACTTATAAATAGTCAATTTAAACAGAGAATAAAACATTACCACCGGTTCGGAAGGTAGACTCTATCGAGAAGAAACCGACAAGAAACTCGATAGTTTCATTTTTTTAATAGCAAAATTTACAATTTCGTAATTTATAATCTACACTTACTAGGTAACCACACTGCAGGTAAACACTTCATTATGAAGTTAAACATATATGCTTGTCATTTAAAAAAAAAAAAATTCAGTCGAATTGAGAACCTCCTCCTTTTTTTTGAAGTCGGTTAAAAAGACTTCAATCTCATAGTAGCCTATACTCATCAAACTAAAAACATGGACATGATTTGATGTCCCAATAAAGTAATAAAAGCTGGATACATACGTTTTATGTATGTGTTGATTACATACAGCTTACACAATTCAAAACTTATAAAATATTTAATCTATACTTATAATAAATCTGTAGAGAGGTCAATTCTGTACATGAAATATATTTTCAAAATAACTATCAGGGGGTGATTAGTGATCGATACTGATGCCAAAAATGCAATCAGTAAAATTTTTGTCTGTCTGTCTGTCTGTATGTCTTTCTGTCTGTCTGTCTGTCTTTCTGTCTGTCTGTCTGTCTGTCTGTATGTTCCTTGTAGAAACAAAAACTACTAAACGGATTTTAACGAAACTTGGTACAATTATTCTTCATACTCCTGGGCAGGTTATAGTATACTTTTCATCACAACACAACCAATAGGAGCAGAGAAGTGAAGGGAAATGTTGGGAAAACGGGAGAAGTTACTTCATTTTTTAAGCTTCCATCGCGTGTGCAGCCTTAATGGATAAATTTACATAGAAATCATGTATGACGGAAATAGTCTTTATAATATTAACCATAAACGCGGGTGACACCGCTGGCACAGCTAGTTTAAAATAAATGTAACCTTCGTGTGAAATAAAACATACTTTTAAATATTCTATTCAAGAACATACAATATTTTTTCAAATTTTTCCAAGTTCCGCATTGGACATTCATCATAAAAGCGAAAGCTGTTATTGCGTTTAGTTGCCTACTCGAGGTATTTCTCGAGGAGCACCCCACGTGTAGCCATCGTCGTCGTCGGCTTCAGGAAGCCCATACATGTAATGTTATTGATTACAGGGTGTGGCGGTCCAGTCCGATTTGAATTTCCAATGAGCTAGTTAGAATCAGTCCGCTCGCGGCTCGGACGATAAAAACAGAATTCCTTTTGGACGAGTGTGCGGGCTTTCTTTGCAGAGTTTTATGCTTAGTCTGTTCTATGCTACTATTACCTCAAAACACATTGGAATTAATTATTGTGTTTTGACTGGTAATTCTTGTTTTCGGTATAATTAGTGTTTTGTATTAGTAGCTATAAAGCAATTATGATTTTTAAATAAGTATAAATATTTTTTAGTTACATATTTAAATGTTACTCTTTATTTTACAATTGTGTTGGTTATAGAATGTTCAGGTAATGTTATTTATATTTTTAAAAAAATTCTAACTTTAATTATGATTCCTGAATTGCAGTAATAACGAATACTTATCTATTTTCTTTGAAAACATAAAAAAAATATTTTCTTTAACAGAACATTAACACACTAATTTACTTTAAACTTTAATAGGTTTCCTTAAAGTGCTGTAATTTTTCTAAGCAATAAAAAATATTTTATCCACAGCTCTGCGCATAAAAACCGGCACCATATTGCTTTACCTATCGCAGTAACGAATGCACGAAACTACAAATGGATGTTTCCGACTTTTAAACTTAACAATTGAAAAACAAATTCGAAGAAAATCCCGGCCGGCTCGTAGTGTCAATAAATAAGAGCAGTTTTTAATAAAACCACTGCGTGCAACTAGCGACCCGGCGGCATATTGCATTCGCGCGTTATAAATTCGCTAATATGCCTGAACTAGTACGATAAGGCCTAAAATCGCACAAGTTATTTCTGCTGCCGGAATAATTCTTCGGATTTTTGACAGCGCAATCGAAGTTTGCCGCTAGGCTCCGGCCTTTAATTAAGAGCTGGAGCGGAGCAGAACTGCTATTGCTACGTATCGCTTCTGCGAGGAGGGATTGTTGCTTACTTTATGCTATCACGCGCGAACTTCATTGTTTAATGCGGATAAATACCGCTTGTTTTCAACTGGTGCTTTGTGAATTCTCACTTCGAAGTGTGCTATTAATTTTCTACCTACATCTTCAACGAATCTATACGTGGCAGCTTACATTTTGTTTTGTGCGGTGTCGAGATATATGATTCTGCAAAATACAACCCAGATAACTATCTAATAATAATCTACATGATTATGTATACATCATTCTGAGTGTTTGTTTTTTTTTGTTTTCTTGTTAGTCTTAATCAAGCTTTACTCAAGCGATCATAATTAAATCCTACACACACGTTATTAAGGCTAAGTAAATATATAAGTTGATTTTGTAAAATAGAGCTGCGGAAAGGCTAATGTAAAGCATGATATGTAAGCCCTAGTTTTTTTAGGTAAGAATAAAATGCTGATATAAAAAAAAAGTCCTCGTTCTTCCATTTTCAAACAAATCAAACCTTAAAAACTAAGAAACCAATCCGAGAACCTGAGACACCTGGCTTTATAAAATTAGTAAAACTTTAATAAATCTGATGATATTAGTTAGAGTTACACTTAAAATTAACTTGTACCATAAGTTGGAAATAGACATTGATCGTTAAATATATCTAAATTGACAGCTCGACTCTACTCGCTAATCAATATTCGTCGCTGAATAATTAATTAAAATCCCACATAGCGTTAAATGTAGACTCAACAGCCATAAACGAGTGATTTATGGTTTTCTAATTATAGCAGTCTGTGTTTTGCCACTAAAATGAACAGTGCCCTCATTGTGTGGATCTGAATCACTGACCTTCACCCGATTCGCGAACACAATAAAATGTAAACAAACCTACGTAGAACCTTAAACGCACGCATAGACGACTTTATTCGTCATCTAATTATTACCTGCCCATAATCCTATGATTTCTTTGGCCTTAAAGCACGCCAGTTCTATTTTGCTATTGTACTGGAACCATCGTAAGTAGACCTCTGTATTGTAGAGCTTTTAACATTGTCTTAGAGAAAAGAAATCTACCTCGACGTTATAAAAAATGTTTTGAAAACAGACCCACCAAAAGAAATAATTTGCTAAGTAGATACCTGACAAGTTTGAACCTGGAGAGATATTTAATATTCTTTCTTAAAATGATTTTATCACAAAGTTTTTTTAGATGAGGTCGTGCTTATATTGGAAACTATCTACGAACCTAACAGAAAATTAAAAGAGGATAGTAATGCATTCACACTGTTGTCATAATAATGTTTACCTATTAATAGAAAAACCAAGTAACTCGTTGCTTATACCGTTCGTAAATTCCTTAACTTGCAAGTTGCAAGATTATAACGGTTCATATTACGCTGGTCGCGGGAGCCGACGTTATTCCAATTAGTGGCAAGATTGAGCCGCGACACGAAACGCTCGGAAAGAGCTGTCGCTTACAAGCCAATGTACAAATGTTGGAATCCATTCATTAGAACTCCATTATAAGGTAATTTCTACGAATTACTATACTTTGCGTTCGGAGCTATTTGGAATTAAGCGTTTCTTGTTATGTTAAATTTCTAATTTCGGTGGTGTTTTGATTTTGTAACTTTCTCATTTTCAAAAATTATAAGCGATGTTTACCGGATATTAAGTATTATTGGATTTGGTTGCAATTACAGTCAGAAAATTAATGCCTTGTAAAACTCGTATAGTTCTGATCTACGTCGTTTTCTGAATTCCCTACACCGAAACAGTTGTTTAATATTTTTCCTGTAATTTAAATTGGTCTAAAAACAACTGTTATTGATAGGCAGAAGAATAATGGGCGGACCAATAGCGTTTATTCATATAAACTTACCAGAAAAATGTAATTGAATCAAAAGCTAAATTAAGGTAATAACACGACTAGCATTCCCTTAAACCGCATTTATAATTCGAAAACGAATGAAAGTTTCTGCTAACATGAGTAACAACAACATAAGTATAAATTGCTCTCCACAATACAAACGGAGAAAGCTATGCTAATTATCTATGTGACCTAACCAGCAAGTAAGATGAGTACTTATTACTTATCAGACCATCAGAGAGGGAATGAAAATATTAAGAGCCGTTCATACATACGGATAGATATGTGAAATACAGCACCTAAGTGCCGAATTGTGTACGTGAAAGACGGGGGAAAGTATTGTTCAAGCCCAAACAGCAATTTCTCTGACTCGACGCCGAGGGCAAAATCCTCACTCAGAAATCATATCAAATGCCATAACGAACGATCGTCTGTTCCAGCACTTTTCGCGACAATTCATTTTTACTGCAGGGTTAAATCAGCGATGTTCAACCACCTCGAGCTAGCCATAAACCTTCAACAAAAGAGAATGATTGATCGACACAATAGGCAAGAGGTCTCAGAAATAAACAATTTGGAACGGCCCACGCACGGCTATATGGGTAAGATTTATATTATTCTCATTACTCATTTTAATTGTTGCATTCGATATCTTTTAATGTGTACCCTGTGGCGTGATAGTTCTTTTACTTTTTACGGGGCCCACGCGCGAATTAATTTAAACGTAGCTTCTTAATGCACGTTAAAAGCGTTATTGCTAGCATAACCGCTCAATCAGGAACCGGTCCACACATAGCTAAGTAACGCCACTTAATTGGAGGGGAAAAAGTATGGAGGCAATCACTCGAGCCGTAGAATTCCGATGCCATTTAGGGAACCGAGTCAAACCTTTTTGCTTAACTCCTTGCTAAATTAAACATGAAGTAGGCTTGCATATTTTACAGCATTGCTACTAAAGATTAAAATTTGAATTTTAGATTCGCAGTCACAGAAGAAAATGTTCAGTTTTCTTACCTTGTCATTTTCGTGGACTGCCTTCGGTCTAACTCTCGTATGAATATTAAGCGCGGTTAACTAAAAGTTTTAAATGCATGCGCTTCAAAATTCAACGCCATTAGGTATATTTTATTTGCCAGTTACTTTAATAAAGTTAAGATGTAGAATATGTATATCTAAGAAGCAAGGAAATTTTTTATATAAGAACAAGAATTGTAAACACTTAATAAAGTACCAGCCACTTTCTTTATTCATTTTCCTTAATGAAATTACCTCTTTAAAATAACGTAAGTATTTAATTTTTTTTTCAACGTATGAAAGCTGGTATTGAATTTTCTTCGGATAAATTGTAAAAAGATTGTATTTTATTAATCGTTTAGGCTACCTCCTACCTTGACGATATTCCGCTTTCCATCAGCTCTGCATAACTCGTTACGACATCCAGGAATCTTATTATTTAAGGCGCATTCACTTTGACTGACTCAAAATTAAAAATAAAGTTTGTAAGCATTGCCAATATATGATATAATATAATAGTCTATATTATATCATATATTGGCAATTAATTTTAAAAAGTCCCCAATAAAAAGCTGAATATTCAACGTATTGTATCATATTATATCTCAAAATAAGCTAAAGCTTGCTCCTAGCTAAAAAATAAGTACTATACATAACAATTGAACTTGAAAAATATAAATATATACCTTCAAATTCGAAAATAAACGATTATATATGCCACAAACTGAAGCCAGCCGCCGACTGTCTAAACCGTGAAGACTGCAGATTTCCATTACGATAAATAATCTCATTACTTCCAATGCATAAGGCCTTTACGTGAACGTGCATACAATAGCGTTTTTAACCCGCCAGCCACGTATCTACGTCGAAACGGCCACACTAAGTACAACATAATATTTAGATGACAAATTCAAAATAAACGTTATGCGTCAACCCTTTAGACGGCGGATATTCATTTTGATATAGCCCCTATTACCAATGCATAAGAGCACGGGTTTACATGTACGTGCGGCGGTGCTTACTCGTAACATGTGCACTTTACGGCCCCAACGGAAGAACAAGCTTGCGACACATTAGATAGCGGTAGGGCTGGCAGCAAGCCGAATCGGCCCAGATATACGGCTAGCTTAAGATACGAAGGAGTGTTGACAAAGTTACTCGAGCGGGTAATATTTTTACGTGTCGAAGTTTACCTTTTAGTGTTTAGTGGCGTCAGGCTAGAATAAATTGGGCTACGAGTTAAATGTGTAGGTGGCAACTACATAAAACGAGATTCAACTAAAGAGAATGGCTTCGGATTATCACTGGACGAGAATTTCATTCGGAAAGCATAGGTATTGAAAAAGTTTCTCAATAGCTCCCTCTATCTCTCTAATGATTTTATCGTGTATATTTTAGATGGTACCTAAAACTTTATTGAAAACAGAATGGATTGATATTATTTTTGTGTAATTCGTAATTTCCAAAGGACATATCAGCAAACCCATTTCCATTCTACTAGCATTGTGACCCATTCTTTGTCAGTATATAAACAATAATAAATAAATTACCTAATAATTAAATATCGGGTTTTGGGTGTGTGATTGTGTAGGCGACAGGTTAGCTGCTTGTCACTGCTTTTTCACAATTTTCAATCTAACCCTGCCCGGCTTTATTCTTGGCTGAATGTGGTTGAATGGGCATGCTGCCCCTTTGACTCTGCCTACCCCTTCGGGGATTACGGGCGTGATGTTATTTATGTATGTATAAATTACCTGAGTTGTCAGCATTCCTTACTAAGTATTTCTTCATACCCAAACTAGTAGCATAATCCGTTCTTAAATTCCATAGATCTATGTTTTAGTATAATTCACTCACACCACTTGTACTGTCAATCTTTCGGCAACGAAGCCTTATTACGAAGCTCCCAGCCCTACCCACAACCGAACCTGTGCCGGTCCGCACCACCGCCTGACGACACACTTGAATGTATTGCATTAATGAACTTTTTTCGCGATGTTTTGCCGCGTTTGAGGAACAACAATACTTGCATTCGCTCGTTCACATGCAAATAACCAACTCTGTTCTAAATTATAGATAATATTATTTCGCTCGTACATGTAATTTATCGTCGTAATGGCGGCAAAACGCGACCGAAGTTTCCAGCAATATGTAATAACGTGTGGCCGATGCGAATAAAATGCATTGATAAATATGAGTAAGGAATGTACGTTTGTTATTTTGTACCGAGTAAATGTAACTGTTTAGGATTTCATGAAGAGCTCCTTTTATGAGGCAGCTTATGCTAAAAAATACTGTGTTGTGGTATGGGTATACCTACTAAAATAAAAAAGTATGTAGATATTTAAATTAGAAATGCACTTTTAAAAAGTATAGATGTTTATACGAAGTCACGCCTTTTTCCCATGGGAATAGGCAGAGATTACTTTAATTACCTACGATCCTGGATCACCTCTCGTACTTAAGATGTCCTTGTTTGTATGTATTTACTGAGGTATTTACATTAAAGGTATTATAGACTTGTATCAGAATAATACACATTTTATTACATTAACAAACGTAGGTAGTAATGGTGGTTCCTTTCGTTAAAAAACATGTTTCTTAAATCACGTAGACGTAGGCTTCTAATCTAAAAAATAATGGTTTTTCCATTTTCAATGCTTATTTTACTTTCGCTTACGTTTCCCCTCGGGGAGTTTATGTTTTTGCCAGCTAGCGACAACGAATTTTAATAGGCGAAAACCGGACATCGATGAGTGGAAATTGAATCCTGCCGGTTCCGTGCATATTAAATCATGTAACTGAAAACTTAATTGGGTAATAAAGCTGCAGCTAATGTTTTTTTGGAACTATCCTCTTGTTAGACATCGTTGCATTGCTGCACACGATTCTAGAAAACAGGCAATCAAAAAGAATGTATGATAAGAAATAGAAACTTCTAAAAGTACATTTTAGAGTTCCAAAATATACGACAAAATTGTCTGTAATTGTTAAGTATTATGAGGTAAACACATTTAACACATAAATTATAATCTGAGTTTTAATTTTTTTTTAAACGAGAAAAAATTTTTGACAATCAAAGTGTCTTTATAAGGACCAAATTTTTCCTTCTGAGTATCCGAACCCTAAAAATGACATCATTAAAATATTGCGACCAGAGGGCTATTTGGTAAAACGTAAGCGTTCCTGCAAAACATTAATTTGCATGTTTCCCGAAATGTCCACTTAATAGTCGCTCAAAGTCCGTACCGTAAAAGTACGGGGGCATAAAATACTGTCTTAACCCTTCACGGGCCCTCCCTACCCCAGAGGGTGATTCATTTAATTGTTAATGCCACAGTGATCTAAGTACTAGCTTATATGGGTTAATGAGGTCGATACTAATTCATTGAGTCACGAAGCCCCTTAGGTTATGAAAACTGGTTGCAGATACATAGGTGTTGATCTACCTACATAACCGGTATTACTTTGTGTAAGAAGTGCTGTAGAAATAAAGTGAAACATTTATTACAGATTTTTCTAGTTATCCTCTTATCCAAAGCTATAGAAGCTTTTGACAGGCCCGTTGGTCGAGTGGTCAGGGACCGTGACCATGAAACCAAGGGTGGCGGGTTCAAATCTTGCTAGAGGCAAATATCTCGTGTGATGAACATGGATATTTGTACTCGAGTCATGAATGTTAATATACGTATTAAGGTATGTCTATCTGTTCACTTAGTATCCATAGCACAAGCTTATATATAAGCTTAGTTTGAGACTAGGGAATTAGTGTGTCAGTCTAATTTATTTATTTATTTATTTAAATACTTAGATTAATAACACCTGGAACTACCCGCTCGGGTTTGAACCAGCAACACTCGCATGTCAGGCGCGTGCTCTTACGACGCAAATTAAAACGCAATAACACTTAATTTTGTAATAAGCTAAGTAGGTATATACCTACATCTCAATCAATATAGAACCCAACAAGCAAAATAATACGAAGTCAAGTGTGAATGTACATTTAATTTCTTGGAAATGTGCACTTGTAATATCCGTATCAGAATCAACAGTGGTATTACAAATATATAATATATCAGACTACATCACATACATTGATCTGACTCCGAGGTAGCTTCAGCACTTGTGTTACGGATATCAGAATCAACAGTGGCATTACAAATATATACTTAAATATTGCATATATCAATATGCATTTCAAATTTGGATATCATATCCAGACACAGAACAAACACAAGTATTCATCACACATAATGTTTGTCCTGGGTGGGGATCGAACCCACAACTCTTGACGCATTGGGGCAGGGTCACTACCGAATGCGCCATCGAGCCAGTCAAATAGTCTATAAACAAAACAATCACATGATGTCTCAATTTTTCAACCATCATAATAGAAACGCTTCATAATGGAAATGTCTGTTTCTAAGGGATTCCTATCTTTACTGTGTTTCCTACTAGACATCCATTCCAAGTCAAGAATACGTAAGAAACCATAAAATGTTTTATCCTTGAAATTCCTTTCCGTTGAATTACGTATTATAAAGTCACATTAATGTACAGTAAGCTATTTTCACAAAACATTGTCTTTTACTATTACTTTACAGATCTTCAACTCGATCCGTCAACAATAGAATTAGTGATAGGCTGGATAAGATGATATTATTTCATGCAAAAATCATGAAGTTAGCTTTCCACAGTATCGAGAATCGAATGAAATATTAAGTGCCTGCTATTTTATTGCATTATTCAAATGTTATAATACTTACTACCTAATTCTAAATTTACAGCATATTATAAGCTAAAGCAGCGTTAAAACTTAAGATACCAGGTATCATAAGGCGTTAACAACTAATAGGACAATACTGTTCTAATCGCGAACATTACACGTCGTGAATTTCTTTGAAATGCATTAGAAACTTTATGGTTATATAATGGTCACGGGCCAGGTACTTTCAGAGGCATTAATCGGCATGATATAAAATAATAATGTAGGCAATCGACGGCACTCCTAGCTGGAATCTGCTAAATAACATACTATACAGCCTGAGCAAATTATCATACTTAAATGAAATAGCCTGAGCTCTTGTAATATGCCAATATTGTCAATAATATTTTAATAATATTGAAGTGGTATACTAATAACCAGATAGGAGAAGGGGTCACGAGTTAGCTCAAGGCAGTCACTGTTAAGTTTTTATATTATACCGTAGGGATTAAAAGTTGACACGTTCACGGTGATCGAAAATTTTAATGTCGTTAAAGAGTCGCCAAGTTAGTGTGACAATGCACATTCTTTTTCGTGCTAGTTTAACGAACTTTACGAAAAGAAATGATGTTTTTAGAGTACTGTGTCCACACTGTACTGTTTTTAGAGATACTTTTTTCGAATGATAGAGCCATTTTACCTACTCCATGTTAGTCCTAATGTATTAGTGAAAAACCTTCTTATTTATTCTTATTCTTCATTTAATTTTAATAATGTAACTCTTGACGGTTATTGATTATGTAGGTACCAGAAAATGTTAAGAGTTAATAAACGTTCTCCAGAAAGTTAGACGCCATAAATATTTATTACACAAATGAATATAATGAAAATAGGGACGAAGAAAGCAGTAGGTAGAGTTCCGAAACGTTATTAAGAATGTACATTAGAAATTTACTAAGACAATGTTTATATTTAATCACCGAATGGAAAATAATCACGTGCGTTTAAAATCACTTTCTACGGATATTTATACAACATCACGTTCTCTTATATCGTTTTATTTTAATGAGAATAAATTCATCATTAAAAGCCACAATTTATGGAAGTAGTAATTACGAAACCTTACTTTTCTTTCGAAAGTTCATATAAACTCTTTGTTAAAATGATTTTTATTTCCCAAACAAACCTGAAGACTGATCAAGAGATCGCATTTAGTCGGTAGCGTTATATATCCAGTTGAGAAAAGATTTATTTATAATATAAAAGTTAATCATATACAATAATTTATTAACGATATAAGTTAGCTATAAATATTCATACTTTATTTAAAATTGACTGATTTGCTAAATACTTGGTCAGTATAAAATATTAAACCCCTACTAATAATGGTATTAGTAGGGGTTTCATGGGGTATCATGGGATACCTACGTGATTTCCAAAAACTTACACACGAATATTTATTTAAAAAAATGCTTTTTTTCCCTGTGTTTTCTCCAGGTGAACTAACCACTTGTAACTAAATAAATAAAGAGACTAAACCAGCGTGGCCACTCGTGCCTAATTCACCTAAGGGGCAAAGCCTAGATAAGGCACGGACACGGAAAAACATTTCCGCTTGCCATTAACGGAGACGTCATCAGCTAGAGGGCAGTAATCAAATGAACGCGGTATCTGGTGTTCAGACATTCTGTTATCGGAGGGCGGACGGGCGTCGGTGCAACGAGCAAGATACCATCGCGCACCCGACCTAATTCGATTCGCCGGGCCCGCCGAGCGCCCAGCCTTCCCGCCAAACTCGCCGATTCCAACACGGCTCGGCCAACTCGTGTTCAGCGGGGGAATGTTACAACCCCCTTATCTATACTCAGACATGCAAACTCTTGGATCACGACAATCAATTCGCAATTTCGCCGCCTTCTTCTTGCACCAGACACGTTTTTGTTTTATTTTAAAGTCGCGTGTCGTCGCTTCGCAATCACATTTAGATTAGACACTGCATATTTTAGTTTAAATCCGAACGCGCTTATCGTTATAGTGGTGCATTTGAGCGAGTGCTTGAACTGTAACTATGAGCGTTGCTTTTATGTTTCAACACTGAACGATCAATAAAAGTTTTATTTATTTACGAAGAGAACTAAGACGATTCCCAGATATAATGCTGCAAGTACGTATTAGCTATTGCGCAATAATAGTTGAACCAATGTTCTCAAAAATCGTCAAACCAACAAATGGGAAACGTGATTAACTTCATAAGATATTGAAGTTAATCACATTTCAAGCTTTCTACGAGCAAATATTTTTATTTAGATAAAGAAACGTTTTACTAGATACGTGACTTCCTCGTGGAAAACCAATAGGTTAATAGATGGTTACGATCGTAATTTAAAGATGCACCCAGAATGCGATTAGTGGAGGAGGAGGGGCGCACTCACTCGCCTCCGCAGTGACGGAGCGGACGCGCCCGCCGCTTCCGCTCCGTAACATCCGCGTAATTAATTCAATGATCGTCCGCATAATGACTTGCATGTGGCTACCCTGCGACTGCGCTCCGACTAACGCCCCTAATTTCGACCGCGTTAATGAAGGGAATTCTCCGCAGAGACGTTTTTGTTAGCACTAACACACGACGCGGCGCGAGGATTTTTGGCACTGTCACCGACGAGCGTTTAAACGTTTCCCCCATTAATCTCTCGTTTCCGCAAAGATTGCATTTTAAAGTTTCTGTTTGGGCAGCATTTGCTTGTAATGTTTCATTCCGAGTGTCGGCGTACAATTGAAACGGGTGGTGCGGTGTCGGCGTATCGTAAAAACGGAATTGCTTTGTCGAGCTGAGTCGAGATCCGGTGGAGTGGTCAGGTCTGCCGAGTCCTCTGCAACCCGTTATTTCTCATTATGCAGAAGGGATTTTCATAACAACGTCGGCCGAGTTGTAGTGGGACCGAGACTGCTTTAGGCCACTTAGAGAGCCATTTGCAGAGAGATTGGCCCGACCTACGAGGTAGATTGCGGAACTTTAGAGATAACTTCTCGAAACTTCGAACATTTTGACGGTGCAATACTCGGATAAGGTAAACTGACTGTCTTAATTAAGTTAGAAACGTTCAATTACGGTTTCAGCTCATATTAATAATCAAATATAAATCGATTATAATGATTTTCCGATATAGCATGGTGATTAGAAGAATAATATAGAAGTATATATGCAAAATTAAAAATATTTTTTTCTGAAAATATACATAATACATTTCAACTGGTTGCGTTTTTTCCTACCTCTAATAATAAAATATCAACAATATTACGCCATAAAAAGTAATCGCAATGAAAGCTGAAGTAACTTGCACGCAACACATTTAATCCATATCCATCTTCCAGTCGACTTGGGTTGATATTTTGATATAAAATTATACGCGTGGCCGAGTAAGGGGTAGCCGACCGACAAAAGGCTTCTACGTACATATACATCTACCAAGATTTGCACTCGAGAAATATAACAGGTGGGTGGCCACGTGTCAAAACAATTGAGGTACTTTTAGAAGGCCTTCAGTAGTTTCCTCACATATACCTAGTAAGTATAGGAGACAATTAATAGATATTGTCTAAAGTATCTCTTCTCTGCGATCAATCTGTTTGCGTTTGCTTCAAAATTACTATCTCTTACTGCTGATTTTGCATTTTATATGCAGATAAAAAACATGACAATAAAGTGCAATAAGATTAATTTTACGTCAGTTCAAGGTCGTCGTTCGATACTTATGTATAAAACTTATTTCTTTCAGTTACACAACACAAAATTCGATTTCAGACTAAAATAATACGTAACTAAAAGCACAGCTACATAGATAAAATTATTCAAATAGTTTGGCATTTTTATTCTAGTTCATATAATTTTATATTTGGACAAACAACAATAGTCAAAGTTAAGTAAGGTGCAGATTTACTTACTTTCTTTTCGTTTACTGTAAAAAGGTATGTTTCAAAGGTACCGTGAAGTATTTTTTAGCACACACTTCATATAGTGTACCCACATGTCTTGTAAGTAAACTATATGAAGTAAGTACAATATGGGCTGTGTGTGGTAGCACAAAGTTCGTTCAAATCCGAGCACGTATCTCAGGATTTTAAAAATCTAAGTACGGATTTAACTCTAGCCCAGCGGTGAGAGGAAATATTATGAGATAACTTACACATTTTCAAGAACGTAACTTTAAATGTATAATCTTGCTCCATGAAAAACTGTGAAGCATTTGTGTAAGTGGATATTTCATCGCCTACATACCCAATAATGCATTTGTTGTATTTTACGACATGCTAGGCAAAGAACACGGTTAGTACTATATTTTTGAGTCCAAAACCAATATGCAATCCAAAAGCAACAAAAAATATATATTATGAAATAAGAATACCATAAATTCCATATTCGAAATGGATTCACTTTATGATACAATTTTCGTGTAACTCTATTCCCTCGATTTTATACCGAGAAATGTTTATGTTTACTTTGAACTCGCTGAAATAAACTACAATTAGAGACAAAAACCGCACCGCACAAAGGCAGGGAGCAGTTCAAATTAAAATTCGAGTTGATGACTCTTAATGACCATTAGACCAAGACATGTGGCGCAGTAATGGCGTACAATTTCCGTGAAAGGTTTGTATTAAGTCATTACTTCCCCACAATGCAATCAAGCGAGGCCGCATGTGAGATAAGGAATTTCGAACTTAAAGCATTTCTGCACATAACTTTTTTTTCTCATAACTTTTTGAATGTCTTACTTAAATTTATGAAATAATTTGTTCTTAAATCTATTTGCAAACTTGTTAAAATACTAAAATAAATGTGAAAGGAATTGGATTAATCAAAACCCTTACTAAGACTTTGCACACAATAAATCAAGATGTTCGTAGTTATATGAAAAATAGGTATTTACTATTAAATTTACCAGATATAGGTGTTTATAATAATATATTAATATACATACATATATATATATATATATATATATATATATATTTATATTTACGTAGTAAGACCATTAATCAAAATGATGGACTATAAAATACCAGAAAAAATCGCAGACGTTTCTTTCTTTTTATTGAGAAAATATCAAGAGGTTCATTGTATGGCACTCTGGTTTATTCTACTTATTTTTTTTTTATGATTTAATATTTTAATATACTATGATGATAGATAGTCAGTAGGTATATTTTCGAATCAATGCAATTTAATTTAAAGTAAAATAAATATTAATAGTGCTTCCTTTCGTTCGGATCTTTTAACGTACTTAATATCCCTAAAATAGCTTATTACGATATTTATTTTGAGTTGTAAGCACTAGGTATATTTTCTATAGCACAATACGGACGGATATTCAAATGACACTCAGATTACACTTATCGCAGATACTCAGAATACAAGAAATGTCGGTTATTCGCCAAAATACGGCGCCCTTCATTTGAAATACATAAAAAATAAGACTTAATATATCCTATTGACCTTTTCATAAATTTGAATACAAAACATACAGATTCTAGTAAATAGATTCGTACATAAGATCCCATAAAAGATCGCGCTGATCTCAACACAATGCTCCAAGAACGTATTGTATTGTTGAGCATTTTCAAGAAATCGCTTTCTCAAAAGCTGGGATCGCCTTTTTGCAATTTACTACGGCTCTCATCCAGATTGCATGAATACGAACGACGTAGTCCTGTGTCTTGTCGATCTAGTTATTTGTTGCACTTTATAACATTATTATAGCTGAAGCGGTTGTTTTCTTGAAAGACAATGTAACAGAAGAACACTAAATTATACTACACTAGCTCTTTCTTGCAGCACCTATTCGGACCTAGTATTCGGTCTTATAACAAGACCCTTTTCTCGGTCCTATTGGATCTATGATTTTTTTTTTAGGAATAACCGTGTCTTATGTATTTTCTTAAGGTTTTAAACTTTTATCGCATTCGATTCAACTATAAGTGTTTGAAGTGTGAAATCATTGTAGTCAGAGAAAGTTACTGCCACACGTTTACAAAAAAATCAGATTTGTACGGGGCCTTTAACACTCTACAAATTTAAGTATATTACATTACTTTAATGAGTAATGCGTCACTTGAAAGAAAGAAAAAAGAATGAAATATTTATTGCCCAAAAAAAACAAACAACTATCATTAGCAATAATTGGCCCGGAATCAATATTGAGTCCTGCTCACAATAATATATAGCGTTGGTAGTTAATAAATAATTTCCGCTCAGTGCGTAGATTGCAAGAGCCGATAATAAAGCGAAGGCTCGAATTTAGCAAGTAATCATAAATCGACGGATTGTACGCAATAATTATAAAGTTTTAAGGCTCGCAATGAACAGTTAATCATGGCTATTCGAAACTTGCGCACGAGTTCGCCCACGCGTTCGGCCACTGGCGCCGGCCGCAGACGTCCACAGTACTCCACCGCGGACCGTAAATACTGCCAATCGGTATTTAGGGCTCCGTGCCTCAATAACAAAAAACGGTATGCAATCAGGTTTTTATGAGCTCCTCAATCGCTTAGACCTACTTTTGAAATTTAACATTACCTTCACACACGAGTAAAAAAAATTAATCATCAAAATTATTGAACTTGAATGTATTCTGAAATTCAGCAAAAAATCTAAAAAAAACAGAGCAATGTAAAACGTAGAATGACAACAACACAGCTGAATAAAATACATCATTATCTAAATTGTCTAGTCGAAGATTTAAGCGATGTGGAAAGTCAAGTTAGTCGAGCCTCGTTAGACTACTTCTAATTATGGTATCGATTTGAAACTTTGACAGTAAACACGGATCCAATGTCAAAATAATGATGGTATCATCAGACTTATCTGGTAGCTTCACTATATTGTAGAAAGTTCTCGTCAAAGGATCGCAATAACCATCTAGAGTCTGATATTAGCTTTTAGACAATTTATCGAACTTAAGTTAAAGTAATTGGCCATTGGAAAAAAGTTACCTTACGTTACATATTCATATAAATATATCCATATATTACATAGGTATATATTATGTCCCATGTAAGTATGCTAGCATGTCGTAAAAAGCGACTAATAATAATACATCGGGTTTTTGGGTGTGATCGTGAAGGTGATGGGTTAGCCACTTATCACTACATCTTCACATTTTCACAATTTTGTATCTAACCCAGTGCGGTTTTATTTTTGGCTGAAAGTGGTTAAAGGGGCTTGCTACCCCTATGATTCTGCCTACTCTTCTTTCTACATTGCGGTCGTGGTGTTGTATATGTAGGTATTTATATAAATATATTAACTAATTGCAAGTCGTAACGCTAGAATGAAATATTTTTTTTATGTGATGCCTGGCGCACAGAAGTGTAGGTACTTTGAGTATCTAATTTAGTTATCAATGGCATTGTTATCTACGTGATTTAGTACGGTACTGATACAAAAGCTACTTGCTATTTTCAAAGCGACATAATGGGGGTCTAGGCTGCCACTTCCAGGAAATCTAAAAGATAAGGCTCTCTTGGAAACATTTCGGGTTGACAGTTAAAGTTCGTGTAGTTACCCTTTGCATTATCCAGCTTGCCATATTTAATTGTATTGTAATTGAGCGCGTTTAGAATTTTTGTGCGCAGAATAATAGAATTGAACTTTTGAAGTACATTGTGCCTTATAAGGACTGTATTCGGTTTGAGCTATCAAACCGAAGTACATGGGGTATATTAATGGGGCCCAAAAAATAAACCAATTTCATTTATATTTTACTATTTTATGTTGTTTTTTTTAGGCCAATTGGTCGACAAAGTCACTAGCACGTTGAAATTATCCGAATTTGGTCATACAATGGTGGACGTAGGACTAATAGGCAAAGAAATAATTTTCTAAGACCATGTTGCCATTTGCTCAGGCAATAACGACAAAGCCTAAATGGACTGACTATGCTCATAACAAAAAAAAAACAAAGAAAACAAATGATTAGAATTTTAGATTAAAAAACAATTATTAGGGTTGCTAAAAGAAGATTTAAGAAAAGCCTACGGAATTCTCAACATCCACACCAACTTCCTCTTATCAATCTTTTTTTATTGCACAGTATAGTTAACAACCTTATCCGAGTGATTAAGCCCGCCACTGATGCGATTAAGCCACTCGCTATTTCCAGAGCGGGATAATGTGGCCTGCCACTTCCAGGGAATGTGCGAGATAAGGCGCGCACTTGAAACATTTTGCGGTTGACAGCTAAAGTTTGTGTGCCCGTTGCGATACCCAAATCCTGTATTAAGTTGTACTGTAATTATACTAGCTGTTGGCGTGAAGATCCCAAAATTAAACCTTTTTTCTTTAAATAAAAAAAAGAATGCTATCTTTTTTTTTTTCAAAAGAGCAGGCATTTTTTTTTATAAATTACCAGTGACAACCTTATAGAAATTATTATATTTTCTCAAAGACAATAAACAATTATATACCGTAGCCAATGGTTACCAACAAAATGGCGGAAGGCACTGCGCCCTGTGAGATTTCATTAATTAATTTTATTGACCATAGTACTACCATTAGTAAAGTAAATTGATTTTCATACCAAGCATCGAATCAAACAACAATTAGACATATTTTTATGGCCGCACGCTATGAGTCGTGCCGTATGGTAAATTAATAGACAGTGAACGATCTCCCTTAGAAGGGGAGTTTTCTAGGGAATTATTATGGATTTACAAAAATCGATCAATGTTACTGATAAATGTAGGTCTTTAAAAATTACAGAATATTTATTTTGAGCATCTTAATTCGATTCATAAAAGTTATTTTTCGTTTTAAAAGGTTCTTCCTTATCTAAATCACGAATATATTCTACTCCGAGTTAAAGCACCTTTATAATCCGAGTAAAGTTATATAAACCATACTGATATATTTCATGTCTACAAAATATATACATACTAAATGTCAACTTTGTCAACTAACTCTACAAAACGATTTACTACGTAAAATGTATCAAATTTTGCCTTAATCATGTTTGGAAATTGAATTTTGATTCCATATTCAATATTATCTACCAAACGAGATCCTACTTTTCACCTACGATTTACGCTTAGTGTTGAAAATATTGAACTAAATTTCAGTGCACATTCACAAAATATCTTCACACGAATATACTACAGCCAACAAATTCATCGAATCGTTGAGAGTATAAATCGCCCTGAAAAATCAAATCTATGCTAATATACTACGGCGACCTCGCTATACTGTGACTTCCACGTCTATAAAATCCGATGTTTATTAAATACAAATAGTAATTAAATCGGTTATTGATTGGCTGCGATCGGTTCTTTGTCGCGGTGGGCGAGTGTACTACGATTGGCATAGTTGCGATATCATCACAAATGACTACAATTATCTGACTGTATTCTAAGGTACAAATGGGTCATATTTTATTCCAAACTAGCTGTGCCAGCGGTGTCACCCGTGTTTATGGTTAATATTATAAAGAGTATTTCCGTCATACATGATTTCTATGTAACTTTAACCATTAAGGCTGCACACGCGACGGAAGCCTAAAAAATGAAGTATCTTCTCCCGTTTTCTCAACATTTCCCTTCACTACTCTGCTCCTATTGATCGTAGCGTGATGAAAAGTATACTATAACCTGCCCAGGAGTATGAAGAATAATTGTACAAAGTTTCGTTAAAATCCGTCGAGTAGTTTTTGTTTCTATAAGGAACATACAGACAGACAGACAAAAATTTTACTGATTGCATTTTTGCCATCAGTATCGATCACTAATCACCCCCTGATAGTTATTTTATTATAAGTATAGATCATCTATTAGTTACATTAAATCACAATATAACATTATAGAAAACCAAACAGGCGAGAAGACAAAATTATTATCAATACAGGGTCATTTGTAAAACATCAAAAACATCGCAGAAGTAGATTACTGACATTATAAACAAAAAAAATTGTTCTACGATTTTCTTAAATGGTCAATAAATATAGAATTTTCATAGAAACTATATCAGCTGTTTCGTCTTTTGTGTTGGTTTTTTTTTGTCTGTTTAGGAAAAGTCGTAGAACAAACGTTGTTGTTTATAATGTCAGTAATCTACTCCTGCGAGGTTGATGTTTAACAAATGGCCCTGTATAGATAATATGCTTAATTAAGATATTAGATTAAATATATTATAAGCATATACACTTTAAAATAGCATACGATAAAATAGAATATTGACTTTACTACTCTACAGAAATTAGTTTTATGCACTAACAAAACGCTTCCATAAATGTTTTGTGGTTTGAGGTGGGCAAATACTAACTATGACGTCACGGTATATCATGCTCAACCACAAATCAACTGACTAACTATTGAACGATTCCAAATTAATATATTTATACAAACTTTATTAAACACACATATATGCATACGCCCCATATAATAAACTGCCTAGCGTTAGTGATTTTTTAGTTAATACAAGACGGACTAATACAATAAGAAGGACTCCGCGCCGTTGAGGCACCTGCGGAACTCTTATTTGACACGCAACTTACGTCACACGGTATCCATAAGAACCTCGCTAGTTGAGTGGCTAACCTTATGCATGTGTGTCACGCTCTAGTATGACAGCGAGGAGTCTTTCTTTTTTTACTAGTCCGTGTATTACAAATATCAAAGCAGTACAGTTTAAAAATGGAAATCTTAATTAATAATTATATGTTATTAAACAGGGCAGGCGGGCTCATAAAATTGCGTCCATCGCGGTAGACTAACATTTCGCAAATTTCGTAATATAGTGACATCTCGCAGAGTTTGCACTTAACGAAGTGATTTATTTGAGTAAAATCAAAACCGGTTAGAGACCATATTTCGTCTTAAATAAATTACGATAGAGTTGAAAATCAAATCTACAGCAAAATAGGTGTATACTTAACGTTGAACTCCGTACATTGTAGAACCTCTTTGGTTAATTATTTTACAACGTTTGCTGCAATAATTCATTGGCGCCTAACAGCCATAGACAATAATAATATAGGCAAGAAGTTTTAACTGTGCCATTAAAACGGCGTATAATGCAAAAAGGGAAAATTAAAACACGGACAAAGAGTAATTGCTTATTTGTTTAAGCAGATAATTAGCATTATTGTTGTTTGGGCCCAGGCGACAGCGAGGGACAATGTTACATTTGTATTCGTCATAATAATTTACTGCAAAAACGGAACTTTTTACTTATGACTTGTCGTAAAAGGTTTCATTTTGTATTCATGTATTTTATTAGGAATTTTCATCATCTTAGGTAGGCAGAGCAAACCACTTTAACCACATTAAGGCAAAAATAAAACTGGGCTGGGTTAGATGGAAAACTGTGAAATTTATATATAATTGTGAATATTATATAATGTTACATAAAATTAAAAATATGTGAACAACCCTTTTGGATATAAGGAGTGTTATTAAATTGAGAAAGTATTTTTTCTAATTTGTGTCAAATAAAAAATAACGAAAATCCAGGAATGTTTATTTGGTTGAATGTTTACCCAAGAAGGAAGGAATAGGAAGTATTTTTTATTTTAATTACACTAGCGTTTTGTAGCTCCAACTCATTGACAAATTTCAGTTTCAGTTTTGCAACTAAAAGTGTAAACTGTAATATTGACTGCAGGAAGTAAATTTGCATTAGTCGTAAATTCTATCACACGGGAAACACAATTTCGCAGTGACTATTGGATTTCACAATTCCAATCAAACTAAAACGGGACCTCAGTTTTGTTATTAACAACACTAATCTATTTTGCAGTTAGTAAAATAAATTAATGCTCAAACACTAATCAGCTTTCGTTCCTATTAACACGAACTATTAATTACGCATGATCGTTCATCAATATGTATTTTAGCTTGTAATACTGATGATTTGTGCTCTGAGATGTTTTTGTTCAGAATTTATATATGTAAACATGGACGTACGAATCGAACTAAGTCAATGGAATATTTGATACAGTGACATTGGTATATATAATAATAATAATCGTCTTGTAGAAAACCTTTTTGTAACTATTTCGCCTGCATCTCACAAATATATGATCACGTTACCTCTCTGTGTTACGTTTATACAGAGAGGCCTCCTGCTAAAAGTTCATCCTATAATCAGTGATCTGCTTTTACATGTTGACGTTAGATATACTCTATGTTTTAATTTATACATATTTCTGTAAATATTTAAATGTTCGATCTTTGACAGGCTATCTTTACATATTTTTGTGGTTGAATAAAGTTATTTTTCAATATTAAAAGTGAACAGCAAATTTTTTTTTTTGCTTTTTTTTTTATTTTACATAGTAAAACGTATTTTTCTAAGCTATAATATTTCAAACCAGTAGAATACTTCGGAAAAGGACGAGGGCTTCAAATGCAATGAGTACATGTTGCTTCAAACCCGATCACATTCTTGTAACTTTAAACAATGTGTATTGAAGTATGGATTTACTCACACAACTTAATGACCGATGAAACATAAAACCTTTACATTCAGGTTAAGAAAGTAATGCACATTCCTTATGGTTCAAAACTACTAAGAATGAACTATACCATTTGCACGGCAGGAAAGGAAATATTTGATTTAAAACCTGCCAATCCAGATAAGTGAATTCTAATAAGGATTCTAATTAGTTCCCACCTCAAAAAGGAAATAGAAAGGCGAAGAATTACTTTTAGGATCGTTGGTTATGTGGAACGAAGGGGCCACATTACAATGAGTTAATTCATATGAGATCTAACTAACGAAGTAGCTTTACACTGTTTCTCTAGTGGGGTGGGCAGAGATAACCGAACGCCAAATGGCACGATCCTTACACACCTGACTGGCGTCTTAAATATCCATAATCCTTTTCAAAGAAGGTCTTCCGTTCTTATGGCTCCTAGCATCATCCCTGCTGTTCACGCACAACCAATCAGGTCGTGGTAGGTGATCCTGTTCTTTCCGCGATTCCTAAATCCTTCTACTTACGCATTTTATATCTGTGTAGTCATCCATTCTTTCTACATGTTCCATATGAGATCTATATCCAGTTATCATGAAGGATCTGTCATTTCGAAATCCATAGCACTGTGTGTTTCCTACCTTTTGGCACAACAGAGCCGTGACCGCGCTCCAGTATCGCTAGCCGCAATCTGCACACGTCTTGCCCTATTACGTGTTTACGGTGCCATGAAATACCTGACGGCGCTGAGCCACTGTAGTGCTGGATAATCTACATCGAGTAATGCTCTAGTGCCGACGAGCCACGCCTACAATCTTGCTGTCATAGAATATGTAAATGGGTTAATGAAGAACCATTCACGGGATTTAATATATATATTGTTTGTGATTGGTATTGTTTTAAGCATTATTGAAATGCACGTGTGTTTATTGTTACTGTTCATACTAGAATTCAATTTACTTACATATTTTCTTACTATTCTCGATTTCAATATGGCTTCTTGTAAAGTTTCTTTACAGCACGAAACTCTGTAAATATAGCTAAATAATATTAAAAAAAAAACTAATTGTACTTACTAAACATATACAAATAAGTTAAAACAAAAACATTTATAATACATTTATCTTACCCTTAAATATATTTGATGGATCTATTTACGTAAATGCATGTACCACTCAGAAAATATCCACTAAAGAAAATAACGTCTTTACGATGGCAACGCAAATAGAATTTAATTTCATAAATGTGACTTTAATATGCCTACTAACATGCTTATGTATTCCATCATATTTGCTTACACTATAGATAATGTGTGTATACAGCGGAACGAATTCAGTTTAAGTGGGCACAGCAAACACTAGTCGTGAACTAGAAACGAAACGCGAGAGAATTAAAAATGCAAAGCGAAGACATCATCGAGGTTTCTCCTTAAATTTTGATTTCACCTCGGGTCTATTGCACTCAGATGCGAAATATTTTTATAAACTTTATTAGCACCTCCAAAGAAACTAATTTAGTAATTAGTTTTGTAACTTAACCGAATATATCTCTGCAGTACAGTGCAATCAAATAGGTAAATGATTTTTAATGTACTACAATCTATTTTTGGCTGAATGTGGTTTAGAAGGGCCTGCTGCTCCTTTGACTCTGCCTACTTTTCGGGTATTATGGGCGTGATGTTATGTATGTATGTATGTATGTACAATAATTTGTATTTAGTTATGCCAAGTTATATAAGTTAATATAAGTTAATATAAGTTTAGTGTCCTATCACTGCGGCTCCGTTGAGGACAGTGCTGAGCACACGTTGGAGGAGTGTCCGGCTTTTGCCGTAGAGCGCAATGCGCTATCCGCCGTTGTTGGGCAGGACCTCTCTCTACCGACCGTGGCGTCTGCCATGGTGAGTAGTGAGGAGTCTTGGGACGCGGTGCTCTCCTTCTGCGGCAGTGTCATGTCGCAGAAGGAGAGCGCCGAGCGCCAGCGCGAGCTGGACGATCCCGCCCGACGTCGTAGGCGAGGCCGCCGTGGCGATGGTGTCTAGCCCGGCGGCGCCCTGCAGGGGGGGCTCCGAATACTCCTGAGGTATCCCTGCCTGTCGTAGGAGGCGACTAAAAGGGCCTTTGGGGTCGTGGGGGTTAGGGGGCGGGCCCTCTGGCCCTCAATCGTCCCCGGAGAAGCCGACTGCAGGTGTTACACCCGGTCCGTCAGGATAGGGTACACAGCTGTCTATGTGGTCGTGAAACACCACCCTAGGTGTTCTGGGGGAGAATACCACTCCCTCGAGATGGGCCGCCAGGCGGCAGCGCGCGCTGCGTAGACTTTACGAGATGAATCCCGACAGTGGGGATCCCGTTGGTTTTGCGTTAGCGCCCGAAGAACGACAGCCTTGAGGTTTAGTCGGTAGGGTCTCCGGAGATTGCCACCGGTTTCGAGCCCGACTCACCCTTTTAGGTCCACCCAGGACTCTAACTGGATGGTGCGTAAGTAAGCATTCCTCAAGTAAAAAAAAAAAAAAAAAGTTTAGTGTCCTTCTTATAGTCCAGTCAGCTTACATAAGCATACTTTTATATCATCACACCCCCAATCCTCGAAGGAGAGTCCAAGAAACTGTAAGATTCTAAACTTTCAAACAAATCTGTACACTTTTTCTGATAAAAATGTGTAAAGTTACTATTGCCTACAAAAAAATGTTTCAAAAATACAGCATCCTAGTACAGCCGAGCTGTACAGTTTGTCGTATTTGCGCTCGGATTGCACTAAGCGTTGCGCATTGGAAGCCGTCATCATAAGCCGACAGGCGTACACAGCAGCAGGGAAAGCTACAGCAAATACCCGAGTGGCTATCTTTGGCACAATTTTAGAAACTTAGCGTAGGCCGCCTGGTCCGTTTCAATTAGTCACGCGTATCAAAACAAAGACGGTTACCGTGTATAGTGGCTATAAAGATGACGTTTTACGATGTAGAATACAATATGATACAGCTTTTGATACATAATCTCGTTTATGACTAGAGTATCCGATTTGTAGACGCTGATATTGATTCGCTATGAATTTAATAATTTACAATTGAATACACTTAAATATATTTTGACTCACATTTGTGATTAGCGTTATAAAATAAAATATGTAAATATATACAATATAAGACCCACGACATATCTGTATCAGAATAGGTGTAGTGGCGGCAATATGTAGTAAATAATAATATGCACCTGATTTTCGAATTTTAATACCTGCGTACTAAGTATTCACGGTAACTCTTCTCGTAACTGTTGAAACTATTTCATACGAACATAGCGAACAGCCATAAGACGATAATGAAACTTATTTCATTGAAATCGTTTATAAAGCTTATATTATACTCCTACATGGGCGTGTTCGAAGAAACATATTAGTAAATATCGTATGTGCAATCGAATGCACACATTTATAACGCCCACAATTCATGAAGCGCATCTTAATGTAAGGCGCAGAAGGAATATACCATTTAAAAATAAAAAGGAAAATATATCAAACGCCAGTGAAATATAATAAAACCTACAAATTGTACAACTTGTCTATTACACAATGCAATTTTCTCAGTGAAGTTCTAACACAGTGCGTAAGTGAAATATTGACACCAATCGATGAAGAATGCTTTACAAAGGAGCCAGCTGTTCAATGCTGCATATTTTTAATTTTTTTTTTAATCGTGCCCCTCTAATGTATCTGAACACGTATATTATTCTACAAAGTAATTTTGCTCTTCTGTAAAGTAGACTTTTCCATCAATACAACGTTAAAACTTCATTGACATCATCCGTTTTTAATGCTATTCACTAAGCACGTCACTGCATTACCTCGTTGAATCGGTACCGTGAATTATTCTGATTGTCAATTATATTTTTTTTCATTTCTCGTCGGCGGGATCTGGCATCATTACAGTGGGCGAGGTGTCTATAATGACATTAATGACCACCTAATATTAATTAAAAAATCTATGTTAAATTAACGAGTGCACTTTCGAAACACTCTTTCATATTTTTTTAAAATGAACTCAAACAATCTAAATGGCAAATGCTAAACCGTGTCAGAAAAATCTAAAAAAGACCTCCCTACAAGTTCCTTTAGACCCAAAACAATACCTCCAACCTTGTCGGACGAGCCGCCGCCATACCTGTAACAATGAGGAATAAAAACAATTAGTAAACGCCTTTGTTACTTCATCAAACGGCGTAACAATATATTAGCCCCCGCATCATTGTTAAAAGTAAATCATTCGGTGTGGGTGTCGCATAAACTGTTATGCCTAGGACGCACGCAATCATTACAATCGGAAGAAATACATTTTATGTCAAAACGGTGCTAAGGAACACGTAAGATGAGCTTTAAAATATTTACGCCTATAATAAGCCGGCCGTCCTACCTTTGAGCAAGAAGGTAAGCGTGCATTACTATTGCATTTGTCTCAGACGTATGTACTTACATAAGACTTTCTTACAACTTTAACATACAGGTTGTACGTATAGGTAATATACAAGAAAATTTAATAGAACCGGTGTGATAAAAATCGTTACCACCTTATATAATATTTATTTAAAATACAATCGTAGTTGTACTGCTGAAAAGCATATAATATAATTTGTTTATGTCCACATTTCCTAAAAAGTACCAATCAAAGCTTAACAATCTTTAGGCTTAATCTACCCCTGAAAGCTATTGAATATGAACATGACCTTTCAGGGGCAAATGTTTTCTAAAGATTGCTATATTATTAAAAGTCCATATATAATGTAGGTACCTATCTACACTCGTAAAATTAAATATGCCGATTGGACACAAGCTTTATTTATATCTAAAATCTCAAGTACTAAAATAAATAAAAACGTGCCGAGCAAGGCGTAAAAAACTAAATGCAAGAACAAGTTTTAGCACTAATTTATAATTCAATAAATTTATCGATCCCGACGTCAGACGAAATATAAAACGCGACAAACGCCCCATATCAATCCATAAACGACTTTAATACATTCGAATGAAATGGAGCAAGATTAAAAACGTGTTGGTAAACCTTTGCCTTCACTATAAAAGTCAGGACTAAGTCAAGTGATATACGGTTGCGCCTAGTGGGCACCGAGTTTTAGGTCATTCTTTGTTTTAGGATGTTAGAGGTGAGCTTAAAACAATGCTATGTAGTATGGTATTTGATTAATGATGTCGAGCCAAAACCTGCCACCGGTGAGAAAACAAAAGATTAATTTTAGAAGCTTACTTACGTACCGCCTCAGGTAACGTGGGTGAGCGTCATGTGACAATGAGCCACTTTTGGGATTTGTATTATTTTTGGAGCAAACCAACGGAAATATTTTATTTTTACGCAACAAAGTGGGAGTTAGGTAATAGTGATAGCTCCTGCGATTTGAATTGACAAATCTTTCGAGAAAGCTGAGACATGCCAGCAATCGTCATATTTTATAAATACCTAGTAGGTAACTGAAAATGATATCTGACAATTATCGCAAAAAATATATATTTGTGTAATTTGGCCTCTAGCAAATATTAAATTGCCATAATATTTACTAATTTACAGTAAATATTTGTATAAAACGAGATGAAATAACCTTTTTTTCTGTCCTAACTAATCGTATAAATGCAAAAGTTCCTTTATCTGTCTATTACGCTTTCACGCTTAAACTTATTTTAAGTGATTGCGATTACATTATGTGGCTATACATAAATATATTTATAGTTTATAGTAGCCTATGTCCAACATAGGGTACATCCCAAAAAAAAATTAAGCTGCGAAATTCGTGATGTCTTTGCAGTAAATCACATACCACGTGAGTACGGAACAAAATCTTATCTAAACAATCCATACATAATATGTAAAACTTTCACATTTATAAAACCTACTAGTACGATAGTATGGAATAAATCTCTCACAGCTGACAACCTTGACACCGCTACAAAATCTCCCCTACGAAATCTCACTAAGACCACCTTTAAAATGTTATCCACAGTAAAATCTCCAAATGACACTGTTTTTATATTATTAAATGCATATTTTACCTCCGCGCATTATTAATGCGTAGATCCAAATGAATACGGATGACGTTCGAATATGACGTCTGGTGCGTAGGTGACAGGGTAAAAAATTGTTTTACACCGTGACACCGGGCAGCGCAGGTAACATTCGTCTGGCATTCCGAGTCTTTGTTCGATCTACGAATGTCGTTTGCCCACGCGCTTCCGGATGCGTTACAAATCTAAACTGTCTGAACCGTAACTGTTTAGTCCATTAATTCAGATCGGATTGACTGTTAATATCCTACGCTTACGTTTACCATGACAAAGGGATCACGGCGGGTCACCATTAAAGGTTATCAGATTAGTCTTCATTACGCGATCCGTTGCTATGAAAATAAAATCTACAATGTTATTTGCCATCGATAAGTACTTAATCTGATAATGCGAGGCCTCGAGAAGGTTACCGTTCTGTTAAATCTAATGCGGGCATCTCGGAACTATAAAGGAATGCTTTCAATTGGAGACGGCTTAGCAAATACAATCGACTTACGAACAGACAATCTAAAGTTGATGACGTTTGAGAGCCTTATTATTTGGCTTGTAAGAATCAAACCAGCACTTCTAGTGTTAACTGCACTTCGTTATTACGTAGAAAATAGCATAAGTATTGATACAGTCTACATTTATCATATATTTTGCATAATTGATCATATATTGGAAAAAGAGCCCTATAACTAAAAAAAAATTACTTGGTATAGATATTTCAGTGATGTTTCAATTAGTTTCCACCCACATAACTTGACCCGTATGGGATTCGTTTTGTAACGGATTTTACATATTTGTAACACCTTATCAAATGGACAGTTCAAAAGATAGCATATTCAAATAAGTTCTAACGTCTGATGTCGCGCTATCTATATGCACAAATGTAGGCAGATATATATATACAATTTTGGTAAAATAGTAATAGCTCACTGGAAAGCATACGCACTTTACAGGCAAGATGTGTAGGTTCAAACTCGGCCACGTGCCTCTAGATTTTTGTAAATCTGAGAAGGTATAATTTATATCAGTAACTTTGCTGTGCATGAAAATATCACGAGAGAACCTGCACTTGAAAAAAAATAGCACTTGAAATGTAACTTTAACTTAATTTGACTACTTCTATCTAATTGTTACGAAATTCACTAACTAACTAACCTTCACGCCACTTCACTAGCGGGGTAGGAAGATAGAAATTAAATTACTTCAATTAAGTGTAATAATCAGTACAATAGTCAAATTTACTAAATCTTATTCATCGCGCACCCCTCAAAATACGACTCGATGCTAGGAAATAGTTATACAAACATGACGTATTAGCTCTTATTGGTAAAGAACCATATTAACCAGTTCCTAAGACACCTGTTATAGGTAACCGGATTTAACCATCAAATGAACAAAGCTTTCTATAAAATGTAACGTTCATACGACACACAATGCAATAAAATCAAAGCAATGAATAACGTCAAGATTATTCACTCCGCCACTACTTTTATTTTATTTCATGCCGAACTCAGGTCAATAAAAACCGCTCGCCATACAGTTTCAATTCAATCCAACTGGTATTTCCTTAAGCGGTGAGTGGCTCCGCTTTATGGCAGTAGCACCCTGCGCACTAACACCGGTTTACGAGCGCACCCCCACTTCTGCCGTCTTGTTCCCGAGTGAAACACTTAAAAGAAACCCTGCATCATGATGCCATTTATAGGGATTATCCGTGTAATCTACTCAATCATCTCAAGGTCAAGATATCATGATATCTTCGTATTATTTAGGTTCCCAAGAACACTGAGCGACTAGACCAAATTTTCTTCCTTGGTTGTCCGTATAGACAATTTTTTATAATGATACTGTCCCCGACGTACTATTCACGTTTTGTCAAGTTCCTAGTAAGGGTCCAAATTTATTACGATCCTAGATTCAGCAAGTCTCATTATTTTTTTATGTTGTTTAATGAATCGATATCTTCGTTTCTTTTCGTTAGTGTAACGAGACCACGGTTACACAAATGTAGTCACTTGAATATTCAATATTCCTCGCGATGTTCGCCCTCACTACCACTCTAATGATAAAATCCGTACCTACATAGTTCTTCTGTTTGAAACTCATTTTGAGTTCCGCCTCTAATTTCAATCGGGTTTTTGTACAGAAAAAATTTAAGTGGATGGTGGATGGATAAGATGGGTGGAGGGGGGGATCTTATAAAAAAGCACGAAAGGAGCAACCGGTTTTAGCAAATCCCTATATAAATATAGTCAATTCCATGATATTTGAATCCCGAATTTGAACAATATCAAGTCTTGTTTCTTGTGGTCTTTGTAAATCTAGACAACACAAACTTCGTATTTACGCCCTGCGGATTTGCTTAAAACTTGTTTGCTCTACACAAAGCACTCCAGTCTGACAAAGTCAAGCAAACCCCATTGTGTTTTCTGTGTCCATTTAATCGAAAATTACATCAGAATATAAGTTACAAAATATGTACTTAACTTTAATCTCAAATATTGTAATTTATATTCTGTTTTCAAATACATTGTAGGTACCTCACAAAGTTTCTCATTAAATTCCTACGTCATTTTCGACGCACGCAGACTTTTCAAGAATTTAATAAATAAGCTCGCCTCAATTATTCTACGCAATTTTTTGGAAGCCATTCTGATGCTCGATGAAAATGTAAGCCGCTTATTTTTTCGTTTAATCTTCTCATTCGGCCCTTTTCAAAAGAGTTTTTTTTATGTATAGAGTGAGCAAAAGAGTAGGCATTCACCCGAGAAAACAGTCATGGTTATAAACCTTCACGTGTAAGTATATTAGAAAAAAAAAAAACAAATTAAACTAAAAAATTGTGAAATATCTTCTTGCAGAATGCCATATATATCTAGAGTTAATCTCATAAAGCAATATCAGCACACACATATTGCCCGTCAGAGCAATAGGATTTTGACGTGACGTTTAAAGATTTTAATTTTATTACTAGGAATGTCTACGCAGGCTGTTTTTGCTATACTTCTGACACGTGTTACAGCCGCAAAGAGCGTCGTAAAGTTCGTTATTGAAGCCATAAACCTTTGTTAAGAATTTCTCATTGCGTTATAACATCTTGTGATATAGACAATAAAAGGATTTTCAGCAGCAAATAAGTAGACCTTAGCTTCGTTTTAAACGAAATATTTATATTGTATAATGAAGGTGATATTGCTCCGCCTCTGGCTAGTAAGGGTTACTATTAGATAGTCCCAGCTTACTAGATATTTTATACTTTGCTATTCTAAGGGAGGATTTAATTTAAATAATTGTTTTGAAGGGCTTTCTATGCGCTCTGACACATAGAAACACAAAAGATAATGTACTCGTATATTATTACGAATACACTTTTAATGTATAACAAACCAGTATTTTCGCAGCTACATAAAACATACCTTAATAATTACGTACAATTTCAACCACAGCTTTCTCACGTAAGTCCACCGAGAAAATTATAGGTAATTCTTATAATGTTAAAGGAACAATAGACAAAAGAATTACTAGTTACGTTATTAGAAATGTAATTTAACGAGCCTCAAAGTCTGTGAATGCGTTCTAAAAGCGGCCAACCATTGACTTGCCCAATGTAAGTTATGTGAGAACTTTCCGAATATACACTTTGTTACCTGAAAGGGGTTTCATAAAACTGAATTATAGCCATAACCTTAACTTGGTCTCGAGGATCGCCATAAAGTAGCATCTTGGGTACTCACAGGACACGTGAAGTCAGGTGCTGTTAAATTTTATGGAAACGCGACGGGATACAATGGGAATATGTAAATTAGGAAAACATCTAAACTTACCGGACCTGCTGATGCTTTTGAAATTTGCCGGTCAGAATAGCATCGTATAAACGTTGATTATCAATATTCCAGATTTTATTTGAAGTGAAGAGTGTTACATACAGCATATTTAAGCATAGATCGTGCTCCATCGTTACATTGAAATTCATGCTAGCGTGTTAACATTCACAATGTGCTATTCAGCTAAAAGCATGCCAGGAATATAAAAGGCGCTGAAATTGTCTTAGGGATTAACCCTGCATAGTATGCATCAACGTCAATAATGATTGGATTACTGATAGATTATTTATTTGAAACCATTCAGAAAGGCGATTCCGTTGCTATGCGCTATGCTATTCTACTAAAATATTCTTTAAGGGTGAGCTGGTCAGAACCGTAATGTATATACATTTCTTTCACTTGGTCTTTTAGCATGACAGGACGTTTCTAACGCCGCGTCAGCAGAATTTTCTATTCTTGTGTCACGTTCAGTAAGAAGATTATCGTCGTCAAACCGAACTACCACAATGCGTACGAAACAATGCAATTGGAAATCTCATCTTTTAGCCTTTGAATATTTTAGTTTACTGCTTCTCCTTGTAGGTATTATTTGAGTGATGTAAACGAGTCTCACAACAATAGGTAGCAACATATTTACACTTATCGTAGGCGTATTTACAACGTTCACTATTGTACTAGCCTACGTTTTTATCTTATTATGGGTTAATAGATTTGAAAAATGACACCATCAATGATGTCAGCAATAAACGACATTAAAATGTATTATTGATTTTTTGTTAAAACGAACTTCTACCCGCGGCTCCGCCCATTTAAAATTAGGTATGTTACAGTCGTGTATGTATCAATTATTCAAGGTTAAAAACAGCAAATGTCTACTAGAGTTCAATCTTTGAGCATCCCATATTTCATCGCAATCGGTTAAATAGTTTAGGCGTGGTGACATAGAGACAGCTAGTTTCGTATGAGTATATAATAATGTCAGTAAGGAATATATCCAATATTAACACACATAAGAAAACATCTTTTTGATCCCGAGTTATATACCATAAAACAATAATCGCAAAAAAATTAAGGACGTTAAGATCCATCGCGCTATACCATTTTACGATGAAATTATTACGGGTAATATTAAACATTTTTAACAGCGGCCACATAATTGTAGAAACGGACATTATCTACGATACCCAATTAGCATACAGGCATTTACGGCTTGTTTGTACAAAAAGAGCGTGAAGTTCGCGAGGCGAGTGGCGGCGCCCGAGGCCCTCGCGGCGCCATCGGTTTCTCTGCGCCCACGCACGGCGGCCGCGGCTTATCTCCTCTGTTCTCACATAGAAATTTACACGTGCTCTCGGGTACCGGGCGGCCATAATAACGCACTCGTCGCATTTTATCTGCCAGCGTAGCAGCGACCGTCCCCGCACGATATGCAGCGTATGAACACCGACAACACCCGTGGGACGACGCACGCCGCAACTGCCGCGTTTTATAACCTTTTTATTCCATTGTCACTCCGCCGCACCGACGTATCCGAGGGAAAAATAAATTTTACTCTTTATCTAAATGTCAAATCGTTCGGTTTCGATCGAATCAGTTTCCAAATAGTTTTAATAAATCTCCTTTTACGGCGTCCGGAGCGGGCGGGGCGATACGGGGACGCATTACGAATTCATGCGGCGAGTTATCGTGTTTTGTTCTGTTGTGACCGCTGTGTCTGTTCGCGGCAACAATAGGATTAATTGAAAGAGTGTCAATAAATTTGTCGGCGGTGGTGGAGCGGTCCTGCTTCGTCGGTGGTCCGATAGTAAACATGATCGTCCCGCCGCGGCGACACATCCCGGAGGATGCGACCCTTGTTCCGGATGGTGAGCGCTTGTTTTTATCTGCCGGCCTTGTCTTCATTACATACGTCTTCTAAATGCTTTATCTCCACAAATCGTCGTTATCGTGTCTAACTTAACGCCACTCTATAGTTTAATGATGAATAAAAGTTTTAGATAATAGGATATCCTTGTAAGACCTTACTCGTAAAAATGTTAGATGTGATTGACCGTGGCGAGGGTTGGTGGACAAAAAAATTTGATAATTGTCCCAACGTCAAGCTCTTCAAGATTACCCATAATTAGGGCTGTAAAAGCGTCAGTCAGACAGTATGATTGGCCTGACAAAAGAACATATCAGTATATCAGAAGTAAATTGGAATGTACCCGTATTTCCCGTGACAGTATAAAAGCACAATCGTACAATTTTCGGATTTGTTTTCTCACGGTGCGACCCCGCCCACGCGACCGCTTCTCCGAATATATTTCTAGTGAAGGAGTGGAACTTCGTGTCCATAATTTAAGCATAATATGAATAAGTGAATGACGCAAATTATGCTAAAGAAATTTATCGTCATTGAATTATGAAGTCATATTTATAGGGTTATTGTGTACGGAAGTCACATCGAGACATATAACGTTGCTGGTGAATTGTGGAAGACGGCATTTTATGTGATTTTTTTTGTATCAAGATTTGCTATATATATATAAATTCTCAATAATATTCAGATATTCAAATAAATTTCAAAATTTACAGTAGAAATTACCAAACTTTTAACTGAAATATTATAAAAGCCAATATGGCAATTATTTTCATATATTTATTGAATAATGATTGCATAAGAAAACGTACCTTGATACGAAGTAGTTTAAATAATACATAATAAATGCAAATCATAATTTAAATCTAGTGATAACATTGGAGCCTTTTGCCCTTTGACCTTCGTTACTCTTAGACAGGGGAACCAGACAAATTGGATTATGTATACACACTAGATTTATTTGGATGTAGGGCAGGTTGTCTTACTATATTTTCACTTACCGCTGATTTACTGGTAAGCGGATATAGACACAAAATGCTAAACCAGAAAGAGAGAGAGAGATACTGAAATTCAAACTATTGCAACAATTAATTTAAAATATATATATACTATGAAGGCATCGCTATCATAACGATTAAACATAATTTCAACAGTATGAGATTTTAACAAGTATACATATTTCATATTTTCTGTACTCTCTATGACCACAGTATAAGACTAAATCTCCTGTTAAAAGCTACGTGTAGCTCTACGATAAGCTTTCGCCCAAGTTGGACAGCAATTCACACCCGATAATCATCTCTGAGATAAAAGGCGCCGCCGTGTTGTAATTTTATAACATTACCTAAATGTGCTTCGTAAAATTTTAAAAGTATCGAGTAAAATAAAATACACTTCACGGTACGGTATGGTAAGTTACCGTACCTATATTTTATTTTATAAGCAATTGAGAGAATCAACGAAAAGTGCATAAATTACGATATTTCGTCATTATTTCGTATAACCATTTAAAATCCATAGTCTAATGTTAAGTACAGTACATTTCAAATGGCCTGGTTTCACCAAACGTATTTCGTTCCATATGCATTGTAAACAAAGTACCTAATATAAATAACAATTACTACCGACTAATGCTGTACAGCACCCACGCAAGTTTGAAGTGCTACCACATTATGTATTTGAGTGCAGAATACTAATGTGCTACATATATTACGGTTTTATTATGTGTCTAGTTTATTTATTAGGCATGAACAGAGTTAGTACCTAGCAATTTTTTACACATCGCAGTCAAATGAATCTCGTAATATTTAAATACATAATATTATAAAGCTGAATAGTTTGTTTGTTTGCTTGAACGCGCTATACTCAGGAACTACTAGTCAGATTTGAAAAAATCTTCCAGTGTTAGACAGTCCATGTATCGAGGAAGGCTAAAGGCTATATAAGAATAACCATAAACGCGGGTGAAACCGCAGGTACAACTAGTTTAAGATATTTTATATTGAAAACTCCCAAGATTAGCCTATGATGGCTGAGTAATTTTAGTGTACTTAACTCGATGGATATCACAACCTATTCTAAAAATCACTTGTATTTTCAATGACAAAGTGTGTGAAGTCTAATACACAACACTACAGAGCCAGCCACAAAAATTCAAAGTTACTATGATAGTAAAGTATCGTAGTTAAATAGTTTCTGATAAATGTAATTATTATCTATCAGAAACGATGTCAATAAATACAGTAATAAAATGTCTTTTACATTTGTCATATACGACTCGAAAGTTTGGATGCCTTGTCAGAACTAGCTCAATGAAACATCGATCCTGAAATACTGAATAAATTACCGCATTTGTAAAAAAAAATGTGGCCAGTTATTCAACAGGATAAACAACAATGTCTTTGTTTTTTCATTTTCCATTGCATTTTCTCTGCGCTAGTGTAAATTTTATATTTTGTTACAGCTATCAATAAAAAACATTGTATGAATGTGTGAATAAAATGTTTTGTATTATTTACGTCAACAACCATGTGGACCGGGCCTCATCCAATATTTTGATTTAAATTCAGCCGACATTTTAACAGCGGCAATGGGGCTGTAAAGCTTTATAGCAGCTTAAAACAAGAAACGTAAGCGCTGAACTGTATAGAGGAATCGGATTATCCCAGATCAGTCTTGATCGTTTTTGGATATATCTATAGCAATTTATTTTACGCTTAATAAAATTTAAATTAGACCTAAAGTGGATTTTGAAACGAAATCAGTGGCCTCAGTGTTGTTGTATATGTATTTTTAAGTGTTTCTTATGAACAGTTTATTACTTATTACAACCAAAATTATAACGTGTGTACCCTGCAAGCAAACACATGTTTAATAAATAACAGATTACACAATTTAATATGATTTGTAATATAAATTACGTTCAGTAGTTTTTATATCAACATTACAAATAAGTATCAAAATTTTCTGTTTTGTAAAATTATATTCATTTAGGATTATCAAGTAACCATACCAATTTTGGCATTAATAATTTTACCAAACCAAAACAAAAAAATATTGTTTTATGTGGTTTATTTCATTACTGTCAATTATACTTTTTTATAAGGATCATAAGAATCAATTTTCCACAATCCAGCTAAGCGGTTTACGAAAATGAGAAAAATCCCAATCCTGTTGCTATAGATCCTTTTTTCATTAGAGGCATAATATGGAACGTCAAATACGTTTTAAATATAAAAAAAATATTTTAATACTTGTCACCCGTTAAAAACAGCGGCAGAAAACTATAGTCGATGACGCCTGTTAAATTTAAATTATTAACAACAACATGTTTGATATAATAATTATATCAATAACAATACCTTTAATAGCTGCCTTCACGCGACGAACATGATCCAAATTAGTAGGAATAGGATCTACCAACAGCTTCAGCGGAGATGAAAACTCCTCCCCAAAGAGCAGCGCTGCCCAACCTCCAGGGCCCACACATCCCTTCTTCCAGTACCCCCCCTCGGCGAACAGGAACGCACGGCTCGACGAATTACCCGTTCTCGTTTCGAAATTCAATAAATCACCAAATTCACCAATGTCACCCTTCAGTACCCTCCGTATGAACACTTTGAACACACTTCGAAGCCGGCCATTTTTCGAACGCTTTTGCACGCTCGAAATTTTCCCCGTGAAAATGTACTCGGCCGAAAACACGATGCGTTTTAACGTATTATTGTTTTTGAATATGGAATTGTTGTAGAAGCATGGCGGGGGAAAGTTCTCGTTTATTCTTATAACAGTATTGCGCTTCTTCACTTTGCCTTTTATCACGAAATTCGCATCGGAAATGAGAAACACTGAAAGTAGGATGATGAAGAAAATGAGCTTAGTCATTTCAGACGAAATTTTCTGATGTTTTATAAATAGAATAAGGCATTATTGGGGTATATTGATCACTGGTTGTGTAATAATTCCATGTTGGCGAAGGTTAGTATGAAGACGTTAAACTGAAATCGATGTTGTAAATCGTGTAGCGGGTGGGTGCGCGCGCGCCGCCCGCCGTGCCAAGCTCGACTGGAGGCTTTATCGCGCCGATGCAACTGCAACCTGTTGTATGGTAATCTCAAGCCTATCCACTACGCCGTTTGTAAACATTCGACAACGTTGCCGTCTCGTAGCAATAGTAATAGGTACTATGCGAAATACTTTAGTGTAAAACAGTTGAAGATATAGCTCTGTATAAATTTTACTTAGGTAAGCAGCGCAGCAAAAAATATATAACAGTATATCTTATTGGTCCAAAGTGTAGTCTTTTCTGTGATATAGAAATATAACTATTTTTTCTAGATAATTACATATGACTGAATTAGGGCCTATAATAGGATGTTTCTATACCGTATTGTTTATTTTAATTTCTATTGATATTATCAAAGGCCGTTTAAAAATTCATAGCTACGTTTATAACTTGACCTGACTGCTGACGTGAGTGAGTAGGCTAATTGCTGTATTTTTTTCTTATTGTATTTTATTTTAAGCTGGTGTTGACTGGCTCGTTGGTCGAGTGGTCAGAGACCCCGAAACCAAGGGTCACGGGTTCGAATCCCGCTAGGGGAAAAAGTTTCGTGTCATGAACATGGACATTTTGTATTCGAGTCATGGATGTTTATAAACACATTCAAGTATATCTATACGTTCACATAGTATCCATAGTACAAGCATAACCTTAGTTAGGAACTAGGGAATTGGTGTGAAGAATTTATTATTATTTATTAATTGTTCTAAATTTAACTTATATTGTCTGAATATAAAGGAATACATTGTTAATGTTTACTTTAGTAACATAATAGTTTGTAATCTACATGTAGCTTTATTTGATTGAATGAATAACTTCACAAAAAACATTTTTACTTTCTTATCAGGCTTATATTCAACCCTTCAAACCCGATTGAAAAACATATCCAATATCCAATATTTAAGTATATATTTGTAATAACACTGTTGATTCTGATATCCGTAACACAAGTGCTATAGCTACTTAGCTCGGAGTCAGATCTATGAATGTGATGTCGTCGGATATTTCTTTAATATATCATAGAACTTGAATATGTTTATATTCTGCATTTTTACATTGCTAATAGAACAAGTATATACGTATCTATAGTGTAATGTCTCTTAAACATTCACCAAGCGTATCGAATTTACGATGCAATTTTAATAAAGTCATTATTTGTTATACCGTATAAACAAAACTCTGGTACTTAATATGACTAAGCGTACTCATAATAATTAATGGATATTAAACTTTACGCAATGACTCTCCATAAAAAATGATGACGCAAGAAAAAATCTAAATAACCTGCCAATATCATTAGAAACCAGTTGTCAACCACGTCGACAGGTTCTGTATAAATTTTACTTAAGCCACACTTAACTCTCGATGCATTACGCTTCTTAAATGGATGTGAGAATGCAAGCTCCAAGGACAAGTGAAAACATCTACAACTCATCAACACAGAATTATGGAACAGTGAAGCACATTCTCCTACGTCGTCGTCGCGATCTAATAAGATATCAATATATTAACACTACTCGTAGCATCACAATACATTTTAAACTCTATCATGAGAACTTGCAGATGTTTAAAAAAAATAGATACACATTATTTTAATACTAAAAATAGACATAAACTTGCTGTTCCAAATCACTGAATTACGGAACAGTGAAGCAGATTCTCCCAGAAAAGCTAGACTTTCCTAATCTGGTAGGTGACAATGTATTAGTCAACCTGCAACGATATATCGAGTCGGGAGGCGTTTGGGACCGGACCCGGGTTTCCAAAAGCCCACCTTGAAATTAATATCTATTTTGATGCGGCTTTTGGGACCAGGACAGTGGTCCCGAACGCCACCTTGAAAATAATAAATTATTTTGAGTGGTACGTTAGGACCACAAATATAGACAAAGTTCCTTTCCTTATTTTCTGTCAGGAAAGTACAGTCAAAAAAAACAACAGTTTTAGTCAAATAAAGTTTTAGTCAAATAAAAATATATCAGTATTCTTACCGATTTGACTGACTTTTATTACATTCTCAAGTTAAATAAAAAATCCGTGTATTCATATCTATGCTAATAATAATTATAAATCATAATTTCTGACATGTAAAATGTAACATAAGGCATGAATATAAACACTAAAATAGGATAAGAAAACAAAAAACTACTAACTAAACTATATTAATAGATGATGATGATCTAACCCAGCCCAGTTTTATATTTGGCTGAATGTGGTAAGGGCCTGTTGACTCTGACTACCCCTTCGGGGATTATGAGCGTATTGTTATGTTATTTTTATGACATAATCATAGCTTTACAAATATGTATGTAACATATTTACATGTACAATTTGTCCCATCATAAAAGTCTAATCCAATTTATTACAAAACAATAGGATTTAATTGTAGTACACTATGTTGTGTTTAAGCTATTACTTCACTGCTAACTTAACTGTACTATGCGTTGTCTGAGGCTAAGTACCCGGTACTCGTTAAGTAGAAACACTTAGGTACTACCTACCACGTTAACGAAATGACGTGTGTTACATGGTTGCTACGACTTCATACCCCATATCTAAATGCAAATGAGCGGAATGCAATCACAATTGAATTTTTAAACGCAATCTAATCCTTAGGACATGAACTGAATTATATTCAAGGTGTAGGGTAAAGGTAGGTAATGGGGATCACTTAAGCGAGAATGAAAATAAAAGCAAATATATGAATCAACTATTTATTGCTTTGTTCTTATTATAAACTTTACTTACTATACTATCAATTGAGATCAGCTTTAATCACTTTGGCTTATTAATTTTGGTACAATATAAAATTTAAAAAAAAATCAGTTTGATCACGATTGTCAACACCGGTTGGCAATGGTGATCAGCATGTGGACAATGGTGATCAACACATATCGCACACATAATTGTGCGCAGAGTCCCATCCAGTACAATCGGCATGAGCCCAGAGCCCACAAGAAGTGCACCGGTACCATTTTTCATTGTTTCGCCCAAATTCACCACATACAAGACACAAGTCGCTTGCATCTTCTGTGTCATCGTTTTCGTCATCCTGGCATAACTCATCCGTATTCACGTCTGACATCGAAGTATCATTGGAGTCCTGCAGTATTTTCTTCTTAACCTTCTCACGACTGATCTCCTGTGGCTTGCTTTTCTTCCCTATTCCTTTTCCTTTTCCTTGGGTTTTCACAGCTTTGGCCTTCCTTTTATTTTCTTTTTCAACTAGAGAGTCTTTGATAGGTGTAGATGTCAAAATCGTTGCGTGCTGTTTTTGTCTTCCTTTTCTTGTCTTGACAACTGTTGCTTTCTTAGGCATTTGAATGAAATTTTGAACACTTGGCAGATCCTTAGATGTTGATGGTGTATCAAATTGAGACAACGGTGCATTCGCTCGTTCAGAAGTAGTGGGACAAAATGTGGATGTACTTGGAATAGGACTATTTCGTTCTAGCTCGACAGTAGCTGTTATGGATGATACGGAGGCAACAGCACCAACAGAAGGCGATCCTGAAATAGAGTCAGCAAGATCTTGAACAACGATTGGCTCTGATTGAAGGACTTCAGCTGCTATAAAATCTTCATCTGAAAAAACATTGGGATTTATCGGAAATATGCCCGTTGCTTTGAATCCTGCTTCGGCCTTACTCATGGAGGCAACATTAGAGAATGCTTTTTTGACCAACGAAGCAACATCATAGGGTGTTATCCTTTGTGAAAGTTGGCTCTTCATGAATAAATCGCATTCTCTTCTGTACGCAGCTTTGAATGGACCAAAAAAGGACATATCTAATGGCTGCATGCGATGAGATGTATGGGGTGGAAGAGATAGCATATGGACATGGTTTTCCTTACAATACTCAAAGATGGCCAGTGAAATGTGGCTAGCATGATTATCCAATATTAATAGAATCGGCTGTTCTGCAGAAGGTTTGGCATACTGGGTAAAATGTTTGAGCCATTGAAGGAAAAGTTCTTCATTTATCCATCCGTTGTCAGAACATTTGTATATTGCTCCTGTTGGTCCATCCTTTTCAAGAGTCGGGGTCATCCTCTTTCGGGAGAAAATGAACATTGGCGGGACATATCCACCTCCAGCACTCATAGCACAGAGCATAGTGATATTCTTACCCCTCTCCCAACTTGTTATGGAGCCTACTCTCTTTTGTCCCGTTGCAGTTAATACTCTTTCAGGCTCTTGGACGGTGGAGATGCCGGTTTCGTCACAATTGTAAATATCTTTCGGCAAAAATTTGTATTTTTCCATTAGTTCTTCTAGCAGCTTGTAGAATCGTTCAACTTCGGTCTTGTTAAAGGCTGTAACCCTATTGATGCTAGTAGCTTCGGGCTTCCTCACAGAAATATTATTCCTGGAAATAAATCCCTCAAACCAAACTCGACCAGCCAATCTTGTACTCTTATTAAAATCGTGTTTCAGATTTAGGGCTTCAGCGTATTCAAACGCTGCTCTTTTTATTTTATTTGGGGTGCAGCCGTAGAATATGTTGGCCATTTTCTTGATTAGGTCCGCGAATTCTTTTTCCATTTCAGGAGTGAAGACAGTTTTACGGCCGAGACGAGGTGCCTTATCAAATTTTTTTTTGTACCTCTTGTGAAGACTGGCAAATGGAATATTCATGGTCTTCGCGGCTTTTCTTATCGAATAATTTTGTTCAATGATGAGCTTTATAGCCCTTTCCAGGTCGTCCATAGTCCAGTTAGCTTTATTAGTCTTTCTAGAACGAACTTTCGCCATCTAAAAACAAAAAATCATACTGTTTTACCGAGATTAGGTAGTGTGGGCAATGGGGATCACTATGTAGGTAATTGGGATCACTCGATTCCAATTACCTACATGGGCAATGAGACGGAGAAAAAATCCTGACAAAAAAATTATAGGTTATAATAACAATATAGCTGTCGAATTGAACACTAAACGGCTACGACTGTCACACTTTACAAGTACAGAAATAAACATTTGTTATTTTGTGACTTACCTTCGAATTTATCAACTCGAAAAATTAGATGAAAATGGCGCGAAACCTTCACACACCTGTCACTCTCCGACGCATCGCGCGAACTGAGTGAATTACCGGCCGCGCACGGGAATGACGTATTGCTATCGTGTAGGTCGGTAGGCATCGGTGGGTCGCGTTCAATTTTTGTTATTTTGAGGTGATTACCATTGCCTACTGACTCCCATTGCCTACATTTACCCTATACTGAATTAGAATGAAGGTGAAACACTATAGTTACACTAAAGTTTGAACTGTTAGAAGCGACATTAGTGAGGTGAATTTTTATTTATTTTTATTATATAAACGAACGAGACTTTTACTCAATATTATTTCTATGCTATTACTAGTGTGTTTAATATATTTTTTGTGTATTGTCGCTATTATTTTTATCTTATTACTTTGATGATTTGTCGTCTGTCAGTGATTCTTGTCTTACTCTATTTTGCGCAAATTTTGCCTGCTTCACGTGTTTGTAACATTTCTTATCCAGGTCAAAATGTTCTTAATTATTTATAAACAGGCTTTATATCCATAAATAAATATCAGGCACGCGTAAAATTATTAAAATACAATGTAACTTATTAAAATAAAATTCCTGAAGATACTAAGCCATAGTCAAAAGTAACAAGCAATGGATGCTGTAAGGCAATGTACTAGTCATATAATCGTCATTACTTAATAACAACTCTCTTGTTTATTACAGTATCGTATAAAATAAAATATCGTATTGGTCCTTATTTTAATAACGTTTATTATGCATATCCTGGTACTTGTGCAAATGGGTAATAATGGGAGCTTTGTAAAAATACTTAAAGAGTTTAAATACATTATAAACTCTTTGATTAGAGTCTTTGATCACAACGCACCTGTTTGACTTGATAAAATTAATATTTTTTGTAACTTGATAAATAGAAACATTTAATAAAATTCATAATGACCATGTCTATTCATTTAAAGTTTACAAATCTGTTACCCCATTTCTTATCTCTATCTATTACCATTTTACATCCAGCCATCAAAATGTTCTAAATGCTAAAGTACCAATCGTACCGAATTCATAAATACATAAACTGTTTTATTTGTACTGATCTTTACACAGATTATCGAAAATATTAACCGTAATCAAATCGTGGGGCGAGCGAGGTTCAGCATGCGACGTGCAACACTGTCCTCCTTTTTTAGAGGAAATGCAACAGCAAACTTTAGTCTACTCGTTTGGGGAATAAGGTTCCTTTTTGTGTGGGGTGTTTTACAAAGAGTGACTGAGGTATACGTGCATCCCAAGCGCACGTTAGCGGCGTGGGCGGACGAGTGGTAGACGCCATAGACTCTGGTCCAAGGTGCGATCGTGAGAGCGGCCGCTAAAGCGATTTACAACATCATACGTTCTTAGAATACAATGTGAGGTGACATCTTTCAGAGTCGTCGTATTTTGCAAACAAGGCTCCGCCAAACAAAGCAGTGTGAATGTTGAGCTGAATAAGCTTCGGAGCTACGGATCGCAAAAGGTTTTAGATTCTATAAAACGTGTTTCATCTCTTTATCCTATTGTTGAGGTTTGTATGTTGTTTTCAATTTGTGTGCAATGTGGGTTTACTTCTGGGAAATATAGGTCATTTGATAAGATAAATAGTAAGATCCGAGAAATCTGTTTTTTTATTTATTTGGTGTTAGCCGAAAAGATGTTTATTTACTTTGAATTTATTTTTTTATTGAAAATGAATGTCGCTCATTATTTTGTGCTCAAAAAGACACTAAAATAATAGTAGATTCATGTAGCTTTAAGGATCAGCTATGTAAATTTGACGATTTATAAGTGCTTTCTTGAAGCCTACATAAACAAAGACATTTTTTTTTCATTTAAATTTAATTTTGAATTTATCAGGAAAAGCTTTTTTATAGTTATTAAAAGCTAAGTTAGAGCATTTAACTAGTACGTAAGCTAGCCAGTCCTTATTATCCTTTTTCACAAAACTATTATATCAACAGTAGCTTAATAAAATACCTACAGTTTCCATAAACCATAATTTGTTAAATTCTGTATTTTAGAGTTCACTGAGTTTGGAAGATATTGAAGTATACGTAGTCTGAAAGATAAGAGTATATAGCCGAAATATTTGAATTATTTCAATCATAAAAATGATATTTCGTAAAACAAACTTATTGTGGGATTTAGTATCTTAATGAATATTAACTTTTGTGAATTGTCAAAATTTTTCGTCAGTTTATAAAATAATTTGCTTTATTATACGTCATTTATTTTTGTTTTCCCTTATTTTTTAAATTCAATTCATAGTAGCTGTATGGGAGGAACATGCACATTAAATACATGAATTGTTAATTAAGGCCTGCACAAGTACTTATGGATTTTTTGGATCTAAGTACGTACCAATAGCTATGGTGAGGGAGACCATCGTGAAGAAACCATACAGATAAGTGCGGATGTGTAACTATGACTAGATTTATCTAATTCACTTATTTCAAGGTTACCATGGTCAAATGGCAATTGCTTCAATATAATAATGAGACCCATTAAATCCAAGTTCAGGATTCAACCGGATCTCGACCAGAAACTGAAGGTAACGCTAGAAAGACAGATTATATTGTAAATTCCAGTTAACCAAATAAATATGGTATCAACTTGGTATGGTTTTATTGATTTATTTCGCGCCAATTCCCAAGCGGGGTAGGTAGAGTAATTTGATTAAATTTGTAAAATGATGGTAATTTACTTACGTGTTCTATATTATCAGAGTAATAAAATAATATCAAATACACAAATCCGCTATTCTTTTAATTTTACAACTATCGAATAACCAGTCGCGTTTAATTATTCTGAAGGTCTCGAGATATCGAGCAATCTACTTATTTGTAACGACAACAAATAGAGTGTCAACCGCGATATTATCTCACCTGGCTGTTTATTCAGCGCGACGCGAGCTGCGAATGATTGTGTGTGTTCAGTTTTTATATCTTTAGAACTATTGGCACAGAGACAGTAACAAAAAACTTTTGCATTTTATTAAACTTCTCTACGTTCTGAACTGATATTTTTGCTTTGTTTTCTTTTTACGTATTTCATCACCGGCACCGTGCGTTGATTTTTTTGTATTCTTTGTGACAGAAGCCATATACTGTATTTCCGAACGTGTTTTATAACATTTTTTCTGCCACGCTTCAAAATACTTTTTGTAGCACATTGCTTTTCTGAATTGCTATTTTAACTTTTAAAATTTGTAATCTAAAAGGTTATTAAAATTGATACAGAATATTAGCTTAGCTGCATTCATTTGCATATATGAAAGCTTAAATATTCTGAAACACCCAGCTAATCTGTACATGAATTTCAATTTAATTATATTATCTTTTGTTCGCATTAAGATTGCGTAGATTTATTTAATAGAACTAGCTTTTGACGTAAAATAATAACATAAACATAACGAACACTTTCGTGTTTATAATATAAATTGACGACAGTTATTGAGGACTTTTTACCAAAAGTTTTTTCTTTAACTTTCATTGGATTCAATCGGTCATTCTTATTGGCCTTGTAATACAAGAAACAAAAATAATTTCTTTCTATAATAATATAATATACAGATATTGTAATATCAAAGGAAATAATCATTTCTGCTAGCGATCCATAAAACAATATTATGGATCGCTTCAAAAACTTTCAACTACAATTTGGGAATTTGCTTTTCCTTTAAGACCGAGTAATATTGTCGTACATTTGATTTGAGCAATTTTCCATATAATGTATCTTACTAGATAGTAACTGTTGCCAAATAGATAAGCAATCTTTACACAGTTCTTACGCAGAGTGGAGTTTCTTAATTAAACTTCCCTGTGTACAAACACTCGCTTAATTCATTCCAGACAGATAGAAGTGAACTTACCAACTACACTGATTAACATAAGTTAAACATAACCTGACTCCGCATCTGATATAGAAGGAAAACGAAGAAAAGCTATTAAGTCTGGAGCGTGTAATGACCAAGCATATAGACCATTGTAAGATGCAAGCCGACAAAAGTTGCAAATGCCCGAGTTAGGAGGAAAGCGCCAAGCTGAAAGAGGGTAAAGCCAAAATAAACAACATGACTTTGACTTTGGGCCATTGCTTATTTGCTTCCTTTGTTGTTGATGGATGTATTTTGAAAACCTGATGGCATGATATGTCATTGTATGTATCCATGTGCGACTTCAAACAAGCTATTTAATATTGGAAACCATTTCTGTAACCTAGTTGAAAAGATGAGCGAGCTCTTACAAACAATCCTCTTAGTTGTATGATATTGGTACAGATTTACGCCTTACAAAAAGTCGTCAAAAATATTATTTTATATTTATAGAATACGCCTTATTGGATTATGATGGATCGCAATGCAACTATCACAGGTACATGCACATTTGGCCAGGCATCCGTAAAACCGTCTTAGCGAGCCGGCGTGTTCCAAGGGCCATAACACAAGGCTCATACTCGGTGCATCGGAATGCAATCCGGGCATTGCTGGCGCGGACAGCGGTCGATAATTGCATTTTGTGGTCGACGCTCCACTTGGTCGCGAACACGCGCGCTGGAACGTAACGCAAACAAACTTCAGTTTTCTTACAGAAATCTCGATTGGTTAAATAAATTGTTTGTGTTTAGAACGCTTACGGCGCTCGCTCCGGAGCTAATTGGCAAGCTGGCTTTTGTTTTGAACTGAGAACGAATTAAAAAGTACATGCTGTACTTATATAAGCTGCCAGAACGAAATACTTACAAATAATTATACATGTTTACACTGGCCTTTTTTATAAAAACAAGCTTCTGCGGTATACGCAGCGTGATATATTTTTATTGCTGAGATAATAAATGGGCTATACGAGTAGGTTTGGTGTAGGATAAACCTTGTAAAAAAAAGCAATTGAGTATTCAAGAATAAAATTCTTACAGCTAACTTGGCAATATGCAAGAAAATATTGGTATTGAATTTTGTAACACGCTGTTTTAATGGTTATAAAAAATACTAAATATATTTTTTATTGCTTAAATATCTACAAATAGCAACAGTTTTTATAATTAAACTCACTAAACACAAAATCCATACCTATACATATGTAAATAGGTACATAAACACGTTCCATTTTTATCATCAACATCAACGGTTCGAAAATAAATAATTAGGTACCTACCTTATTTAAGGAAAGAAATAGAAACATGTGCTAATTTTCACTAAATTAAAAAAAGAGATAAAAAGCTTTATAAATCATATTGTTGAATGGTTGAACTACGTTTACTCTATTCAATAATATAAATTACAAAGGTGTTGTTTCGAATTCCATTTCACTTTCCAGCACCGCTGTATCGATTTGTCAATGATAACATACAGTATGATTGAGAGCGCAAGGCAAAACTGGACTAAACCAGTCCCAAGGCTTGCACCTGTTCACAAGTATGACGTATGTCTCAACTATTGTTCCACATAACTATATCAAAGAGAATATTCTGACAGAAATATATATATAAATTAATATCCTTACAAACACTGGTCGTCTTATCAAACAACTTGGATTTATCTAGCGCTCAACTTTCGTCTAATTTCAAACATCAAAGCCAACCACTGGCAAAGTTTCCAACAAGAATGCCTAATTTTGATCTTTGGCTCGCTCCAAACGAGTTAATTGCCCTATCAGAGCTCGTATTATCCTCGTAGCTAACTGGAACGTCCAGGAATTCTCGCAAAAATAGCGTCTCCCAACTGCAATATAACACACGTTCAACCTTCCACTAAGGTTTGCTGAAATATCGGACTTCGTTGACATATTAACATACGTACGACTAGTTACACGAATATCAATTGAAAGTGAAGCTAAAAAACACCTTCATATAGAATTTAAACACTGGAAATATCTCCGATCTATTAGAAACAAAAATGGATGGCGCTTTTATTCCGTCCGATTGAGACTGGAATTATTTCAAGCATTTCAACGTTTATCGTGTTAAGCTAACGAGACAGCTCGAGGGGCGCTAGTTATGGCTGTTCTTTATCAAAAACGTCGCTGGAAGTCACCTGGATGGGTAATAAGAACAAGAGCACTAATTCCGCTTCGAGTTATCGATAGCTCAGCTCGATTCGCGCCCTTGTTACGGCGACACACAAGAGAAATGCCGGACAAATTGCATCGCACTACGGCACTGCTCGAATACAATGCTCGGCGGCATCAATGGTTATTTTATGCACAACTGGTCACGGTAACAAAGTGGCCGTTTGACTCGCCAGAAAAATTCCCAACAATGAATTTTTAAACGACATTGTAGGTAAATACACTAGTAAATTTGCTTTAGTACCTTCTAGGAGCCATTCTGAAGACTTTGCGTTATATTTTAGAATAACAACAATGTTTGTTGAAAATTAAGAGGTAGTAAATGCGCTAGTCCTTACATTAAGACACGAGCTTAAACATATTGTACGAACATGAATGTCTTGTACCAAATGTGTAAGGTGGTGTGTGCTCGGGGACCAATATTCAATATAATGTCTTGATATAGTATATTATTTTAACGATCTAGTAAAATATGTTAGCAATCATTGCTTTATAGTTTATCTGTACAGTAATTCTTTTATTTTGAATTATTACGCTGATAGCCTCTTGTAGTGATCTTTATACCAAAACTTTGGCTGAAAAAAAGAGAACCTCCTCCTTTTTTTTTGAAGTCGGTTAAAAACAAAAATCATCATCACATGTAAAAAATTAATCGTGAGGTAGTAAGACAAAAACTCGCTTTACTGATGAAAAAACATCCGATTACTAATAATACAACCAACACTGCCTGAAAAAAATAATTTCGGCAAGTAATCATGAGGCCAACACCCAATAAGGGCTTGCAATGGTCACGCCGAATGATGTCCATCTTAAAATGGTTAATAATTTCAGAACAAGGATCCAACGCTGTCGACCTACTAAAAAGGTGGCATTCGCAATAATTACGATGAAAACCTTGTTGACAATTTATTAAATAAGGATGTTTTCGTGTGCTAAGTCAAAATATATCACATCGGTTCCAATAAAATATAGTGGTAGATCAATATCAAACTTTTTTTTCAACACAAGGAATGCATTACCTACCCTCACTCTGTTCGGTGGGACAGAGCGATGTATGATACTCCCAGGGTTTTCCTTCCTTCAGGACCTTCTGCATCAGAGACCACCTCTCCGGCCAAAGATGGTAAAAGATGGGGACCGAATATCGGACTTCATTTAGGTTCTTCGACCAGAACAGTTAATCATGTAGGCTTTCCTGGGTAACATAAGGTTAACACCACCCTCAATACTATATTAAAACAAATCATCAGCTAAAGTGAGATCTGGAAGCAGACATTTTCAATACTGTAAAGTTTCATTTGGACAATCGCCTGAAAATATCGATCTATACGATAGTTTTGATAGATAATTACGTACTGCGGTAGATCCACACATTTCTTTCCATCAAACTCACAAAAATCGCCGGCGAGCAAAATGGTTTACAAATTACATCCGGCAGGGCGATACGGCGGAGCTTTCGATTTTAAATAGAAAACACTTGGCAGCTTCTATTTGAAATATTTCGTAGCTTACGACTATTTTAAATATACATGTCGATTGTTTTTCTATTTTAGTTAAAGCTATATAAAGTTAGTAAGTACCTGCACATTATTTTTTTTTCTAAATAAATAATGTTTCAAACCTTATCATTGAATTTAATTCCTGTTCGCATGTAAGCCTACCTAAATTAAAATAAAATATATTTTTCTAACGCTGTTGCAAAAACGTGTGTAATATCAAAAATCAGTAGAACGTGGAAATAAAACCAAAATATAAATATGTCCCTTATAAAAAAATCTGTTGCTTTTCTCGTTATGCTGATTATTATTCTTTCATTGTTCATAGTAATACGAGGCTACGTTTTATTTTTACCACATATTTAATCATAAAATTATTTGTCGAACACAGAAATTATCTAAATAGCACCAGCACTCGTAGAATTCCAAACAACTCTTTCCACCCGAACATTAACTCGTGTCAAATTCAAATATTAAAACTCGGAACATTTTAATTACTGGCACTAAAAGCAGAAATTGCCAAAACACCGAAATTACAGCGTCATAAAACGAGAATTTTCTTTTAATTCGCAATTCCCTGTTTAAGGAATAGCTTCTCACAATAAAACAAGCCAACAGTTGTGTTTCATGTTGAGCCCAATCATTCACTGCAATCATTAAAGTCACTTTTATGTGTTTGCAGAATTTACCGCCGCACCATTATACATGGCTCTAGACATAAATAATTATTAAAGTACTATAAATCCAATAACATAAGAATGCACTCGACGCTATTTACTTATTGCGTGTGGTATGTGACGTCTAATAGGAGTTTAAATAAATAAATAAGAGTTAAGAAGCTTAAGCACTTGTGTTACGAATATCAGAATCAACAGTGGAATTACAAATCTATACTTATAATAAATCTGTAGAGAGGTCAATTCTGTACATGAAATATATTTTCAAAATAACTATCAGGGGGTGATTAGTGATCGATACTGATGCCAAAAATGCAATCAGTAAATTTTTTGTCTGTCTGTCTGTCTGTCTGTCTGTGTGTTCCTTATAGAAACAAAAACTACTCGACGGATTTTAACGAAACTTGGTACAATTATTCTTTATACTCCTGGGCAGGTTATAGTATACTTTTCATCACGCTACAATCAATAGGAGCAGAGTAGTGAAGGGAAATGTTGGGAAAACGGGAGAAGTTACTCCATTTTTTAAGCTTCCGTCGCGTGTGCAGCCTTAATGGTTAAAGTTACATAGAAATCATGTATGACGGAAATGGTCTTTATAATATTAACCATAAACGCGGGTGACACCGCTGGCACAGCTAGTATATACATAAATATGTTAGATTAACACCCAGACACAGAACGACGACAAGCATTCACCATACGAATGTTTGTCTTGGGTGGGGATCGAACCCACAACTCTTGGCGTATAGAAAAGGGTCACTACCAAATGCGCCATCGAGCCAGTCAAAAAAATCAGTTTGGTTTTTTATCTTTTATACTTTGATACATAGTTTTAAGAAGGTTCTATCTCCACCCTGGCCTAGAATGTACCCAAGAAATGCAAAAACGAAGTTTAAACCTCATATATACTTAAATTACGAGTTCTATCACTATTTACCAAAAATGTATTATGTGATCCGACGAAAAACAATATTAATGATCTAAGGATGTTATCGCATATTTTTTTATATTATCTAGTATGTTCTTAGTAAAGTATTATGTATCAATAAAAAAATATCTTGATTCCCCGATACAACTTTCTAAAATAACGTCTCTGAAGTCCAAAAGAAATAACCTTTTGAATATCACACATATTACTTAAACAGTCTACCTACTTATTTCTCCGGTTTACATTTCATATTAACGAGAGCATTCTCGTAAAAATTGTAGGCGTATTTTAAGGATTCCCAATATAAATGCTAATAAGTTAGCTACATTTGTTATTTGCGATTGCAAAAACTACATAAAATCCTTGTTGTAAAATATGGGTAAATGACATTTCACGAGGTCGTAATTTAAACGCAATCTGGTTAAAGTTGACAGAAATAATTTGTAGAAGCAGACATATGTAAATTATTTGCTAGTAACATTTGTTACACATGTATATTGTTGTTTGTTGAAATGCACGTGTAAGTTACTTATCATTGAACAATAACAACAAAACGCAAGCAATTTTTTATTCAAAATATTACGATTTATTTACGCAAAGTATTGTTCGATATTTTGGGTGTAATAACAATTCATTAAATAAATAGCAATACTAAATGCTTAAACCCATATATATGACATTTGTAATTAACCTTTTTAATTAATTTAATCTAAATACATTAATTAACTGTTATCATTCTTTTGGCAGTTATTAAATTACATACAAATAGGATTCAACGAAACCTTTACTACATTAAAAATGCAATATATAATTCGGCTGACCACTACTGAATATGTATGATTTTAACAAAACGCATTCTGTTACAAAAAACTTCTAACGTTGTCTACGCTTGAAAAAACTGTAGTCAATATTGAACAAGTCAAGCACCTAGCTAGTATCATTAAAATTATAAATGCATATAAAAACTAAAACCTCAATTAAGTTTATCTTCATTCGTAAAATAATTTCAAAGCACACAGCACTCGGTCTCGGAATTCGCAGAAATAAACATTTTGTTGAAGACAAATAAACATTTTTACTCCCGCTATGTTCTCCACTTGCTGTTTGTCTGTTCATCTCATAAGTTCAAAGGTTCTTGTACGCTATTCCATTTCATTTCTGAAGGTATCACTTTTTCTTCTTAGTCAACTACCTTGTCTTAATGGAAATTATAGACATATTTAATAAACAAAGAAAATCTAACAAAGATATGCTTTTTTGCGAATCTTTACTATATATTGTTTGAAATAATTTTTACTTTATATTCTCTACATACATTAATTCCATAGCAGATATTCTTATGGCTTTGTTGTTTTATTATATAGGTATGTACACATTACCTATGTACATATTCTTCTGCTATTTTTATCGATCGTTTTTAAACTAGAAACTAAAATTTATATAGGTGGCAAGGATGTAATTAGATTGGAAAAGTGGTACACTGGCGAATAATATTAATCATTCCACATATGCCTGTACAAAAGCTTTGAGCACAATCGTAATTTTGCGAAAAAATACGGCTTTTCTAGAAACCGTAACAATACCTATCTTTTGATATTGATGAACTCATTTTTAACGATTTTTATGAGTTCAATAGACTTATTTATTATTAATCAGAAGGACAACCCACTTTTTGATGAACTCTATAAAGTAAGAATGGTTTGATTGATTCTCTCCTAGGCACCTCAGACTGTTAGATTGTAACAAATACTTCTGCCACTCAACCGCAGTTAGCTTTTGTGCGGCAGGCTATTCAATCAACATAGTGACATTATCAATAGACGCCCTGATAATAACCCCATAGACCTTGCGTGTTAAGAGGGTCGGTATTTGCTTTACGCGTGTCTATTCCAATTTTTTCCAATAAGTCCACAATACAATAATACGTCTTTGTACCAAGCAGTACACAAAGTATACTAATTTTAATAACTGAGCTTTTAGTTGGAATTCAGTTTTTATATCAGAATTTTCTAAGCTCGCCAAATTTTAAAAGATATTAAATACTGCCTGATATTATTTACAATTAGCACTAAATAAATAAAAAAAAAATCTTTGTTTGAAATATCGACTTTTTTTAAACTTTTTCTCTTTGGTCATGTACGATTTTCAAAGGCTAAAAATATTTTAGCCCCGAACCCGATAATTTGACATATAACTTTACAAAATTTTGTTCATTTTGTATAGTAAACACAGAACCTTGAAATTTTTTGTTTAGTTTTTTTTTTAAGCAACTCCAATAATTTACATTTCTATCGAAATTAATCTTGAGTATTGAAATCAATCTTGAGTTTTGGAAGCGAATTTACTTATAGACGAAGTTATTTATAAGCTTTTCACAAAATCCCTACATGGACAGCATCATGCTATCTTTCTTTGCCCCCAAAAATATATTTCAATTGCTAGCAACATAATTAGAGTGTCCTTAAGCGTTCGCGACGAAATTATATTCGTACCCACCGCGACATTGAAAAAGCGCTGTGCGGTGACCGCGTCCGTTTTGTGTGAAATGTCAAAGTGGGGGAGAATAAGAGGCGGGGCGAAATTGTGCCGACGCAGTGACCGCGGCAGCCGCCCCGCACACAAGCCGCGCGGGTTACGGTAATGCGAAAAAATTGCTATCTATTAGCAACAAGACTTTCTGACTGGCTGCAGTAAAGCTCAGTTAGGATTATAATCGCGCAGAATGGACTTTGAAATAAATCAGTTGTAACTGTTAGTAGTAGTAGCTGCTGTTAGTATTTCACACTTATAACTCTAACAACAGTATATCATAAATACAATATGATAGTAAATTTAGGTGACATTTTTTAATCTCGTCGATATCGACTGAACCGCTGAAAAAACTATAAATAGAAAAGAAATATTTATAACATTTTTCTGTACTTTCCAATTGTTTATGAAAAGGTAATATAGAGCATCAAATGACTAATGATAATGATGGTAGTATTCCATTTACTAGTACTTTTTAGGCAATAATGCCTAGGTACAGTATTTTCTCGTTACAAGCCGAAAATGCCCACTAATAATTACCTAGAATAGTCAAGTAATCCGATGAGTAAATAAATAGGTAATCTCATTAATTAGCGGACAATGAATAGGCCCTCATTATATTGTTAACGCTATGTACCTAATATAATACAACAATACTGTTATCGGAAATTGGTCTTTATAAAAAATACAGTATCCTTTTTTTACATGTATCTACCTACAGGTCCGATCTAGTAAGTGACGGTTTTTATATTTTCTTAAAAGGAAATATGTTATTCTTGTTAGAAACATGAAGATTAGTTAAGTAACAACTTTAACTGTACCAGTGCAAACTACGTGCATGTGTTCCCAAGCAGAAGAGCAGACATCGAACTAGAGTTATAAATAAAAAAGTTATATATTTGCTACGCTATCACACGTCTATAAAACTTTCCTGATGTTCTTTACTTCGTTTCTAAGATTAGCATATAAACTATTTTACTCCGTTATAGTTCCCATGGGCCGTAAAGAGATTTCTTTGACAGGTAAAAACAGCTACAAAATGATTGAAGTCAGTAGAAATAATATATTCCATCGTCACCATTCATAATCGCAGGACTATGTTTCTCTCCGTCGACCGCAGCAAGGCTCATTAGTTACACAAATATAGCAGGTCTCACGTAAGCTACCGTAATAATTAAAGCTGAAATATGTGACTGTGAGTCCACTACATGCACGTTAGGATATTAGCTCTGCGCTTATATTTTACCTTGTCTAGTACACGCTCTTGAAGACAGTATATTTACACTGGGACTTAGCTGCAATGTGTAAGAACCGTAAACCTAGTCCATAGGGGCTCATATCTGGGACGTTTGCGTTACACGACGCCCCCAATGACAGATACTAAAGCCCCGTCTACATAGTAGGAATGTTGCAAGCTACGATGCAATTGAAAACATTACCCTTTGACACAACGTCGTGACGTACTTACTGTTTTTAATTTTGCGAAGTTTACTTATAAAACTATTTGTTTTTTTTATTTCTTAATAAGTTAATTAAACGGGGATAGTATGATAATATGTAATAAATATATAAGATGCTTACCAATTAATAGGGAAAAAACATAATCCTACTTCTTAGCAGTACATTAGTATCTTATATTAGTTTATTTGGCTAGCTTCGATAGCTTAGGTATTAAAATTTTGAGAAATAACAATCAGATAATAACTCTGGATTCGCTGAGGGAGCTGAACTCTTTAATTTTTCATTGAATGAATTACTTTGTTTTTGGAAACCATGTTATTTCTCATCCATGTTCCAATAACCTATTTTGAATCAAGCTGGTTTCGATCAGAATCGGAATTAATGTGCTATTAATAATTTAAGTTGAAATTGTGCGCGAGTATCGTCTCATCTAGCTCATAGTGACTAATATATAAGGTGTTAGTATTCCACCGCACGCCCTAATTAGCACAATATCGCATAGTAAAACTGTTTTACCTACAGTTTTCACCTTGATGTTATAAAGATACAATATGGAACCGTTTTTTATTAAGCAAACCAGTTTTAATAATGGCTTTATTAGGTGCTTTAATGTGTTCAGAACCTAATTTGGATGTAATTACGTTTATTCTTCCTAAAGAACAGACATAATTACATTGCGTATGGAAGATTGATTTACCTTTTATGTACTGAATATCACACAAGCATAATGGAAACTTAAAACGGGAATGTAATAATAAAGCACACACTAACCAAGAGTTTTATTTTAGGCTGCCGATGTTTCAACTATTGAGTGAAACTAAAATAGAAGCTAAAATACAGCATCGGTTTGCGTCTAAACATCTCGTTTTGACCGGACACTATATTTAAATCTTTCAACTGTTATATTTTTGAGTTGAGTATTTTTCAAGACAAGTGCATATACGTGTCTAGTCTTATTTTAAAATATGCTGCATTTATAGCGGCCGATAGATGGACGAGTAATCTCGTTTTATACGCTGACGTGCAAAAAGAATAAGTCGTCTGTAATCACTATTAATTCGTTGCACCATATCGAACAAGTAAATTAATACACGCCTGCAATCAAAGGACAGGTCTTGGAGTTTTAATGAAGTTATTTTGTCCCTTTTAAGGTCACAGGCGTCGACGCGAGGCAGGGTGGTCCGCGGCCCACTCGAGAACAATTCTAGTGAAACCGTCATCCTGGGGGATAAGCGGCTGGCTCATTATTCACTAAAAGCCCACGGCGTGCCCGCTCGGGTAATTGGAGGCTTTGTTCCTTTGCGCTGGGCTCTGACGCTTCCCTCCACTGCGCGACTACGAAACGCAGGCCGGATTATTATTCGCACAATCAACCGTGTACCCGCGGCCTTAGATTAATCTGACATCTGAAGTATGAATTGTTTGAACGGGGATAAACGTCGCATGGGTTTTTGCGGTGTTCGCTTTTGTTGGACATTTCGTCGGTTTACAGATACAGGGGGCTCCATTGAAGGATTCTTGTGCCATTCGTTCTGCGCGTTATTCTGAATTGAGGAGTCCTATGGTACGCCTCTCGAAATTTTTGGGAATTTGTTTTCGTTTTACAAACGACTTGGCAGGCTTGATTTAGAGCGATGGTTCCTTAATGGTAAGGGCCTGTATTTCTATGCAAAGGCGTTGGTTTAAATTCAACCTTTAATGTTTTTTTATGTAAGTATGTTTTTTTTAACATAAGATATCGGTGAAGAAACACCTTGTGAATAATCCTTATAATTAGACCAAATCCGCCTTTAACCTATTCAATGAACCAAACGGACCCCAGCTCCCTCACTTCTCGTAAGATGATGATGACAAGCAGAATGCGGACACCTAAGATAAGAGTATTGTCATATCATCTTTTTCTATTTTTTTTTAAATAAATAAATATCCGACGACATCACATACATTGATTCGACTCCGAGGTAAGTAGCTTGAGCATTGTGTTACGGATATCAGAATCAACAGTGGTATTACAAATATATACTTAAATATTGGATATTACCCAGACACAGAACCCCTGGGTGGGGATCGAACCCACAACTCTTGGCGCATGGGGCAGGGTCACTACCGCATGCGCCATCGAGCTTGTCAAATCTTGAGTCGAGAAAACTTCTGCTGAGTAAAAACCTCGCACACAACATTTTGATTTTTAGGCACAGGTATTTATTTTTTAGCCATGATCTTATAAGCCTGCTAAACGAATCCAGCAAGTATTATATTACTAATAGGCACTACAAATTATACAACATATGTATACAGTATATATAGTTATTCACGGATCCAATTACTGTCTATTTTTGTCGATTACACTTCTCCTTTTGATAACCACTGACTTTATATTTTGTTATAATTTGCTAATAACCAATGTTATTATATTTGTTTCTTAGGTATAAATTTTCGAAAAGAAGGATACGAGGATGAAATGCAAGAAGTAATAAGACTAATGGTACACAGTACACATATATATTATATATACCATACTCACAATTAATAGCAACTTCATAACGTCTTGACTTCCTTGGTCTGCCTCTCAGCCGCCCAACCCTTCAATTGCCATAAGTGGGCCGTACAGACTTCAATTTATTTTCTTTTTAATTTATTTAACAAAATTAATTATCTGGTGTTCATTTTTTCATCTGGATGTTAATATAAAACTTATTTATCGAAAAATCAACACATTATATTTACAATTTTGTTACATCACTTCATTGAGATTAGAGACAGCTTCGCTTAATTTTATTATCATTTAGAATATACCATCCATAGACTTTACCAATTCGAACGACAAAGTATTTACGCTAACCGTCTACACGTCTTACGCATTTTGACATTTAGGAGTTTATTACTAAATTAAGAAAATATTGCGTATTATTCATTCATACGAATGTCACTGGCAAGTCGCGCATAGCGGGGGTTCTGTATTTGCAAAGGTTGTAAATATTATTTCGGTTTTCATCAGGAGGTTTAGGTTAATTAGGTTTACGTAAATTAGTTTAGCCAATTTATCTTGTAAGTATGTTTTTATTATATATACTGTTTATATAATAAGTCATGCTGATTGTATCACTATTTGTACAACCGGATAATTCTTTTAAACCATGTACAGACAAGTTTTAGTTAAATGTCGAATATTTGGATTTGGACTCCAGACAATTTTCCTGCCACATATGCATGTCCTGTGATTTTTTATACTTTCCATTTTTCATATATGTATTTATCAAAATTATTATTATTATTTTCGTTTAGCAAATCGTAACTGAAAACTTACTCGCGAATGCAGCACAGTGCACATCTGGCATACATGCATAAACCACTTAGCCAAAGTGATCTACGAATTTCGTATAGAGATGCATTTGTCATCATTACCATAACACATGATACTAACGGTTAGCGCATAAATTGCACCAAACTAGATTAACAAATGATACTCCCCTATGGTTACAGTATAAACAGCTATAATTTACGATATATACAAGGATATTTTTAGAATATACGAAAACCGAAACACGGGTCAAATGTTTTATAACGGTATCTCAAAAACTTACAAAGTTACAAGCTTTTTGTGTTGGCTCGTTGTCCTCGCGCAAGTATGATTTTGCGTTTAGAGTTAGCGCTTATTAAAATTAATACTAACGTTACTAAACGACCTTGTGACAAGCGAAGCGCACGCGCCATACAGTTTTAAGCAATGTCTAACTTTATAAATAATTAAATTCTCCAGACTGACTCCCCAATTCCCTAGTTCCAAACTAAGCTTATGCTGGAATTATGAATACTAGGTGAATGGATAGACATATCCATGACTCGAGTACAAATGTCCATGTTCATCACACGAAACATTTTCCCCTAGCGGGATATGAACCCGCGACCCTTGGTTTTGGTAATATTTAAGTTTTGTTAAATATTATTTGGTCAAAATATAACATGTTATAAAAACTATTGCAATCGATTCTGTTAACGATTCTATTTGCATGACACATAGGCTATACTTATTAGTAAGTTGTGTAAATTTTGCAAATTGTAACACATGAACGCGGGCCCAGCTAATAAGCATAATAATGCACAAATTAAGTCGCACAGACTACGCCGACATTTTTCTACGCAACGGTAACTACTTAGCTAAGATTTCTTAGACATGTTTAAGGGACTTGTCGCAAAAATGCAATTACCAAGATTAGCCCCCATTTACGTGATAACAACAAAAACCTGTTTCAGTATTTACATTGTAAAATGAGGACTCGTTTTGCCCTCAGCGTTCCGTTACCGGTGGATGGCCTTAATTGTCTTTGTGTTGGATTTTCTAATTTGCGAACTAATTTTCTTTTTCCGTGTTGAATGAACATTGAATTAGGTTACTAACGTATTTTTTACTATTGGATTTTTTTATTTCAAACCTTAAGTACTGTGGTTAGCCGGAGTTTGCTTTGATCAGAATCCTTAAGATAACAAGTTCAGTATTTTTACGCTGACGCCACTTTTTACGAATATTCACGTAAAAAGTTGACCAATGGAAGCAGATAAATGAGATGTTGATTACGCAATAGTCTAGAGCAATAAATGTTTAAATACCATCATCAAAAACAATTACATGTGAAATTTAACGAAACAGGTAACTCCGCGTCCCGCGATTAAAATATCACCGGCACAAACAGACAAGAGCAGCCCAACTCCACAATTCCGAAACGATAGAGAAACCGTAGAGTTAGTTATGGCAACCGTTCTGAACTTATAATTAAACTGACGATGTCGCGAGCAACAATTAATTAGTGCATAACTTGCGGCAATGGCGCAGGAACGAGTGCGCGACGACTGTACGTGTAACTTAGATTAGAAAGTTCGCTGTCAACTATCTAAGTTCAACCTGAGTTATCTTGTGATACCATTAGAATGCACGTGTGCAGTAAAAATAAGTTGCAAAGTTAAAAAAAACCAGCCAGGCCGGTGCCAGCTATTCCTTTAAGATTCTTCTTTTAAGACGGGAATATCACATGATGACGCCTATTGCATACCTAAGTTTTGCTACAAATCATAAAAATACAATTGTAGCAAAAGTTGGTGTAATGTACGAACATATATTAGTAACACTTTCACGTATATATAAAAAAAACTAGCTAGCAAGGTAGTGACGCTTAAATTTCGATATTACTGGATGACTCGACCGGCATAGGACTGAAAAGTAGCAGTTCATAAGCTGCTGTGTCATTCAAAAATTTCAATAAATTCAATATTCAAATTATGTTTATTTATATAGGCTTCAAGAAAGCACCTATAAATAGTCATTATACAAAAAATAACAAATAATACTACCACCGATTCGGAAGGTAGATTCTATCGAGAAGAAACCGGCAAGAAACTCGATATTTACTCTTTTAAGTGCCAATTATACAATTTTGTAAACTAAATTAATCACACCTAAGACTAGATATCACTGCAGATAAATGCAGAGACTGATAGTACTAAGGAGGAATATTCAGGACTAGCAGCGTTAACGACGGGGAACATACGGTATTTGTTACACTCTATTTATGTCTATTTGTCAGATATGTAAAATAACAGTTACATGCAAAGCTAATCAAAATAGGAGTTACATTTTGGACATGTGGGGGTAATGCGTGGTCAATACATGACCACGCATTACCCCCGTGTAGGTTTTACACTTTTTATTTTTATAATATTACACAAAAACGACTCAATCCAATTTTTTGGAGCAGATATATTTAAAAAATGTCTGCAATTATCTATACTTACTTATAATAAATATGTAGAGAGGTCAATTCTGTACATGAAATATATTTTCAAAATAACTATCAGGGGGTGATTAGTGATCGATACTGATTCCAAAAATGCAATCAGTAAAATTTTTGTCTGTCTGTATGTTCCTTATAGAAACAAAAACTACTCGACGGATTTTAACGAAACTTGGTACAATTATTGTTCATACTCCTGGGCAGGTTATACTTTTCATCACGCTACAATCAATAGGAGCAGAGAAGTGAAGGGAAATGTTGGGAAAACGGGAGAAGTTACTCCATTTTTTAAGCTTCCGTCGCGTGTGCAGCCTTAATGGTTAAAGTTACATAGAAATCATGTATGACGGAAATAATCTTTATAATATTAACCATAAACGCGGGTGACACCGCTGGCACAGCTAGTATTAAATAAATTAAGCCCAAAAGAAGAAATGTAAATAATTGGCACCATTAAGTTACGAGCTTTTACATTTTTTCTCAAGAGACCAATATTATCTGTCTAAAGGAACAGCTTAATTCCTCACGCGAGTTCCGTATAAATAAGAATAAATCCGTATAAATGTTTAAAGTAACAATATATTTAAAATAAGATTATTACTTAAATTGTGCTTAAAGTTTAATCACAATGATTAAACTTTTACTATTGAATTAAATAAAAAAAATGATTTTTAAAAACGCAACATGTCCCGCTTTGGGACCTTATTTTATTTGTATATTTGTACTGTATTGACATGTTGTGATTATCATTTACGGAAACTTTACTCTTTTATATTTTATTTAATTTTATTTTATATGAAAGTTACAAATAATTGTATTATGTTATAATAAATGAAATCAAGTGGGTCCTGTAATTTTCCGTAGAAATTATACACCAAGTGGCTAGATAATCAAATATTACAGATATTTTATTATACGTAGATACGTATAATTTATACTTTATTTCAATTTGTACCATGAATAGATACAGAAAAGCGGATGAACTTCCTTTCAATTTAAATTAAAGAAGTTCAAGGGAAAATCGAAACACCCCAGTCGCACTCGACATCTTTATCTACGGCACGAACAAGTTTATCCCTCTGGTACTCGCGCTCAACGAAGGGTGAAGACGGAGGCAAAGGCCCGTGTTTTATTTCCAAAGATGGCGACCATTGAAGTTAAAATTCAAGAGCTAATTTTTAAAAGAGGCGCGTTCTCGGCTGTTCCCAGCGATCGCCGGGCTCCGTCGACGCCGTCTCGTTACCGTGAGCCCCGCGGCGCCGCGACACGCCGCACGGAAATACTTTTTGCCTCCTTAAAACACCACTTTAAACCTTATTACCTTAATCATAAGAACACGCATAAACTGCATTTAAGCTTGCAGAGGTTTACAACCAGCCTTCCTCATTACGTCTGTTGGCGTTATTGCCATCTCGTCGCAACATCAGTAAGCGCCGCTCAGAAAAATATTTACATACATCTCTCGCAAATATTGAAGGCGGAGGAAACGTACAGGTAATTGTGTTTACTCTCATGTTTTAATAACGTTATGTTATAAGGAGCCGTTTTTCTCAGTATCGCTTATGGCTAAGGTAAATTAAGTTGATTCATTTGAAAACGTGTTTCCTCTTAATGATGATTGATCTTACGATTAAATATTTTTAGAAAAGTCTGATTTCACGAGATTTTTTAGAAATTCGATAATATATTTGCAGTGTTTATATTTCATAAAATTTTCTTACACATTTCATCTCAATCAATTAAACTTTTAATAAGAGTAGTTTTAATAAAATACAATCCAACACTTTTTTTGTATATGATTTGTTCGAAAAAGAATCACCCTCATATTATTTTACCTACAGTATTTAAAAATTTTGAATCAGAAAAATTTATTTTTTCAGAAAAGTTAAAACCGAATAGAAAACCGTTTTGCTAATTAAATTTTGCGTGCGACAGGTCCATTTTCCAGCCACAACCCTTCAAACGTATATTCGAGTGCAGCTGACAGCTGCACTGAACACTCTGTCAAATGAAACATAATTACCAAGTAACATTTTCATAGAATAAAACGCTGCACAAAATTATACAGGCGAACAACAACAAAACTCATCCGTTAGGACGAATTGACATGATGCAATTACAAGACCACATCACTATCGAATTAGCGGGATTGGTGCACAACACTACGCTGTGCGATAACCATAAAGTTTTGTGACAATAATGCAGCTCATATCAGTGTTTATACAATAAAAGCTCACATAGCGGGAGGAGTTTCTATCTTGTTTTATTACATAGAAGTATGAAACATTCGCATCAAAACTCGGAGGAAAGGCCAAATATCGTCAACTGTTGATATAATTTGTGGTCTAGAACTTTTACAAACATGTTCTATAAGGGTTCAATAATGATCATGAAACCATTTGTGTTTTATTTCGGAATAAAAATATGAAGTATTTTTTGATTTCACCGAAAAATAAAATTTTATTTCTAAAAATTTCAAAAAATAAAGTATACATACAAACTTGTATACGTTGAATTTAAATAATTGGAAAAGTCATTGTTGACACAGAGCTGTCTAGAGAATGTTTTTATGTAATTTGGTTACTAGATGGCGTTGTACCACCGAGGAACATTACATTTTGTCTAAATCGCGATGACGAGATATTTACATCGGGGTATACTATATTGGTCCCAAGGTCATGGTACAATAAAATCATTCACTTCACCTAATTTGGCTTTTATTGGTACATAGTCTTTAGCCACCAGTGAAGTGCGTAGATATCCGTGGTTTATTTCCTAATAAACCACTGTTTCAACAATGAGGTAATGAGAGAAATGGCGAAGGAGGCTACATTATTATATTTTTTAGTAATTACAATAAAAATCTACTTCAAATAATATGGATAATATGATTTCTACTTCAAATAATATGGATAATATGATTTCTACTTCAAATAATATGGATAATATGATTATTATTAAACTACTTTTTCATTTGAATATTAGCAATCTTGCAGTCTATAAATGGAATAAAGGAAGTAAAATTAATAAACCAACTCAGCTACTGCATGCCACGGAAAATCTTTCATTCACAGCTTGCACCAAGGCTTCCAGGACACAATACATTGTGTAGTAGACATTATTACAATCAGTTGGAACAGCTGAATACAGTGGTAGAGATATTTCCCATCCAGCGCGCAATGAATCTCGGTGATTAACTACCTTCTTTTCCGCAACACAAGCTGGGGAAATAAGCATTACGTTATTATTATACTCTTGGTTACGCTAACTTGGTGTTCAACTGCATCTTAGACCAATGTTGGTCTGGGACTTAGAATGTGCTTACTGTGTTTCTTGCCTAACATGTCGTAAAAGGCTTATATGGGGTTTTGGTTTTGTGATTGTGTAGGCGACGAGCTACCCACTTGTCGCTACTTTTCATAATTTTCCATCTAACCCAGCCCAGTTTTATTTGTGGTTAAAATGGCCTGCTGCCCCATTGACTCGACCTGCCCCTTCGGCAACTATTTTATGTATGTATGTATCTACCACTACACTAAATTGTTAAGGGGATTAATTTGAATGGCAACAAAAATGTGTAACAAATATAACTGTATTTTTTTATCGAAATTGCACAAAACTCTGCGTATGTACATACCACCTAATGTGTCCATTTATACATATATATAAATAATAATCTATTCAAAAGCAGCATCAATCCCATTACTGTAGTCACTGTCGATATCATTACCTGTAACAAAAAAAATACAATTAATTTGGATATATTTTATAAAGTTTAAATCTCTACAGCATTAAATACCAAAGGAATATCTACAGAAATGAATGTATACAAATTATTAGCGATTTTTTCTTTTTCATAAATTTCAAAGAGCGTCTTTTAATTGTATTGTGCAATATTTTTGAATTCTTTTTTAAACGTATAAAAAAAATATCCAATAGGATATCAGACGTAAGAATACAATATAAAGAATACCGTCTATTGCATTCCCTTACGCTTTTTTAACAGACTCAATAAATCTAGAGTCCATTGTCAATATTAGCACGAACATTTTCCAGAGTTAAATATAAGGCTCTACTGGACCGGTAGAGATCAATGCGCCGACATATTGTTTAATGGATTAACTGGCTTCTGTCCCCAGACGACGATAGAGCTGTACCTAATGGAATTAAATTCTTTACCTGCTAAAAGAAAGCTTGCTATTTACTACTGCGCTTTAAAATCGTACGTGACTGTACTTATAACTTACTGGTATTAGATGAAAGCGCACTCGTGACAATTATATTGTATTTATTAATTAGTTTCGTGATGTTCTTAGAGCATGTATTTTCTAATAATATTGTAAGATCCGGTTCCGAGCATTTTTGTTATTTGAAATTTTATTTCTTTGTTGTTATTTGAAATGAGTTTTTCCGTTTGTTTGTGTTTGACTTTGCCTACCCCTCCGGAGATTATGGGCGTGATGTATGTATGTAGTTTTTCCGAAATAAAAAACTAGAAATTCGATAGGTATTTAAATTTTAAATAACACTTTACACCACAGATTTAAATTATTATTTTTTTCCACTTCAATAATATTTTTTACTAATACACTGCAAGAATGAGACTAAGACAACCAATTTTATATATTTTGGCAAACAATTATATTGTTTATTTACTGAATCCGGTACTCGTATATAATAATTGCGTTAATCTATTTCCGACCACAGAAAAATAATGGGACATGACACCGTGTATTCTCGATATTTTCATAGAAGTAAATCTGGCATACTTCCCTCATCGCACAGAAAGATTATATTAATAGCTAGTAACATATATATTAATAGCAAGTGGAAACAGTGGGACATTAGTTAGTAATGGCCGGTAAAGTTTCCACAGCGACAAGTCGGAACTAATAGACGTACCGCGCTGCATTAGTTTGTGCACGTCCGCATTATGTTTAAGATGCATAGCTGCGCTCTGTGGTTTCGTGATTATCAATGAATTCAATTGTTCAGTTGGTAAGCGATAAAACGTTTATACTAAAGTTTATTTAAATTGTTCCATCATTCTAATTTAGGTCAAATTTATTTTTGGCTAGAAGTAATTGGAAGAGCTAATTGGTCCTTAGACTCTGCGGGGCATCGACCCCGCAATCCTCGCAGGATAATAATTTGTAAGTTCCAAAATGTATTTCTTCATTACTCTGATACTACTTATTCTGCCTTGAATTTGAATCTTAATCAGAGATTTAATAAAAAAAAAACAAACAAAAAAAACAAATCATCACGCCCATAATCCCCGAAGGGGTGAGAGTCAAAGGGGCAGCAGGCCCCTTTATCCACATTCAGCCCAAAACAAAACTGGGCTGGGTGGACTGGAATGGAAAATTGTGAAAAAATAGTGACAAGTGGCTAGCTCGTCGCCTATACAATCACATACCCAAAACCCCATATATTTTTTTAGCAAATTTAGTAAAAAAATATTTTTTTTTTGATTATTTTTACTATAAATAATGTTTTGGAATTGTATTTTAGTGTCATTCCAATAATATAATTACTTAGAACAGACTAACACACGAAACAGCAGACACACCAATTTAAATTTATTGTCGTCTTCTTGACGAACCCTAAAAACGATAATGTCATGGCAAACCCGTTCACAAAGCTTAACCGAACCTGTGAGTCATGCTCAAACTTTGTGTGCTGGTCCATAGAGTTCTCCGAAACAATGGGCCGTCCTGGACCTACGTTAAGATTAAAAACAACAAAAAAGCAAAAAGAAATCGCCCCGCGTCTCACGTAATCCAAACACATGAAACTTTTTGTCGGAATCGTGTCTTTAAGAAGTGCGCTGACGAACATGGCTATGAATTTATAATAATATACGTACTTAAACCTACCGCCGTTTCGCTGAGAGGATGGATAAATAAAAAATATTGGTGTCACAGTGGGGGCAATATTGCAGTGGAGTTGCTTTTCTTTCATAAATTTTAGTGTCATTACCGGTCTCAAAAAATTTTATATGGTTCGATCATTATAAGTGCCGGTTTTTTTGTAAAAAAGAAAACGATATTCATATTAATAACGTAAAGTAAAGGTACTCAATAAAGTTATAAATTTATTGTTCTTCTCTCTTGATTAAAACTTTAGGAAGATTACGATTATTTAAATATCTTAAAGTGGAACCAATTACATATGTAGAATAATAACAGTTCGCGAATGTAGAACGCGGTTACTACACATTTCAAAAGCTATAATTGAAGAACATTTGATAGGTACCAGTTTGTGCCCGCAACTTTGCACGTGCGGATTACTGTTAGGTATTGTAAATTTACGTGTCAAACAGCTTAGATGTAAAAAGGTTATAGATATACTGGGTCAATTCAGTATTCAAGATACGTCTTACCACCTACTAAATTACCGACACCAAGTGTCAAAATGGTGATATAGCAAAACAAACATCCTCCCACGAAACAGTTAATCAACTAAAACATCAACCGTAGCGTGTAGGTTAGGGCGTAGGTTTCAAATACCAAGTCACAACACAACCCAAGCGCATCCAGCCGTCACAACACTTCAAATACACAGCAAAAGTAAATATCTGCGAGGTGCCTAGAGTTATTGTGGGAGAAAACAAAAGAACTCAAAAATAAGCGCGTACGAGGGTTTTCAATAAAACCAGCGGCGTGAAACTGGGCTATTGGTTTTCTTTGCGCCACGCGTTGTAATTTGAGCCACCGGCCGGCGCAGAACCAACATGCAAATATTGAAAAATGGTCGCTAGATTGATCTACAGATTGTCTGTTAACAGCTATGCCATATGTGTTTCTACATCGTGGAGATCATTTGCACGCTTTAGACAACGGGTGGTGTGGCAATTTATAAATTCTAGCATATTTTTTTCTGGTTGGATGTATCTTGATGTTTAATACTTTTTTTAACGTATCTATTAATAAGCTATATCTGTATAGCATATAAACAGATCCGGTAATAGACACTTTCAACTTCCTTTTCACACCACACTATGGCTTTGACAAAAGCCAAGGAGTTCAATTTGCAATGTTGCGAAATACCCCAGTTTTTATCAATTCACATCACCATGCTATCCCGCAAGCCTCTTGCTCTGTATTTGTACGATTCTATTATATAAGAACGAGAAAGTACATATGTCAGCAATGAGGCACAAACCTCGAATGTGTGTTTTTCATGATGGGAGGTAAGAAATAAAAGAATACTCACGACCGCAATCGAGATCCCACTTGCAATCTCCAGCGAACGAATCTTTATTGTGGAAGAAAACAAAATAGCGTAAAATAAGTGTGTGCTTCGAGTACAGTTTTCAATAAACCAATAGGTAGGCTAAAGTTTAAAAAAAAATGTCTTTACTAGCATGCTGTTGTGATTCGGACCACCCGGCTGTGGTCTGTAGCTGTGGTCGGCGGACTAACAGGCGAATATTGAAAAGTGATACCTGGATCAATTTATACGTTTCAGACAGGGCTCGGTTTGAGGCGCACAATGTTAACGGTTGATGGATTCGTCTACCTATCTGGTTTTCTAATCTTTAGTATGAATATTTTAAAATCTAGCTTAACTATTTGATTCGGATCAAAGTGAAGAGTTTGATAGCAGACTGATCAGACTGATATAATCAATCATCTATATTCTGTCGTTGAAATATTAATAAGTACTTACTTTTGGAGTGGTTTAACGTTTAGTAGGAATTGTAAACAATACCTTTACAACTCGTATCTACGTTAAATATCATCCTTTAATGTAAGATTTGCAAAGGTACTGTTACTCACCATATATACTGATACTATTTTTCTAAATATCTACAAGGCTACTCGTAGGGTCGTTAGATACAAAGGATAGTATACCTGATTTGGTTATAATTTAAAAGGTTTAATTTTAATTGAAAAAATGTATTGGACTTAGCTTTGCGCATCACGACCATGCAACATCAAGACCAGGAAGAGTGGCTAAATTAAGAGTAAATTGTTTACCAGTACTACATTATAAATAAAAGGTTTTAGAAACTACATTTGCTTGCAGACCGGTCTGCATGTAAAAGACAATCAACGTACAAATTTTCCTGTAGATAACTGTGGTTTTTAACAATTCGACCAGAGCAACCTGTAACTTATATGATGTATTTACAATTAATTTGATCCAGTAAAAGCAAATGTAAACAACATGATCTTAAAAATCGAGCTAAAACGATGACATGTTTCCCCAGCAGAGTGACGTTAATAGCCTGTTACTCTACTTTTACTTTAAAACCAGCAATCATTAACGTTCCTTATCACACGAAAAGACATGAAGCAACTACTTTCTCAATCACCTCCTTATCAAATCAACATGCAGTAAATACTCTGTGGGAGCTAAAACCGGTCAAAGTTTAAACCAGGCGGTAATTTAAGTTCTTCAACACAAAAGTACGCATTTACGGCCAATTATATTTTTCTTTGCCTCGTAAGTCGAAGCCGCAAGAGATCAAGAGATGTCTCTTTATTGAAATGACATCTACTTAACGTTTTGATTACATTATAATTTGTTAATTAGCCTATTACATAAAATTTAATTATACACAAAATTAATTATGGTACTAATATTATTATGAGATGAAAGGTCTAACGTCCAATTACTAAAAGCCACTATTTGAGGTCAAATCGAAAGATAATATCGAATTCTTCGATATTGATGATGCAACGTTATTTTCTCATACATAATTTAAATATCAAAGTAATAAAGAGCTTTGATACAAAACAGAAAAGTTGACATTGACGCCTACGTGAAGTTAAAATAACGCATTAGAACTGTCCAAAGGAAAGTATTGGGCGTCAATAAAATATTAGTGTGAAAGAACTTTTATTGTCAACCGTTACGGCTGTATATTATTAGGTTGTGTAGATAATATAAATTGCCGATTTATCTTGGATGTCTAGACGCACATTGATCAATTTGGATGATAACAGCGATTCCAATTAGCATTCGGGATTACAAATCCTGTTTAATGGTATTATATTGGTTCCGAATGTTTATCAATAAGACTATATACCCAGGGTTTTCGGCATTAATTTAATATATGTAAATCATTCGAACCTGGCAATTGCAACTTGATACAGAAAGATAAAGTTATAACTTCAAAAAGGTACCTACACGTTTGGAAATCTTTTTATTGTTAACAGTACCTTTGGTGCTCTAAAAAGTGGAGCATCTTAGCAATTCAGATTTCGAAAATTTATTTACGTATTTCTGCCATTTGGCAATGAGATAAACAACCTTACAATCATGATAAGCAATTTATGATAATCAATTTTAATGATAGGACATCATAATACCTTCCATACCTTCGGAAGAAGTAAGTACGATTTATACATTTATCATTGTATCTACATATATTCTATAATATCTTTGCCAAATGTCCTGTTCTCAGCCGAGGTTCGCAGGTATTCTACATAAATTTCCACGAAAATATGTAATATAGGTATTCTACACAAAGTAGCTCCGCTACATCCCATAACATACACTGTTGGTTACGTATTCGCCGCATCACCTCGCCCGTAGCTCGACGTAGCCAGGAAACCTCACACTCCGTGACTCCACAATTTCTGCTCCATTTATGTTAAATCCTATATTATCATAATCATTTACATAGCCGGTCGACCGCGCGATGGAACCTTATTATCGGCCCTAATTATTGCTCTTTGTGTTCAAATTCGGTGAGATTTTTATTTAAATCGAGTCACGTAGCGTCGGCGGATCAGAACAAAGAGGATATTGAGTTGTTAAAGACTATTATTCATTATATCTCATACGTCCTGAATAATCATTTTATGTGCATACAAAATTATGTTTGCTTTGTGTTTTGCGTACCGCACGTGAGCGTTTCCAAGATCGAGTTTGGTTAAACCTTTTTTAACGTTTTTATGCGCCGATAAACTGCAAATTTATTCTTCAAACTGCGTACGAAAGACTTCGTTAAAACATGTTTGTTTTCTATATAACTTTTTTGAACATGTCCCAATATTTAAAACTTTCTGATACTTGGTAGAATAATTATCCAATGATTAGTGATATCTAACTACATCTGACTTTGAATCGAATGTGCGCATTCAATGAGTTTTCGATAATATCTAAGAAGTTTGGTGTCTCCTTACATTCAATTTTCCCACAGCGTCTTGACGACGTCGTCATTTTACTTGAACCAAAAGATTCCGGGTCTGATTCGCTTTCATTAAGATTACGTCTGTTTGCACCAAGTGGTCTAGTTTAGACTAGAATATAGGTTAAGAAATGTAAACTTAGGAAGGATGTCTCTCATGTGCTACATTTTCAGACACCATTGTTGGTATTTTAGTTTTTCGATGTTTATCGGTTAAAGATACAAAGAGTACTTAATCTAGTAAAAAAAACTTATATTATTTAGAATGAAAGTGTTTGCTCAACTATAGGTATGTTATGTTACAATTGAATTCCTTGATATGGGATGTAGACTAGACAGACGGGGTGTAGCCTACAATAGTAGGCCAAAGTTATTTAGTAAGTTGAATAAGACATAGCTCGTATTCTGAAGCTGCCACTTTCCTCACAGGCAAACAGTTCAGACTTTTTCAATCTCCGTCCCAAAATGTGACATGACGCATGTCACCGCAGTAGTAAATCAGATGTTGCAAAACACATTTTAGATGAGAGATAAAAAAGAACTTCCATTTTACTAAAGGAATACATTAAACTGAACGTAGTTATATACTCACATAAATTCAGCTGTGGCAGCACACGTCACATAAACTTGATTTATCTTTCGTGACGTAATGTATGTTAACTCCTAACAAAATGCTCGGTTACTATTTATTTGTTCGGAAAACTATACGTCGACTACTTTACTGCACGAATTCTTACTGGAATAAGATAGACCGCTCAGTTTGGTGGTTAAAGACGGCTACGCAACTAAAAGCTATGGGTTCCAATCACAATAGGGGTATAGGAGATGACGAACATTGTAATTTTGTACTTGGATCTTGGATGCTGTGTTACTTATGTATATCTGTTACTTTCAATCGGTACAGACTTATAATATAGTTTAGTTAGTAGCTAGTTATAAAATATAATTCAGAATTAGTGCGCCTTTTTTTTTTACGCGGGGAAATGCGTTACGCACCGTCACCCTACATGGGGGGGGGGGGGGGGGTTAGAGTGGTGTGACTCCCGGGGACCTCTGAAAAGTGGAGGTCCATGCGTCAATCTTATTATAATTTAATATTAGCTAAATCACTGAGGGGATGGATGCATCACTATCAGGTCGCTGTTTGTAAATCAGCTTCGGGATGTATACGTGGATGATAGAATGACTTCGCGGAACGTTTTCCGGTAGCCGCGATGCTTGGATCACTATAAAGGCGACGAGCCTACCGGAAAGACTTCTACGAAGTCACTAAGAGACCATACACACGGCGTATCTTCAACGCGCCGACAACGCCGGCGACGATACAAGCACGCACACTCACCTAGATGACCAACAAGCAGATTGTTGCATTTGTATTGAAGCTAAAGATTACAATACGTGCGCGAGAAGCATTTTCCAAACTCTTTCGTATCACGTTCATTACTTTTAGATTTCATTAAAAAGTCTCAGGTTTGTTTTTTAATACAATACACTTGAATATTTATGATATTTTTAACGTGTGCAAAGTGTTACTATCTACGTCGGCATTTCACGTAAAGGCTCGGCCGTCGTCACAATGAGCAGCGTGGATAGCACCTAAGAGCGCCAAACTGGCACACCAAACGGCCTACATGAATTCGAATGAGCATAAAAAGTTAATACGGAACCAATTACAACTAACGGAAACAAATAAACACAATTTGGAGCTGTTTCCCCGACCACTACTCGTGGAGAATTCAAAGAAGTTTAATTGGTATCTCTAATGGAGTTTGTTAAAGTTTTTAAGATGCGCCTTTTTCTAATTAGCTTCTATTGATAGTCTACAGACAACTAACTCTGAAAGTCAAACGAGACGTTGAAGACGATGGATGGAACTTTTAATAGATTAAAATTTTAAAGTATTGAACAAATATTCTTTTTTTATATACATAATTTCTCTACTTTGCGTAGTGACAAGCAAAAAGAAAATCCTGAGAGATTATTATCCTCCTGGCTAATTTATTTTAGACGCGCGCTGTACTAAATAAAACTTTGCTTTCAATATCTACTTGCGCGGGAGCTGTGAGACTGAACATTTAACATGAAAAAATAAAATATTCCCGCAAGATATTCGATTAAAACTTTCGTTGATGGACAAAAAGCAGCTAGTGATACGACTACATGAATAATTAATTGAAACATCAAAAGATAAAAGTTATAAAGTCCTGACATAGAATGGCTTTCGTGTTCATATTCAATGTGTACATACAAAATAACATCACGCCAGAGTCAAAGGGGCAGCAAGCCCCTTTAACCACATTCAGCAAAAAATAAAACTGGGCTGATTTAGATGAAAAATTGTGAAAAAGTAGTGACAAAAGTGGCTAGCTTGTCTCCCACACGTTATTTACCCATTAGTCGCCTTTTACGACATGCTAGGCAAGAAACACAGTTGGCACATTATTTTTAAGTCCCAGACCAACATGGGACAAAATGATATTCGGTGTGTATACGTAGTAAATGTATGCATATATGAACTACTCTAGTAGTAGGAATTTATGTTAATAGAATACATTCAAGTAGAGCACGGAGCGCTGCAGATACGATGGGAACGTGCCTCTAATCTTTGGACATTGGGATATTGCCCTCTATGCATACTGCATAAGGCCAGTTACCTTTAGAGGTTATGATAGCATTAGATCGTATTAGTTGCCTTCAAGGTACAAGTTGCATACACGACAGACTACCTATAGCGCTATTGTACAAGAGCATTTTAGTATTTCTAATTTTATTTTCCTTTTGCGCTAAACTATATATTACCAAGCTGAAAGCCACCAAGAAACCGCACTAAATCTTTTAATAATAGATATTTGATAGGAAACTTCAAAAAAAATACTTCCCTCGGATTACCTTGAATTTTTTTATTTTATAATCATTTGTCTGACTAATAGTTATTGCATATTAGTTTGGTGATTATGTAAGTGTAGATAGCCACTTGTTACTATTTTTTATAAACATATTATCCCATTTAACCCAACTCTATTAAATTGTTGGCTAAAAGCGATTAAAGCTTGCTGCTTCTTGACTGCCTTACTCCTTCAAGGATTGCGGGCGTGATGTTCGAGTATGTATCTCCATCATCCTATTTCTATTTTTGACTAGAAGTGGTTGAAGACTTGAACTGTGCCTACCCTTTCGGGAATCGCGGGCGTGTTATGTATCGTAACAGTTGCATTTTATGTTATGCATCGAAACAGGCGTATGAAGTCTCAAGAGTAAATTGAAAAAAAATATTTAAAAATAAAATAAACTAACTTTACGATATTTCCAGGTAGGTGGAGAGAAACGGGCGCCTTACGGCACGATCTTCATACACATATTTTTTGGCATTTTTTATTTACATAAACATCGAAAATTGATACAAAAGTAAATCAATAAAAATCCGAATAACGTCGGCACTCAGCGACACGCCGGGCCGGCATCCGATCCGCTTCCGGCGCGTCAAATTGTATCCCCATACACACAGTTGTGTTTACCGCTCAAATAAATACGCGTTTGTATGTAGCCTTTGATTTCCGCTATCGTTAAACCGCCCTTATACTAGCCATGATAACGACAAATAAGGCATCGACAAATAACAATAGATAAAGCAGCATTTTGTAACTAATACTAAACTACTAGTAAAAGTAAACTACTAGTAAAGTAAAAGAAGAGCGGTGGTAGCTCAATGGTAAAGACCCGGGCACGTACCTCTGGATTTTTCAAATCTATGTACGTATTTATACCACTACTTTCAAATCTATGTACGTATTTATACCACTACTAGTAAAAGCGAAACTGCATTTACTCAGTCACGCTTCGCTGTACTTCAATGTTATGTTGAAATAATCACTAATCTGACTGTTTTTATGTAAATTATATGTTATATGTAAAAATTCAAAATGAATACTATGTATATATGTATTTTTTGTGAGAAAATGTAATATTTGGATGGTGCTTTACATTAAAAAATACCGTTGAAAACTATATATAGGTATATATACATACATATCTTTATGTCAGTGAACACATTATCAACAGAACCGTTAAAAATATTTGTGTTCCAGTAACAGTTAAATCTCCAACATTCTAAGATTGATAAACTCGCGTTGTCAGAGGCGTTCCTCGCTCCACGGAATGATACATCAGTCCTAATTAATGACCGGCGTTGGGCGCCTGATGCCGACAATACGGTCGCTCCATTAACTCAGCAGAACCCTGTCAAAATGTCTGTCAGTCATCACCTCCGGCCCTTCGACGGATTTAAGTGCCTAACCCAGTATTAAGGTGTAAGCTTTCTTCGTAATTGGGTGTTAATGCCTAGTTATCAAAAACAGGCGAAAAGTAAATTACACGAAACAGAATGCTTTGGAAGTCTTATGTCGAGATTTTTTATTTTGAGTAGCAGTTGAGTTGGGGAATGTGGCGGCCAGGTCAATGGCAAGTACATCTGCCTCTTTTACGAAGAGTTTTGGTTCAAACCCGAGGACGTTTGTACGTCAGATTGTTTAATACCCAATATCACATGACTGCAAACGTCATCAAAGCGCGATGACGTCGCAAACAAGCTGCCATATTCGTAAGAACTCACTCTAGATCAGGTTAACTTTGACAGAGCGCGAGATTGTTTATTGGTCTGTGACGTAACCATAGTCACATGACTGTTTTCAGCGTTTTAAATTAAATTACGGCAAATTTCAATAAAAAATATTATTGAAATTTGCCATATTTTGTCATGAAATAATATTTTCGTGTTTAAATAGAGTATATCTATGAATAAAAACAATTCCAAAAATTGGTCTATTCTTTAATTTTTCACTTTAAATAACGCAATTTAAATTAATTTTCTTTAATTTGTAGGTTTTTCATTACTGTCTTAAATGTATAAAACATAACTTTACATGAATTAGTAACATGTGTCAACATCCCTATTACCTTGATATTCCTGATTATGGTTAAAAATGGGATGACGGTTCTAAATAATTAAAATAAAACTTGAAAAAATCCTTATACCCAATGTAGCAAAAATTCTAATCTACCTTTTTATTCAAGGAATGAGATCTCACGCGTTGTGTGTTTTATACCTTACTCATAATCAATTATTTAATTATTACATTATTCGCTCCGTTTTACTTAAAGATAATGTTAAAATTGTTCCTTATCTCCTTTTACCCCTAATTTCATTTTTTATATATGACACATAAAAATATTTACATTACAACAACGACCCTATAATCTCAAATAATAACTACAGAAACACTGTTTTTAAATGAAAATCTTTGTATCATTATCTTTGTAAACCACTCGATTTGTTCAATTCATATTTTCATTGCAGAGACAAAATGGAGTAATTTTCTTTAAACTTATAACTTAGTCCTTTTAAGACTCACAAGTCATAAACTCGGAGATACCACAGGAGACGTGAACGAGGCACAGTTACCGCTCCAGCTCTCGCGAAGCGCAGGCCCCAAGGAACGCTCTTTGAGATTAAGCATTAGTGCTTTAAAAGCATCTTGATGCCATATTAATTTAAGAAGTTCTTTGAGAAAATACAGTACTTGTGACAAATGCGCTTGCTTTTGTTTTTGTTGAATTCGTCGCGAAGTTCCATTGCCGTTATCAATAACAACTTTGATGTAAGATATTTATTTTTGTAGTTTTTTTTTTCTTCATTATTTAAACCGTAACCAAAAATAACAATGAAATCGATGCTCATTATTTTGATTAAAACTTATTAAACCATTTACGTTAAGGACATCGCCAAAGAATATTTAATTTTTTTTTTAGTAAACTTGACTTGTTTTGTAATCAATATTCAGTTAGAATACAAATAAAAACAAAAATAAGATATTTTCTAAACATAACTGGCAGATAAGCTTTTTAAATCATATTGACGTTAGAGAAGAAAAACTAAATACCTTATTTTTTTACGTAAACTCGACAGTATTATTTAAACGGCTGGCTGTCAAATAAAAGTAAACACGTGCATTAACATTTAATAAAGTCGTGCAATAAAGTTATGTCGGCATGTTTATGTACACAGCAGACAGCACTCCGGCCAATAAAACACCGTCAAACACGCTCATAACATAATCGGACACGAGACCATAGACCGTAGAGAGTACAGGATGACTCAAGTCGATTTTCCATAGACAATACCTACTAGAAGATTAATTAATCTTTTTGTAAATGTTCTATCCTGATCATTCTATTCTACGTATCAGGTCCCTAACGTATCATATTCAACCTTAGTATAAACTCTGTGCTGCGATGCCCAAACAATCAATACTTCAAATCCAGCTAAATTGGGTTGAAATCTAAGGTCTAATATTAATATAAATTATCTTTTCACATCTTTAAATATCAGATGAATATAGTAGCTCCACTCAACCAACTCCAGTCAACCATGAAAATCTATTATCTAAGAATACTAAAGTAAGTTACTAGAAAAACAAGGAAAAATCGTTAATAAATGAAACCACTAGCTCAACTACCTACGTTATACATGGGACCATTTAAGTCTATGCTATCTTATTTCCTTAACAACACCGTTACATAATATGTATTTCACTAATAGTGACAACAACAACAACATAACATCACGCCCATAATCCCCGAAGGGGTAGGCAGAGTCAAAGAGGCAGCAGGCCCCTTTAACCACATTCAGCCAAAAACAAAACTGGGCTGGGTTAAATGAAAAATTGTGAAAAAGTAATGACAAGTGACTAGCTTGTCGGCTACACAATCACATACCCAAAACCCGATATACCATTAGTCGGCTTTTACGACATGCTAGGCAAGAAACTCAGTTGGCACATTATTTTTAGGTCCCAAACCAACATGGGAAAATGGGCTGGGTTAGATGGAAAATCAGGTTAGGTTAGGTAGGTTAAAACGTACCATTAAATTATGTAACGATGTATAAAAGCTATAGATACTTCAAATATGAAACTCAAGCTCGTGCATATATTAAAAAAATCAGAGGTATCTTCTCGACTTTGTACCAATACATCTCACTTAAGAAGCGCGTGTTCATACCATTGTGCACCGCCCAATACTTTAGGGTTAAAATCAATTAACAACCTCATTAAGTGGTCATTATCAGTGCGCTGTATTGGCATGAAAAGTGATTTTTCTCAGTGTGATTTGTTATCACCCTGTACAGATGGCGCCACTGCGTGCAAGCAGGAACAACCTCGTAAAGATCTTATTTCGCATTTAACCGATCATAAAGTATGATTTAACACTTTGTTGGGTAATAAATAATCGCGTACATCACACGAGTACGTGGGTAAATGATACGAACAGAATCTGTTGGTGATTAATGGTTTTTTTAATAACGAACCCGCTTCCTAATGATTTGACACGGATTTACGATCGATAAAAAATGGATGGCGTCAGTCTTCATGAGTTTTTTAGGGTAAAAATTTATATAACCAGTGGATGTTTGGTTAAATTATACAACTCTTACGATACCACTTGATCGGCCCAAAGTTAATTGCGAAGACTTTCTTGTAGCTTATGGAAACAGAAAATAGTGGCACACTTTAGGTACACACACACACACACACACACACACACATAACTTTTCGCCCGTAATCCCCTAAGGGGTAGGCAGAGTCAAAGGGACAACAGGCTCCTTTAACCAAAAATAAAACTGGGCTGGGTTAGATGGAAAATTGTGAATTGGTTGCATTGAATAAATATCGAATAATTGACCATATTAGGTAATTCTTTGACAGACAGATATTTAAACAACCTTTTAAACATTTCGTTATATAGACCTTATAACATAGGCATTTAAATTATAATATATTTGGCATATTATGCACATACAATTAACGCAAGACTAGAGCATGATATAAAAAAATATTGTAAGTATCTATTTTTTGTATCCTTTCTAATCAGGCGTACATTTAATGTACATTTTTAGAATCGATATAAATTAAAATACTTAGGTACTTCAATATATATAGATTCTAAAATTAGAATTCTAAAATTGGAATTCGTATGAATGTTTATCTTTTCTTTACTGTATTGTTTTTCATATAAAATTTGCTAGTATCTAACCTTACTCAATACACGTGCAAACAGCTAATCACATGGATTAATCCTTACCGTGGAGGCGCTGAGCTATAAACTCCATATAAAATACGTAGATACGTAATATAAACCAACCAATCAATACTAAGTACATTTTAATAAATTTATGTATAACAATTGCCTATGGTATAAATGAGTTTATCAATGAAAACACTACCACGAAGAAAACTCATTAAAAACGCTTTCACTTTTGTGAAGTAGGTTAGAACGTACCATAAGGTAAGTTATTTAACATATCGATTGATAGCTCAACAATCAAAAGATGCTTCTGTTGTTTAGACGCTAGGCATTATAGGTAAATACAACAAAGCAAACAAAGATTACTAAAATTATGACTTGATATGGTTTACTCATACATAACCGGAAAAAAAAAGATTATTCTAACCACTAAATAAAACGAGATGATCCCATTGTGAACAGATTTTATAACTATTCATTCCCTGGTCGAAATCGTCATACAAAACTTATCTTCTACTAATATACATCGATTGTGTAACAAGAAATTAAATCTACATCCTAGTAACTAAGTAGTTAGTTTAAGTTTGCGGACCAAGTATACCAATAGTTAGGCGTCTTGAGCGTCGTAAATAACAGCTATTAATACGGACTCTGCCCAGCTGGATCGGACAATGTTAAATCTGTACGCATTGATAACTTTGCCTGTGAACTTTAGAAACAATAATTAAAGTCGTAAAAGGCGACTAAAGGTATATGGGGTTTTGGGTATGTGATTGTGTAGGTGACAAGCTAGCCACTTGTCACTACTTTTCCACAATTTTCCATCTAACCCAGCCTAGTTTTTTTTGGCTGAATGTGGTTAAAGAAAGGTGCCTGCTGCCCCTTTGACTCTGCCTACCCCTTCGGGGATTATGGGCGTAATGTTATGTATGTTTTCATACAGTATAAAATAATCCATTTAATCTGTATAAGAAAGATATAGCCTTCATATCTATTTGCTTACCTAAAGTCTTAATTCTTTATTTGCATATTAACTTAATTTTAAAAGTACGTTAAGTCTCGCGCTTCCCAACTTAATTACGAATTTGATGATAAAATGAAAACGATCATAGTTAAGTTTCGAATCAAAATAAAACTTTGCAAATACTGTTTTGATAAAAATATCTCATATCTACGCTTACCTTGAAAAGATTGGCGACTACTACGGATACTTGTTGTACTGAAAGCGCCTATAGGCTACTGTGAACAACTTCAGCGATCCTGATTAGGTATTTAATGCATTGGGACACCGGAGCAGAGACAGGTTGTAAAACTGTATAACGGTTATTATATTAGCAAATCAAACAAACAGCTCATAGTTAGGTACTATTAATAATTAATAATTAAATTCGATTTCATAGGTCAATAATTTTAACCAGGAAAGTGGTTCTGAAACTGACACATTGCATTTACAGTGTTCGGCCACGCTTGCAAAAACTGCACCAATCTTTCACTTTATACTAACACCAGTTTAACCTAGTAACACATCCAACCAGCGATTATAAACAGCTACACATATTTTAATAAACATTCTCTCGTGGTAAACTCAACGCTACCTAAGTATCTCATTAACTTGAGCTGACATTGCCGATCTACTCAGAAGCGACCACAATCTACACCAACCTAATGATAACGTCGTAAATACCTCTATAAGGCAACTAACTCAATTAATACACAGCCTTACTTTGCATCACATATTTCACCTACTTTCCAACGATATTAATCTTTACTTTCTTCGGCAAAAGTGCTACTTTTGCTTAATCATACGAGCAAGTTAGAGTATTTAAAGGCGTTGCTATACTTACATCGCGTGACTTTGTTGCTTCATGGATTCTTATGAGAAAATGCTATTTGACGAGGTTGACTGTACATTTAGTGCTAATTAAAAGGTCTAGCTCAATCTGATAATTTTATATTTAGAGTGCCTATGTTATGTTAGCCACTCATCGATTTCTGACAAGTATATGCAAAAATGTCATATTAATCGTAACAATTTAATAGATATTGTAGGACCTATAGACAAGATGCAAGTGAAGCCAAATGTTATTCGTACAGTCGTCATAAGTCATAAAACATCTTCGTGCAATGTTATGGTACATAAAATGTTCGTATGTGTGTACTTCGTCCACAGTTAGTGAGTATGATATGTGAAAGCTCCTACAGCACATACATTTTATGTGACTCCACGTACTGTACAAAATTATTAATAGCGCAATACCTGTATGTATTGCAGAATAATAAAATTAGAAAATCTTAGCAATGATTAGTTTCAAAACCTCTATCATAAAGAAACTTGCAATACTAGAAACATAATTCATCCATAATATCATAGACATGTTTATTGCTTTGCTACGATGGAAATAATTGATGTATATTTACAATAGCGCGTAGGCGCAGCATCGAGACTGCGTAGTTTTAAAACTAGGTAATTTATACTTTTAGTTGATCTATTGTCTCGGGTTCAGACGTAGAAAGACTGACGTAAGCGTTAACCGGTGATTTGTATTCTATTGTGTTACTGCAGCAAAGTGCAAATGCAAAGAAAGGATGTGTAAAAAAAGGAAAGGAAATGAAAAGGTAATCTGAGGTAAGAAAAGAAATAAAGGATGTGTTTCTCTCAGCGTTATGTATTCATTTAGAGCTCTAACGCGACAGGCTCAGTTCGACATCAATAATAATTAGGTATAGCGAACGTCTACCGAGACATTATGTTTCACGTGCCTTTTAAAACCTAATTTCCGAAGCTGAGCCTAAATGTCACTATAGTGCGTTTCACGTAAGATGATTTCCGTGACAGGAGTCAATGCTCCTTTTCATGCATCGTACTTTCTACGAATCAATATATTCAGTTTCAAACATATTTAACTTTATACGCTAACATTATTGTAAAAAAATATTAATAATCTCCATTTATTAATGTAAACGCGATTTAACAATTTTTTTTTTAAATTTATTACTTATTTAAATTTATTGAAAATAATGCATGAATTGCATATTACGGATATCGGAAAGCTTACTTATAGAGATTGATACTACTATTCACATCACATCATTAATCGATATGGCAAGTAAAATATCCTAACTCGATGACAAGATACCCATCTTGTCATAGAGTTAGGATATTTTACTAAAGATATTTCTTAAGCGTACATTTCAACCGCAAAAATGTTCAGAACCCAGTGACAACAAAGAAATGTCCCCGAAGACATAAACAAAAACAAAACATCCTTATTGGGATGATTCCGAGTCTTCCAATCGCGTGCGCTCAAGACAAATCTGCATATTATTTACGTGGGAATAACAGTATTCATATAAAAAAAAACATAGTTTGAAAAAGTTTTAATTATAATCAGGCTTTCAAAATAAAACAAATAAAAAAGTCTATTGAACTGCCCTAGAACTTTCTATCGAATGAAAAAAAAAATGAAAGATTAAAGACTGACTTACGAAAGACACACAACACTCCAATTTATTAGATACATTTAGGACCTTTACCTTTTTATTAGGACAATTTTTGCACAAAGATCAATCACGTGGTGTAAGTAAGCACTAAGAATGGGTTTTTGTAATTCAACCCTTAAGGGAATGGAATAAGGGTTGAAAGATATCTACGCGGAAGAAATCGCGGAGCAAGCCGCTATTCGCGTATAAACCGCACATAACATGGATTAAATTCATCTATTTGGTTGCAATCAGTGGCGCTTACACGCTTTTGATAAGGGGTCAAAGGTTTTTAAGTCTATTTTCAATATGGTTTGTTTTACGCTGTTGTTTGTATTAAGCTGTCCAAATGCAAAGATACTTTTGAAAGCATTTTCCTTTTTTCAAAGCATTTAAAAAAAGTCGGTGATGGTTAATTTTAGGCAACATCATGGTTTTGCTAACTGCGATAATAACTTGGCTTACCAACGAAACGTGACATGACCACTTTGCCTCCACAAATAAATATAATCTCTTTAACACTTTTAATGTCACGCACTCATATACGATACAGATCGTTTGAGCGTCCCAATTTTTAACCCTCTATAATAGATGCGGGATTAAGTGACCTCGGGCCCGATTAATTTATATAATGCGCTTTAAAGACAGGCCACCATCAACGTCGGGTGGCCTCGTTTACACGGCTGATTTACTGGTTCACACATCGGGACCGATCTCACTTAGCAATGATTTATGCGTAACATCTCCCCCGTCGAGTCGGACGCATTATCGGACCGCATACCCTATCAACTTTGGAAACCGTTTATACATTAGCTTAATACTTGGACCGCCACTTGTAATAGATATATCTGGAAGGACTCCAACTCCCCGTGGAAGTTTGATGAGTAAACTATTGCTCAGATATTCAAGTAAATGTTTGATGTGGACCACGCGCAATGAATGAATGTTTTTATAATACTATGGATTTTTTTTTTTTAAGGTGCTTAGTAATGTTACTAACTACTCAATCACGCCATATTTAACGGAATAACCTAAAGTTGCACATGTTTAAAGTAAATCAAGTAAGCGTAAGCACTTGTATTATGAAAATAAAAAACAATTAGCGAACGAAATAAAGACCCTGTTTCATCATAAATTTAAAAACCCCATTGAAGGATTAAGCCTGTGCCCCTTGCATTAAACGCAAAGTTAAAACAATTGCACAAACCAGCCTTTCAAAAGTAAGCAATTCATATTTAAAAGTCACCAATTTAAATCAAAGTCAAAAATTAAACTTATTTTGGCACAAAATACAATATACACACATGATCATAATTCAAAAATTCCTGTTAACTAATACCATTACGCTCATACCTATATTTTACTATTATTATAAACCCCGGGAGATTCCAACTTACCTAATTCACTTCGCTCCCTACGCTCCAGTAATTTGAGCCACGTAATAACTCTTAATCAGATATTTCGATCGAGGGTTTACGGCGATGCAATATCGATAACCGCAATCGATTGGATAAATAGCTGGAGCAGCTTTAATGAGACGTCATTTCTTGTTTAGAATTCAAGTATTTGCAACATAGCTGTGGGATTTATCACCGAGAATCTTATTTAGTTTTAAAAGGTTTCGACGATGTTTTTAAAAGTCTTTTCAGCATAATATTTTCCATTATTCCAGAATGTTGGTACTAAGACTTCAATAAATTGTTACTCTTGTACCAAGGTTACACCAGGCGTCATCAGAAGAACTATGCGTTCATACACAATGCGTGCCACTCCAGATTTTATACCCCTTATTAAAATGCCATGAACTATCAAACACCATGATCACGAATAACGCATGTATTAGTCAGTTACCTAATCATTTAGCTGCTGACATCTTCATTTAGACCTCAGAAGCAAGCCATAAAGAATTTTATCCCGTATCCAACCGGAACACATGTAGGTATGGGAAAAGTTAACCTTTCTCACAAAATAGAAGATAGGAATGAATAACATTAAAATATATCCAATTTAATTCAAAATATCATGTATAATTTTAACAGTTTACTTAGAAATATAAAATAGCACAATCACCAAAAAGTGTATCTGCAATCAGAGCAATGCGACGCTACCCAATCTTCCTCCCAAAAATATGGCTCCCATTAATCTTATTTCCGATATACAGACTAGTAATCACGCACACTCATTTACTTCCCCACAGAGCCAAATGGACCCGGGCGAACATACTCACAGCTACAGTACTGCAACTAATGAGTATTATGACATTAATTTATGAAATACTGGCATTGCTCCGCGATTCTGCCATCCCTTGCTAAGATTTCTGCAAGAACGTTGTATTTTTAGGAATTATATTTAATTGTACTTGTGATAAGACTGTTTTGAATGGATTTATGGCTTTGGAACGAACTTTCTTTTAAACATGTTTATTCACTTAAATATCCTGTACTTAATTAATATTAGAAAATGTGGTGTGGGTATAATATGTAAATTATGAATAATAATATGTAAAGAATATAGCCAGTGTTGCAACTTTTAAACATAAAGATTCCTATAATTAAGGTATCTCTATGAAAAAACAGGGCTAAGATAATTTTGTGATTTGTAAGTGCACGAAACGGAAAATGACGGAAATCATTATCGGAAAGCCAGACGTAGAACTAATATAATTCGTCATATTTGTTTATTCATTAGAAGTTCTTCTCTAAACCCAAATACACTTTAACTTATTCGACACTCAAACAGGCCTAGGTACACTAAAATATTTCACAACTCATTTGCATATAAACAAATTAATAACCAAGGCTTGACTTGCAAATTGAACTACAGAATGACGCTGTACAGAATATAGTATATCGTAAATACATATTTATACAAGATCGTAAAGTAATTTAGCAATGACAGCGAGCAGTTCTGCTTGATGCGACACAAATAGCAATCTGTTAAACCCGCTTTCAATTTATGTGTCGGTCTCGTTCCAAAGAGAGGAGACGAAAAACGGTTCAAGTGGGACTTGGTCAAGGAAGTTTTGGTTCCGTACCGACTGGAATATGGTTGTTGTTGTACAGTTTTCGCCATGATAGCTCAACTGGGTTAACAGATTAATGTATCATAAATTTCACCAAAGTTACAATTAATGGTATACTATGTATAACACATTTAGCAAAAAAATACATAGATTATCTCTTTGATTACATATACATATATAAAACAAAATACAAAAAGCTCTGGACAAAAAAAATCTTACTTTTTTCATAGTGCCAAACACACTTCCCAAAAAGGAAACCTGTTTATTAGGCCCAGTATGTATTTTCAAAGCCAATACTGCTTTTTCTTATTTTGTTGGGAACTTAGGTATACTCAATTTATTTAAAGCGCTACGGAACCCTAAAAGCATGAACCACTCGTAAAGGTGACAAGCGTCCAGCCGCTAACGAGAGTGCAACTTTGAGGACTTACTGCCGTCCTCGCCGGTATATTGGAACGTAATTATCGGATTACATTGTCTTTGTGACGACTTTCACTGGCATTTTTAATTAGGATTTCAGCGAGCCCAGAACCATCGCTTTTAATTGAATTTGTTTTATGAGGTCCTTTAGTTACATGATTAATCAAATCAAAATCTCTTGTAGACACTTAATTTTTACGCGCTATTATTACCAAATTGTACATTATTACTAACACTAATTACAAAGTCGTGAACAAATTTCATACTCGCATGCCGACAAAATTAGATAGACCCTTATTGCTAACTAATAAGAAAAAATATGTCGGCTGCTCGTGTTGTAAAACATAGCGTCGAACTGATTGAATGGTGATAGCATGTTGGGATTTACAGAATGGTTGAAAATGTTATTGTTTTTTCTTTTTATTTAATGACTTAACGTAATAGCATTTCCCCACGAAGTTATAGGATGCCTAACTACTTCTAGTTAACTTAACAGGTTGAAACAAAAAGTGAAATAACTAGTCACACTATTTATTTCTATTTTTGTTTTAACGAATACATGAAAAAATTAAATATTTTTCTAACTATGATAATAATTATAAATTCATAAGGTTATGATTTCTGAGAACATTTGTATAGTAATTATATATTTGTTGTGTAGAAGTGACTTCCAATAACGTATAGAGTGTTAGATACTTTACTGATAGACGGTCATATGCAAGACGAGGGACCGACTATACTGTCAGATGTTATCAACCGCCTCAAGGCCCCTGACTAGGCTTAACAACTGGCATCCAGTGACACGGGCTGGGACCATCTGCATAAACGTTAACACAGAGATGTTTGAGATACGTCACTAAACTAAGTCGAAATCACGACCTGTATTAACAAAATCGGATAAGTGAGAGTTGGGCTCGGGGACTGGTTCTTATCAATAGGCAAAGAAGCAAAGTATATTTTCACTTAAACTAAACTTTTAAAGATGTTTTGCAGTATATGTGGCTTATATGTAATATCATGTTTACAATATACAAAATAAAAAAACGTTCGAAACATCTTTTTTTATTTTTTATTTATTTATTTATTTAGAAAGGCACACCAACAGTATACATATCAACATTATTGTAAACTTATAACTTATATATAAATGAGATCTTATATGTATACCAATAAGAGGCGTACACAGCATTCGCAGTAATATAGGTACAGCGTATGTTGTATTCTGCCTACATATGTAAATTAAAAAAAAACAAAAGAAGTATACACGAAAATAATATGAACATATCTTCTTAAAAAATAAACAACAAAGTTAAACACAATTGTACAAAAGAAAGAATTATAGGACAATTAATAATAACTTAAAATATCTTAATACTTGAGATCAGTTTGTGTTTAAAACTACGCAGCTTATCGTGAAAATATCAAACCGATCTCCTCCGTTATTAAGCTCATTATATTGTAAGCAACATCTAGCCAGAGGGGCCTGACGACCTAGGTTTGTTCTTGCAAAAGGTATGTTGAAGAGCTTTCCAACTGGATGCCGAGGATATTTAAACGGGACTGATAGCTTGACATGTTCCATGAGCGCCTCGCATTTAATACGACCATTGACGAGTCTATGCAAAAACGATAAGTCGTGAACTGTGCGGCGGTGGCGTAGTGTTGTCATCTTAATAAAACTCAATCTTTGGCTATAAGGGGCCCTGTGTGATATGCCTGAAGATATATAAGCAATATGTCGAGTAAATGAGCGCTGTATACTTTCAATTCTTTGGGATTGAACAGTGTAACCAGGGTTCCATGCCACACTTGCATATTCCAAATGACTTCGCACTAGAGCCTTGTATAATAATATTTTTGTTGAAGTCAGTCCAAAGCCAACCGAGGATCGTTTTAAGAATCCCAGCGATTGTCCTGCTTTTTTAACTATGGTATTAATATGAGATGTGAATTTTAATTGACTGTCCACTATAACTCCCAAGTCGCGAATCTCACCTACCTCTGTTAAGCAAGTGTGATTTAGAATGTAGCGTGTAAGCAATCTGTTCTTCTTTTTAGTAAATTTTATATGAAAACATTTATTAATATTTAGGGTCATATCATTATTGTTACACCAGAGATAGATACTATTTAAGTCCTCCTGAACTAAGTCCATATCATGGAAAGTAATAACTGGTTTGTATATTTTTAGATCGTCGGCAAATAAAGATATTTTACAATGTTTAATGTGTGTACTTATATCATTTATAAATATTAGAAAGAGTAATGGACCTAGGTGCGAACCCTGAGGTACTCCCGAAGTAGCACAATACTCTTGAGACTCATATCCATTTACCACAACGTTTTGAGGTCTTTTATGTAAATAAGATCGAAACCAATTCAAGAGACACCCTGTCACTCCATAAGATTCCAATTTAAGCAAAAGTAAGGAGTGATTTACTTTATCAAATGCACTTTTGAAGTCTGTATAAATGGCATCAACTTGAGCGCCCCTATCAACATTTTGTGATATATCAGAAATAAAGGCTGACAGATTAGTCTCAGCCGAACGACCACCCCGGAAACCGTGCTGGCAATCAGTGATCAGACCATCAACATGACGCCCTAACATTTGATTAACAAGTGACTCAAACAACTTTGAAAAGGTTGATAATATGGAAATAGGGCGGTAGTTTTTTATATTATCACGTGCACCCTTTTTAAACACTGGGACTATTCTCGCTTTTTTCCACTCGTCCGGAAATGTCCCATCACTTAGAGAGCGATTAATTATTAATGTTAGAGGCAATGATATAGCAGGCCCACAGCGTTTTATGAATACAGGTGGGATATTGTCGGGACCAGCTCCTTTATCTAAATCTAATCGTTTTATCTGTAATTCTATCTCAGCCTTGGTAAACTTTATATGAAGTAAATAGTTAGATGTTATCGGGGGTAAAACAGGAGCATTCACCGATTCAGAAGAACTTGGAGTAAAAATTGAATTAAAATGCAGGGAAAATAAGTTGACTATTTCGGAACCAGATGAGGCTAGAGAATCATCAAGCTGCATTTTAGAAGGAAACGTGGAGAGACTGTTACGTTTATCCTTTATGTATTTCCAGAATTATTTAACATTCTTAGAAATATTTTTTTCAATGTTAAGTTTAAAATAGGTGTAACATCTGTCTATCGATTTATGACAACGATTTCGCAGTATCTCATATTCAAGTTTATCACGTGGATTACCGTATTTGCGAAATCTCTTACGTAGTTTTTCTTTTTCACGTAATTGTTTAATTAGAGTAAGTGTAAACCAATTAGGATAGTTGGGTGACCTATATGTACGTTTAGGCACAGACCCGTCAATTATGGCGTACAGTTCATCATACAATATTTTAACCATACCGTTCACATCGTTACATAATTTAAATTTAGTCTTCCAATCTATACATTGGAGTTTATGTGCGATAATTTCATAGTCAGCCTTATAAAAGTTAAAATCCGTGCGTTCCTTAGGTTTTAAGTATTGAATATCGGAGCCCTTTAGAGTAATTAACAAATTAGGGTGTTTAAGATCCAGTTTGCTCATTAAATCAAGGGGTTGTGTGACACAAACATCTGTAATATTGCTCATTACGAGGTCTAAATATCTACCGTCAACATTAGCAATATTGTTGAGCTGATATAATCTATTCATAGACATGAAATCAATAAGTGAGTATCCCATGCTGCAATCATAGGAAGATGGTATCATATGTGATTCATTATCTATTGCCCAATTAATGAAGCCCAAATTAAAATCTCCCAGAATAACTACATTTTCAGCCTCTACTCGGTCCAGTACACTATCTACGTTCCCTAAGAAAGATGAAAGAGTCTCCGATTTGACTGGCGGAGGCAGATAGACAGCACATATTGCAATATTGTATAGAGAGTTGTTGAGTTTTATTTGCACCTTCACCCACAAGTCCTCACAGTCACTCTCCCAATGCTCAAGACGCGTAGACGGAATATTTTGTGATACGGCTATCATAACTCCCCCGCCATCCATCTTAGAGGCCCTAGAACAGTTACGATCTCTGCGATAAATTACGTATTTAGAATCTATAAATTCACTGTTGTTTATATTAGAATTTAACCATGTTTCCGTAAATACAATTATTTCGTAATTACACAGAAGAGTATTTTTTAACACGTCTTCCGTTTTTGTCCTTAATCCACGCACATTTTGGTAGTAGATTCTGATTCCCTCAACTAATGCAATCCTGTTAAGAGCGAGGAGGGGCTCTCATTAGATTAAGACTATCAAGATTACGAATTAACAGAGCCTGGCTCGATTCATCCCTCCTTGCGAAAATTTTTCCATTACGAACCCATATAAATTTATAACCTTCTTGTTTAGCTTTCTGACGAGCTGCAGCATGTATAAATTTGTTTGCTGGTGTTAAATGTTCTCCTACAAACACGGAGCTTTTGTTGCCGCCAATGCCGAGGTGATGCGACGAGAGCTTCTCTGTAGGGTTATTTTTGTTAAAACGTGAAACAGCAGCCAATACTATATCACGCTGACGGGGACTTCGCATCTTAGCTACAATTGTGCGAGGCCGATCAGATTGCTTATTCAATTTCGCGACTCTTGTGACATGGTGAATATCATCCGTATCTATTGCACAGTCAATTGTTTTGGCCAATTGCTTAATAACATTATTTAGATTCTCACCTCTATGTTCCGGTACACCATTTATTTCCAAATTAGCCTCTCTCAGGGTTTGTTCAGTTAAGTGGAATCTGTTGGAAAGCTCGTCAAACGATGATTTCAGAACCTCATTTTCCCTTTTAAGGTGAGATATTTCGGCAGACTTGTTTTGCAGATCAATCCTCATATCTTCATATTGCTTATTGAAATATGAAATGGTTTCGTTAAATTCTGCCATGCGTTCGTTCATTGTTTCAAGCTTGATGGTCACTAGCTGTGTAATTTTATCTTCAATTGTTTGTGATAGTTCTTGTTTCAATATTTTGCGAAGGGACTCCTCAGTCACATATAAATCGCTGGTCTGTTTATGAGAAGATAATTGCTGCTGTTTTGACCGCATGGTAACAAAGCTTATTTCGGCATTAGCGTTCTCAATATTGTCGTCTACCTTTTGTTGGATTGGTGGACGGAGCGGAGTGTTAGTATTGTCGCTTTTAGGCTGACGGCTTCGGCATTCGGGGCACTTCCAGTTAGTCTTGTGTTCCTGGTCCATCTGGTTAAAGCGTTTTGTTCCTACGTTAGCGCACAGTAGGTCATATTTAGACGTACAACCAGAGCATACTAGGAAATCCTTAGTAGTTATAGCATTTCGACATCCTGTACATTTGCTTAAAGCCGGCGCCATCTTTAGTTAGAAGAGTTTCACTTTATTTTTCAAAATAATAATTCGAAGAATAAATCCATCCAGCAAGTCGCAAGCGTCAAAGCTGTGTCAGCGCTGTAAGTGGCCAATTCCCAGAGAGCCAGAGCCGCAACCCATGCAAGAAGCGGTGTAAGGAGTGCGTATGTGTGCGTAGAAGCGGGCGCTGCGCGAGTTGTCGTAGGTCAGGGTCAAATATGGAGTTATCGAATATTTTGGATGAAAAATCGCTTGTACTTACGATTTTGGGTGAATTTCGAAAATTCAAAGGTATCACTAAATAGCTTGTAATGTACCCTTTCCAATGATATATAGCACTCACAATTATAATAACTTTTTCCACTTGTCTTGAATAAAAATATGAGGAGAAACGAAATACGTGTAGCCTAGCGTAATGACGTATTAGGGATGATCTTAATATTAAAGTAAAAATGTTGGCTAGCTATCGATAACGGTGCAAGACCGGTGACTTAATATGTTTTTTAATTAAAAATTAATAAAATTTCTTATATAAAACCACAGATTCACTACGCCCCTAAAACACCTGTAAGAACGGAACCCTAATAAATGGCATATAAACACCGAAAGATATCAAAACCATAATTGCACAAAGTGTTTTGCTTTCATACCTGTAAACCGGAGATTTCGCTCAAACATGGACCTTATGAGCGTGCAGATTAATAGCGTAGTGTAAAACATTACTTTGTACAATGCTTCGTCTTTTTATGAAGCCCAACGATTCTTTTTATGTGGCGCTTCCCGCGTTCACTTAATTTTATTGCTTCTGGTTGCAGGCCGCTGTTGTAAATAGATTACTCGATTGTTTTACTAAACGCCGTATAAGCGTTTGGGAGAAGGGTGAAATTTAATAACGCGTTTACAAAATGTTATTTAAGTTTATGCTCTTTTGTGTTATTTAAAAAAAATGCTTCATTAGGAAGATATATATTTAAATTTACTGTCATAATTACACAGCTTCATATTTATATTACCTTTATATTATAAAATTATATCGTTAGTATCATACCGATATAGCAAGAATTATTAAAGTGAAATATGGTGCTGCGTAGATAAAAATAAAACTATTCATCTTGTGCAATATACACAGAAAACTAATATTTTAGGAGAATGTAGGATTTTTTGCGGTCTTTACAAGGACAATATCTACTACATTGCTACAAATCAGGACTAAGATGCGACTATGCGACTATGACCATAGACTCGCGACCAATATTATTAACACTGAAACATCTCGGAATACAAATATGGTTTAGTGTAATTTAGTTGTATTTACACATTAGGTACAACTAAAATTTTGCACAATTAATGTCAATACTTTTGTTGAGTTATACATAGGCTCTACCAAATTCATTGCTCAGTTCGATATTATTTTGTACGTAAGTATCTTAAGGTGTTTATAGAATGAAAGAGATACAACAAATATTTATAAATTTCTAGCTTGAAACTAAGAGCACAATCAGTACAAGTACATCATCTCTACCTTTTATCTTATCTTCATGTGACTGTAAGATAAATTTCTTGTAGATTACTAATAATTCCGCAGGTACTCAATGTTCACTGTTTTGACTAACATTGACTTAACCTCAAACCGAGCAAAAGGTAGAAATTAAGAACGCGTATGCCTTTAATTTATCCTCGTAACCACTTGACACATATAGGCATTTATCTCGTCGGGTTAATTTTCCGGGTCAGGCGTCCGAGGCACGGTCGTTCGGGTGAATTCAATCAGAACCAACAACCTAAGTAATCTCGTCGGCAGTGAAAACGATTGCGGACGAGTGTGTATTGAGTTGACCGGCGGTCGAGAGCCAGGAGGGCCCTCGCGGTCGCCGCAAACTTGAGCCCGACAAAACTGTTTACAGCACAAGAATATTGAAATACGATTTAACAATTTTCTGAAATTGCCGTCGGATACAGTTTTGAAGATGTTTTGGTTTGAGGTGGACCACAGGTTGACATTCGTTATTGGAGATACTGAGCGAGATGAAATTAGTTCTTTAAACTCCTCTATTTATATATTCTAGTTGGAGAGCTTACTGGAATATTGATGTTATTGTCAAAGCGACGCCCAGGGCTTTAACAGTCCTATCAATATTACAGCATCGCTAATGAAAGCTGCAGAATATTAAGTCACCAAGGATAAACGATAAAATAACAGCGACTACAACCAGGCTTATGTTATAATCTGTATTATATTTTGAGGATTTGGAGGGCCGAATTATGATATGAATCATCTGCTATAATATCAAATCAAAGACTATAATCATTTTTCAAAGCAAAGCTTCCGACCTGAAGCATTTCACAATGAGCCCAATACTGTAAATGAATTGCCATTTCTTTAATTATACTTACCCATACCTCTCCCAATGTTAATAGATCCAATAAAACGGGGATAAAAGGCCATTTTATATAACCACACCAGCTCACCTGTACTTATACTCGTACAATAGGAATACAAAGGACAATATCCTTTTTAAATCCGCTCCGTCAAAGAGAGCCGTTTACAGAGGCTAGAGAACTTTACCGTGCCATAATATTTTGTATTCCAAATAAATCCTAATAGAGGTTATTCTGCATATAAATGTGATATGGACGCACATATCCAATAAAATTGGCACCAGAGTAAGATAAAATAGGAAGGACGATGGATTTGGACGTTCCAATGAGGGTACTCGAATCTAAAAAGAGATTCGTATTGGAAAAGACCTCTTTGAAGAAATTGTCCACAGTCCTGTATATAATAAATGTTGTCCTTATAGGAAAAGATCAGAAAAGAACAATCCCAATTGATCGTATACAAAACGTCAAAAACCCTTAAGAGAGATCTCAATGTTTTTCGTTTAGCACAGCATCGAGCGGTGGTAGCTCAATGGTTAGGACACGCGCCTCTTAACCGAGGAGTGCGGGTTCAAACCCGGGCACGTACCTCTGGATTTTTCAAGTCTATGTACGTATTTATACCACCAGCTCGACGGTGAAGGAAAACATCGTGATGAAACCTGCAAATTCAAACAACTTTGGATTTGTAACCATGATCCAAAAATTGTCTGGTTCCCCTATCTTAGGGTTACGAAGGTCAGATCGGCAGTCGCTTCAATGTAATTACTAGACTCGCTAAATCGTGGATCATGGTCTAAGCGGACCCCGTCTAAGCACGGGACATAACGCTAGGAAGATGATGACAGCATCCTCCTTGCCTGATAGTAAATTAATTATAAATTAATGAAACGAAATTAAGAGATCATATAACAATGTTTATGCACCAAAGCTACTCAAAATAATAAAGCAATAAATATTTTACAGCACAAAACTAAAAAAGATGTTCAGTCCAGCAGAGTTACCGCTTCGTATAATCTTCATTAAGCGGAGGTTAGCGTCATAATAACATGACGTAGTGGGCACAAGTAGCCACCGTTTACACGCTGCGGGCGACGATTTAAGTGAAACAGACAACCGGCCACTTAACCTTCGCCGCTTGTTTAAAGGGAAGGCAAAATATTGAACCTCGTTTGAGGTAAAAAGAAGAAACGCATCGGAACTCCGAAGCTATACTTTTTGTTTGGCTCTCAAGTCGCCGCAGTGTTCTTTGCCGTTGAAACAACACCTCGAAACGTCCAAGGCTTCAAAGGGCTTGAAAAGTAAAGAAAATATCCTTGTTCATTGTTTATTTTGTGGGCAAACTGTTTTTCAATTCTTGGGTATTTTCAAATGGATATGAGAAAACTGCAAATATTGGATAGTTCGATCAAAATATACCAATCGCAATTCGCCTAGAAATTTCTGAAATAGCAAACGTGTAAGTATTTTTGACAAATCGAACGGTTTGACTAGGAATTTTAACATCAACAAAAAATATATGATAATACTTTGTCGCTAGGAGTAAAGCATCTAAATATGAGGGACAAATCTCCACTTTTATAAGATCAGATTTGTAAATAAATATCTCTGGCTCCAGCTCTCTATAACGTATACTCTAGTTCTGGCGAGTTTATTCAAATAAACAAAAATTCAATTTCGAGTTTATTCAATAAATCGCTCCCATCATTTTCAATAACCGCCGCTTAAATGCCATTATCACTGACTTCAAAGTAGAAAGTGTTTGTGATGACTAATCTCGCTAAGTAATGGTTATCAGTGCACTTCATGACGCCCGGCCATCTGGACACCGAGGGAGTTGACTCAATTACGTTTTAGAAAGTCTGTCTGTCTGTGCTTCCAATATAACTTCCATTCATATTAGTGAACGCGTGTCGGCGCACTGGAACAAGCCTGGGGCCTGATTACGTCAATTTACATGAATTAAATAAATCAAGAATTGTTGTGCAGGATTGTTACGTTTGGTTGCACTTGCTTCTCATTTATTTTGAATTGTTGTATGTAAATTTCTAGATTTATTACCATCGTAACTAAAAAAGGACTCGAGAAAGAAAAATGTCGGGAGAGGTTTAAGTAGCAATGAGATCCAAGTGTACAATGTACTTCATTTAAGTTATATTGAATTTGAACTTAAACATATTTTTTACTAAAATTGTACACATTTTTCATGACGAAAGCTGCATATTCTAATAACTATAGATGTATGATATGATAATAACAATTTAGATCATGGTGATTTGTATAATGCCACCATGATCTAAATTGACAAGCTCGATGGCGTATTCAGTAGTGACCCTGCCCCATGCGCCAAGAGTTGTGGGTTCGATTGAGACTTGTGTTTGTTCTGTGTCTGGGTGTTAATATCCAATATTTGAGTATATATTTGTAATACCACTGTTGATTCTGATATCCGTAACACAAGTGCTTAAGCTACTTACCTCGGAGTCAGATCAATGTATGTGATGTCGTCGGATATTTATTTATATTTATTAATTGTTTGGTTGTATGACTACGAATACTAACTAGATACAAAAGATCACACAAGCGGTCGCTTCAATGTAAAAACCAGACTCACTAAACATACATCTTACCGAATATACTTAATAATATTATAAACGTGAAAGTTTGTATGGATGGATGGATGTGTGGATGTGTGGAAGAGTAACAAACATCCGTTACTCTTTCACGCAAAAAGTACTAAATGGATTTTAATAAAACTTTGCAATAATATAGCTTATACATTGGAATAATACTTAAGCTATTTCGATGTACCATCTGAGTAAAGCCGCGGGCAGAAGCTAGTCCTAGTCTAAGAAGAGGACATAAAGCGAGAAAGATAACGATTGAAAAATGCTTACACGTTTTTGAATACGTTCAGGACGCATCTTAAATATTGAAAAATGCTTAATGCGTCCTGAACATATTCAAATATGGAACTATAGAATACCTACTTCATATTAAAATTAGCCCAAATAACTACGCTTGAACATAATTATGTTAAATTTGTGTCTAATCTTTGCCAAATCCCGCCAAATCCTTTCTATTGTGGATACCTCAGTTTTAAAGACTCCTTAGTGTCTCAAAATAGATTGCATAATGTTTTCGAAAGAAAACACTAAATGTTTGTCGCAATAAAGATTTGTGGGATAGGGCAGTAAAACCTTATACAGTTCAATAAAAATATGTTAGCATATCTGCCTCACACTGCGGACCACCTACGAATCGACTTTATTATCGTGACGAAGTGGCCAGATAGTGTTCTACGCTCGGGTTCACTGTTTCCATTTCCAGTGTATTGATTCCCAGTATGTTGCATGAATTGAGAATGTCGGCATGAGTAACCTACCTTACGTGCGGAAGCTGAAACATTTAAAATACAAATCCTAAACATTTATATTTTAAATGTGTCAGCTTTCAACCGCAGAAATGGTTGCCATGGTATTTATAGGTTTCAGTATTTAAAATATATATTTTTTTGTTCAAAACTGGCCACACAATCACACTACCTGTTTAATGTATTAAAGCTTGTCATATCATAACCCATGTATTCCCTAAAGGGGACAGCAGAGACCAAGAGCAGTAAGCTCCCTTATCTCTTAAACTCCTTTTGTCGGGCAAAATATAACTTTAAATGAACGTGCGTCACAAAAAAATTAAAGATGTTTTCAAAGAATACTTTCATTGAAGCATGTGAACTGTTTTCTAATTATATTTTATTCATTAGTAATCTAATCTATATTATTAAAAGATATGTATTTTTACTGATAAAATGAAAACATAAATATCCTGCAAAGTAAAAAACACAATTTGCTTTTGTACAGAAAAATGCAAACACGTTATGGTTTTATTACACAATATCTATCTTTAATCACTTTATATAATGCGGCAGATATTGCTAATGGCTTACCTTGTTATCTTATCACATATGATAAACGTATAAGGGCTTACCTGAAACAAAATAAAGATATGTTATCTAGCTAATCATATTGATATTGTTTGAATGAGATTAGCTTTACATTTTTATGAAGTAACATAACTTACAAACTCAAAAACGAATCAAAATATAATATATCTTTATTACAACCACAGACCACAGAAATACTCCGTGATAACAACTAATTGATTCCCACATTAACCTAACAAATGATTTAAAAGTTCAAAAATGTCTTATAAGTAGCCATTATCCAAATCAATACATACATTTATTACCAAGGTGCCAATTGCCTCGAATAAAGAAAAATAATTGCATATACCATCAACAACTATTCGTCAAATTGGCACCGCAATTTTTACGTTCAAACTACCTAAGCCGTTGCGCCAGTGGGGTTGAAAAACTCAAGTAACTTTAAACAACAAAGTAAGCGCCATTTTACATCTAATCTTAAGGTATAAATCCATTTACAAAATAAACTTATCCTCGTCTACACGATTCTCAGTCGTAATTGTTCCGGACTAACTCACTAAAAACAACATTATCATTTCTTCATCAAAAACCAATTTAACTTTTAAGTTTGTAGGGCACGCGAGTTCATACATCCCCGACTAAAACCAACTAATTTGGATAATGTTAATGATGGAAATTTGCGCCAGAAATGTTCCAGCCACTAATATATGGAACTGACTGGTCGGATTTTAGTTGGAAATGGGTTTAAGCGTTTTGCACGTTAGGCTCATTTATCTTGTCCAGTTATCTTGAGCGAAGAGAGCAGTCGCCTGCCGTTGGGTGTTTAATATAGCCCGATACTAAAGGATAACGGACTTTGAACTCATATAGTTTTCTTTTAAATTTTTACAGTTTGCTAATAAATCTGATATTTGGTATATTGCTTACTTACCCTATAAAACAGTAGGTTTTGTAACATTCTAAGATGTTCCTTGCAAAATAAAATTTTGAATCAGACTTTTAACAGTTGTTGGAAAAATATTGCTTCGTGTACCTATTATTCAATATTATCAACACTATAATCTAATCACAATCGCTTTATCTTGCTTTCGGAGTTAGTTGTACCTTCCATCATCAGCTCACCAACATAAAATGATAAGTACCATGCGTAAATACTTGAACAATCTTAGAAAATGTCTAAAACACATTGTACACACGTGCCTATAAAGTTTGAGGGTTGCCCTCGATTTCCCTGGGATCCCTTCATCAGATCCTGACTTGGTGGCAATGGGACCAATTCGGGAGTAAACCCTTTCGATTAAAAAAAAAATTTGGAAATCGGTTAAAAATTCTCGGAGATATCGAGTAACATACATAAAAAAAAAAAAAAAAAAAAAAAAAAAAAACAGTCGAATTGAGAACCTCCTCCTTTTTTTGAAGTCGGTTAAAAAGGCGCGCAGTAATGTTATCAACTGAATTATTGCTCTAAAGTTTGGTGAGAGATGATGAAATGACGTCACTTTTATTTAACGTATCGTTCGAATAATATTATTTTTGTCATTACTGCCCACATTGGCAACCTAGTTATTATTTTCCGCACATATCAAGTAATTCAATCGTGATTATTTTTATCAATATCACTTCTAAAGGTGACCGTATAACACAACGTAAGAAGCTATTACATTTTATGAAGAGGCGTAAAATTACATAACATTAATAAAAACCGAAGAATCATGTCACGAGCTAATTAAGCGAGCATCGAATAATCTCATTAATCAATAACACAACCTCTTCAAATATATTACAATTTCTAATATTAACTCACACGGGATACTCATAAGGGATAGTTAATTATCTAATAATTACCGTCGGCTCCCCGCCATTGGCTAGATAAATCGTTCCTACAGCTTAATGCCTTAATATAATAGATCCCAATAATATATTGACGATCTTGATCAAAATCGTATTGTTATATGAAAGATAATATGAGCCGTATAGACAAAGCATATTTCGGGACGGTTACAGCGGAATTATTATGTTGTCCCTTGCAAATGATTTGGTACACCTTCTGATCTCCTTTGTTACCATGGGAGGGTTTGATAAACATTGGGCATATTCAGCTATTATAATTGGGATAACATCCGTCATTAATTTTATTGTTGATACCATGACGAATGCTGTTGTCTTTTTATTTTGGGCAATAAGAAAACCTACCTACGGGTATTTTTATAAACAAATGAACACAGTTTTAAAACGCTTTCAGAGAATCTACGAGGAGGATTTCCTGTTTTAGATTATATTCTTTAATGTTTTTATAAATCACTATAAATATCATCGCTGTGGCTTAAAATAAGAAATGAAAGCACAATAGTCTTATTCTCAGTAGTTCCTCAGATATTTTCTGACGGACGACAAAGCGAGATCAATACGGCCCTCAAGCCTTTAAACCGTTTCCGCGACTTCTCCTTTGTAAATACCCGCATTGTGTAGCAATAAAATAGTGAGGTCTTTTAAAAAGGGGTTTTCTACCTTCAAGAATTTCCTTTCTGTTCATGGAGGCAGAGGCCCGCAGGCGCACTAGCGTGCCACGGTCTCTACCGAATCATTACTTATTTGACTATCTTTGAAGTCCCTGTTAAAAGTCCCGTAATTACGACAATACGTTAATGCATTTCGCCGCACTTAAGTGATTGCCTAATATAGAATAGGCGCCTTATCCAGTTTGAGGCCAATTGTAAGTCAAACGTCATAATTGAATTGTTTACGGTGCGGCACGTTTCTGATGTTTAGATTCACAGTGCGCGTCGTTAGTATTTGTCAATAATGGTAATAGAATGCAATACTGGACTTGGGAATTGTAAAGTAGCGTTCAGTTGCTAAATAGGCTTACGAGCCACTTAAAGTGAAGCTATAGGCTGTATTCATTGTGATAGCTGCAACTTTTTTCGTCGTATACGTCAATAGTGTTTGTGTCATTAAATTGTCATGAGTTCAATCTACTACTTGCTAGTCACGACATCATTTTATATTTTTGTGTAATTTTTTTTTTAGTTTAAAGATTAGTATAACCGATACCGTTTCTATCAAATAATATGTCTTTGAATATTTACCAACACTGATGTTTATTAGTTATTATTAATAATCCATGACCGTTTCAAATCTGTAGCCACATACTTTTTCCTAAGATTGTCTCAAGTAGTAACGATCCCTTAAATTTTTGTAACGCTGAAAATTACGCAGGTAGTTTATTTTTCTTCTCATCTATAAACAAATTAGCGTCCACTCCTTATTGTATATACATAAGAACACATAGCTTATTGAATCTATAGCGTATCTTTCACCATGAGTGAAATCTTAATGTTTCAAGACCACGTTTACTCAGTGCCATGCGCCCCATGGTGGGTGGGTGTGACCGTGAGAAACAAATAGCCAGTGTCGCGCTCACGGTCCCCCATCCCAGTGAGGAATTGAGAATGCTGTTATAATTACTTTTAAGGCAATCGCCGTTCATTGCTTGTCACGCGTCATGAACGAATAATAAAGTTACTGTCGTGTTTATTCACTTGATATGTTTGAATTTGAAAACGTGAAAATACTTTATGATGTTGGTTATCTTTTCGGCATAATATTATACAGATACAGTATGGATAAATAGTCCAGTAAAGTAATTGTAAAAAAGGTCTTAACTTTTACTGTATCCGTCATATTTGATAAAGCTATTGATATCTTTAGATAAGTATTTGTCTAAATATCTTTATTCTTTCGAGAAAAGTCATACTTAGAGTAAGTACAAAATGGCGTGCATAATAAACGGTAAAATCTATGAAAAATCTCCTTGCAAGGCAACTCGCCAATAGGATTTTCGACTTTTGCTTTATCATGTATATTCTAACTTACACTCAACATTGTTTAGGCATGACTTAGCGTAGAGTTCCTTTGCCGTTATGAAATGAATTCCTCAAGACACAAATTGGCCGATAGTCAGACGGTCGTAAACCGCGCAGAGTCGACGCCCATTACTGTGGGATTTGCGTAGAATGCGCACATTAAACTTTACATTTTCTTGGTCAGTAGGTGTGTTTAATAAGGTAGATGGCAGTGGAAGCTTTGATTACTTTAAAGGGTATAAAAAGGATAAGGAGGGAAAGATTATTTAACAATGCAAGGTCACGTTATTAATTTACTTCGTGGCAAAGTGTTGTGCATACGATTTAAGATCAACCCAAATTAAAAGTATGATTTATATTTAAACAAAATAATTCGAATAGAGTGGAGTAAAATATCCATAATTATACTAATTATAAAGGCCTTTAATTTTTTTTTCCCATATTTATATTAATGAACGATTTCGTTTTAAATCGATTCTCAAGTTTGGATTTGATATCCGGAATACAATTTTTGTTTGTAATAAATGTAGTCTATAGCTTAGAGGATGATATTTTCCTTACCAAATGATGCACCAACAGAGATCATATTTAATAAAAGTGCGATTAGTAATTTAGGCTGTTGAAACAAGTTTAATAACATCCGCAAAAAAAAAATTTAGATAGGCAAATTTTGTTTGCAATATTATTTAAACTTTATAAATAAACTACAATAATTTACGTATTGCCCTTCTCTTCCAATTGCGCGCTTGCCATTCTGCCCGCACACATTTTTATGTATATAATGCCGGCCGTACGGTATAATTTCCGGCAGCTATATTGCAGTGGATTTATGTGATTTTTATCTTTTTCCAGTTGGGGTTGCGGCGGTGTCATGTTACATTTTTCTGTTATCAGATTAATTTTTCGCCCTTAACATTTTTCTATTGTTTCCGCTCAGCTCTCGATCCACCCTATTATCTTTTAGCTGTTTTATTTAATGACTCTTTTAACAATGCGAAAGTGGGTTATTAGCAGGTTTTCTTATCCAAATAATAATAATATAATCCCGATTGTTGATATTCTACGTGTATGTTAGGTCATTTATCCGTATAATTTATTCGTATTAATATCATGATAATGATATAAAAAAATAAATGAAATCGGTAAAGTCGTTCTCAGGTTATGGCATGACAAAGGAGAATATGAATATCATTTTATAAAAGTAGAATCATGGAATTTTTTTATAAATATAGATTTAAAAGTGATTAAAATGTTATTAGTAACTTGCCTTTACAAAAACAAAATACAAAAAGATATTGTAAATGGACTCCTTAGCAGAGCGTAGTTTCGATCTACGGACCTCTGGGTTATGGGCCCAGCACGCTTCCACTGCGCCACTCTGCTGTTGAAGCACTCGACGAATTTATGGAATAAAAGCTTTTGTATAAATAATAACAAGGGACTAATATTTTTACAGGGTAATTATTAACTCACTTTAGAGTTATTTACCAAAAACGATTTGTTACGTTAGGTGATAATGTTACTTAGTATTATTATAAATACTTCTGCGTCAGTTTGTTCTGTTTTCACAGCCGAACTAGTGAACAGATTGCAATATAGGTACATACATAGATTTTTTCCCGGAAACATAGATAAATAAATGTATCAAATGGTGTGTTAGCTATAATTGACAAATTTTATATTAATAGTTCTACGTACTTTTTCTTTCCCAATTACCTATTTACCTACTATAATATAATGTAGCTACTACGCTTAACATATTGTTATATACAGGTACACAACTTATATCCACAGATCAAGTTTAAATTTGGAATTGGTCAAATTGTTAATTCTTGTTATGTACAAACCAAGGTATAAATCAGTAAAATAAATAAATATCAGACTACCACATTGTTCTGATTCTGAAGTAAGTAGCTTTACCACTTGTGTTACGGATACCAGAATCAACAGCGGTATTACCAATATATCCATAAGTATTTGATAATAACACCCAGACACAGAACAAACACAAGTTATTCCTCACACTAATGTTTGTCCTTGGAGGATCAAACCCACAACTCTTGGCGCATGGGGCAGGGTCACTACCGAATGCGCCATCAGCGCATCGAAGTCAGCAAAGAAAGCATTATTTTACAACTGCTTTCTAGCATATCGCAAAAGATGACTATTTTTTGGTATATTGGGTGGTGTTTGTGATTGTGTAGGCGACGAGCTAGCTACTTGTCATTATTTTTTCATAATTTGCTATTAAACTCCATTGAATTTTTGGCTTAAGTGACATGATTTTGCTGCTCCTTTGACACTGCCTAAGTACTTATTTTAAACTTATTTGGGCTGGGATGGTATGTATGTATACAGAAAACATAAAGCGATTATAACACTGTTAAGAACCCAGCAAGACCTTTTACTACATCGCGGCTGCAGCATGCCGGTAAGTAGGTAAACGTAATTTGTTAGTACGCCTGCGCAGGACCGGGCCGCCCACGCACTGCGCCCGCGCCGACGTCTTCTCACGCCGTGACTCATGCACTATCATAATTTTGTATTATAAACACGCTGATAACAGGACTCTGCTTCGAGTTCGGGATATTCATGGGTCATTTATGTTAAGTATAGGTTAGTGAAAGAGGACAACGAAAAATGTTTAAAATGTCTTGCCCGTAAAATATACAGTATTTTCTTAAGAGATTTTGTCAGGCTGTATGTTTAACTTTCATTGTAATTTACAAATATAGTGAAAAAAATAAGAAGTTAACTTTGAAAAGGGTTATTAATCATCCTTTCAAATAAAAATCTTACTGAGTACCTATATAACATTTATTATTAGAAAGTATTTAACGTAAAAACTAATTTCATGGATTTTAGTCATGACGTGTCTGTTACAATATTAAGGTATTCATGGTATATTAAGTATATTGATATATGAGACCTGAAGGCTATCTAGAACAGCATAGGTACGTAATAATTTAATTGGTGCCGGAACTAGGGTTGCCAACTACACTATAAAATATTGTGATGTGCTATATTTCAGATCTGTGTACTGTAAACTATTGCAGAAATATGAATATAGTACGCAAAAAAACTTTATTTATTCTATACCTAAAAGCAAATATCTTGTCTATTTTTTAATTTTCCATAAAATTCAATTTTTTTTTTTTGGAGTTTACTATATTTTTAGAACTTCGTTTGAAAAATACTATATTTCTTCAAAAAAATACTGGCATCCCTAGCTAGAACGCACGTTATAGGTAATAATATCTGCTTGATACTCCGATACAATTAATGTATGCAAACTCTAGGTTATCTCTCTATGCAAAATTGAGCTATTATCCGATGTGTTTTTCCATTGTCATTTACCTACCTATTATTCATAGTATTTACAGCGACTTAAAGAAACGATACAAGAACTTCGTCACCTTTCTCTTATATTGGTACATAAATGTGTCAGGCTAGCCACGCCGCTAATACAAATTCGGATATTTTCCTTATGACCATAGACATACTTCAATGTAATCAGGTGGCACATGTTACAATTAGATAAGTTTTCTTTTGGAGAAGGTTCTTGTGGATTATTATCTACTAAAAACAATTCCCGAAGGGGTATGTGGACAAACTTTATCTACTTTTGGCAAAAGAAACTGGATTGGGCTAGATGTAAGTTAATGAAAAAGTAATGAGGAGTGGCTAGCTTGTTGCCTACATAACCACATACACAAGACCCGATACACCATTAGTCGCCTTTTACGACTTGCTAAGCAAGGAACACAGTAGGCACATTCTGCCCCAGACCAACACGGGGCTACGAAAAATACTCCCACATCCTAACTAAATCAAAGAAGATTGACAGAACCGAAAATCTCCAAAAATTTTGGCAGTTCCGTCAAATGCCTAATTCGTTTTACCGTCAAGGTTGTCAACGTAGATACGAGTAGTAAGCCAAAACAAGATGGCAGTCATATTTTTTATCTAAGACATGATGATAATATAGTCGAAACGATTTATTTGTTTGTTTTACTTATCTCTCGTTAACTAAGGGCTAATGTACACTGTGTGTATTAAAGAGGACGCGAGTTATACAGAACTTAAACGTGTCAATACGAGTCGAATATAAAATATGTTGGTACTTTTAAGTAACAACTGATTTGCCCTTTTTCACCAGATCAAAATGAAAAACGTTTGTCAATCCCACGCGAAAACGAATTAAGTCGTAATGATAACAAAATCTTTGATCTGGTCTCTTAGGTAACCTACTTAAGAAACCCGAACAAGCGATAAGGTATATTACGATCGACCGATAAGATGTTTTTTATACATAAAAACTGTGATATGTATTAGGTGATCAAAACGTCAAAACGCGAACGCACAGTGCAAAAACATGAGTGCGCATGAGCTCTGCTAGGTAACCATGATGGATGATTTAAACTACTATTATGAACTACACTTACTAATATTATAAAGCTGAAGAGTTTGTTTGTTTGTTAGCTTGAACGCGCTAATCTCAGGATCTACTGGCCCGATTTGAAAAAAAAGAGGAAGGCTATAGGCTATATGTATAACATTAACCGTAAACGCAGGTGGAACTGCACAGCTAGTATTATATAACTAGTATGATGATCACGATTGTAGGAAATCTCCAATAAAACTACCATATACACTTAACTTAGTATTTTATTCACACTGATCACTGATCACAATATTCTAATGAACTACACTCCGTCTTTACACTTTCACAGCTTGTAATTACACTTTCACAGCTAATAACAGAATGCCCCTCCCAACCACGTGCCCCTGCTTTTATACACGAGTTTTACAAACTTGGCACGTGGCGCTAGTGTCGTTTCCAATTAAATTATTTATTTAATATTAGCATAGCAGTATTTGTCGTTAGTATTTGATTATAATTATTTTCTGAATATTTAATTATTTAACACATAAATAGAACTCATACTTATAAATACTATTCATAAAGCGATTTACCAGATACCGGAAACAAGTTAATTTATTTTGTGTTACTATGAAAGTTAAGACATGACTTCTAATAATTAAGTAAATATGCTTATGTTTTAAACATAGATATATATTAAAATAAAGATCATTTTTATATGCTGTAATTGTAATTTATTAATTGATTCTACTCTAAAATAGAAACGGAAACGGAACCTCTTTGTTTTAAAATTAGCTTGATAATACAAATTATTAATTTTAACAGTAATTATTGTTAATAATTTATCAAAATCTTATAATCATGTGTAATAAAATATAAAATATTTTAGCAACCAGTATTTGTAATTATATTAACTTATTGCATTGAAAAATAGCAACGGAAACGGAACCCATTTTTAAGAGTAACTCAATCGATAGATTTAATTATTGCAATCGGTTCATTTTTATAGAAATAATTGTCAATAATTTATCAAAACCTTACACTCGACCATCCTGATGCCATGTGTAGCCCCTACACATGTATCCGGTGAAACCTTACACTCGGTTATATAACACAAACTTACGGTGTAAACTGCGCTGAGTATGCTTTGATAAATCATTTCTTTCTGATAAATTTAGATATAAATCGACTCATCAATCAGTTCCCGGTTTTAAATCTTTACCCCAATTCAACAAAATCAATAATGATGTATCAACGAAATTAACTATACCGACAACAAAGCATTCTCGAAAAATTCACTTCGAGACTAGCATATACTTCTCTAAGCATTCTCGAAAAATTCACTTCGAGACTAGCATATATGTACTTCGAAAATTCACTCGAAGCATTCTCGAAAAATTCACTTCGAGATTAGCATATACTTCGAAAATTCACTCGAAGCATTCTCGAAAAATTCACTTCGAGACTAGCATATACTTCGAAAATTCACTCGAAGCATTCTCGAAAAATTCACTTCGAGACTAACATATACTTCGAAAATTCACTCGAAGCATTCTCGAAAAATTCACTTCGAGACTAGCATACACTTCGAAAATTCACTCGAAGCATTCTCGAAAAATTCACTTCGAGACTAGCATATACTTAGAAAATTCACTCTAAGCATTCTCGAAAAATTCACTTCGAGACTAACATACTTCGAAAATTCACTCGAAGCATTCTCGAAAAATTCACTTCGAGACTAGCATATACTTAGAAAATTCACTCTAAGCATTCTCGAAAAATTCACTTCGAGACTAACATATACTTCGAAAATTCACTCGAAGCATTCTCGAAAAATTCACTTCGAGACTAACATATACTTCGAAAATTCACTCGAAGCATTCTCGAAAAATTCACTTCGAGACTAGCATATACTTCGAAAATTCACTCAAAGCATGGAAAAACTACAGTACAATTACTACAATTCAACTCATCAAAACTAACGAATCCTTTCAGAAAATTCACTTTGAAGACATTATGTCGTACTTGTTAAAACGGCTTAGAGAGTCAAATGGGCCAATCAATCAAATAAGCAACTATCCTGCATGGTCATCGTCACTTTCATTTGCCATGTCTATGTCATCATCATCTACCTCTACAACGTCTAATGCTGCTATGTGTATCCATGGTTGCATCCTATCTGCAGCTACTGTCGTTCCGCGCTTATTCTTCATACCTTCAAATCCTGGTACTGGTGCTAACTTATATCGATCATTGCCTAAAATCTTTGTAACGCGATATGGACCTTCATATACGGGTAAAAGTTTTGAACTTTTGCCATTGTTCTGAAAAGCAGTCTTTGTAATTTTCACTAAATCACCTTTGCTGTATGTACGAGCTGGACGTCTACCCCTATCATAATATTCTTTTTGAGTTGCCTGTGCCTTATCAATATTTTCTTTAACCTCACGACGTAACTCAGACAGTTCAACAACTTCGCGAGTCTCGTCAGTTATTTCGTTAAGTATTGGATTCATTTCACTAGACATACAAGTGCCAAACATGATTTCAGCAGGAGCTCTGCCAGTAGATTTTTGTACTGTATTATTTAATCCCCATTGTATTCTACCTAATTTATCATCCCAGTCCTTTTCATCATGTTTTAAATTTTGTGCAGTTAGAGAATCGATAATGGTGCGATTGTATCGCTCGACTTGTCCATTGGACCTTGGACTGGCTACGGCATTCAAAATGTGTTTGATGCCTCTGTTCAGACAAAATTTTCGAAACGCATGGGATGTAAAGCAGCTACCTCTATCACTAATCAATCTTTCCGGAGACCGAAATGTATCAAAAATATCTTCCAAAATTTTAAGTACATTTTGGGTTCTGGTGTTTCTAACAGGTTTTATAAATATAAATTTAGTGAATGAGTCTACTACAACTAATAAGTGAGTGTACCCTCGCTTTGATTTCACAAAAGGCCCTAGATGGTCGATGTGCAATGTATGGAATGGTTTTTCGATTTTACAAACAGGGTGCAATAATCCTTCTTTATTATTTGCGGTTTTCTTGGCGAATGCACATTCCATGCACGAGCTGACATACTTTTTTATGAAGCGTCGCATCTTAGAAAACCAATATTTACTCTTTATTCTATCCAAAGTTTTGTCAAAGCCTACATGACCAATATCGTCATGGTTCATTTTGCACACCCGCCATCGTGCGCCCTTTGGAATCACCCAACGGATATTATCTTTGTCACCGCCTAAATATCTAAATAACTTATTATTCTGAATGAGATAGTTATCTTTTATGTATTCGAGTCCTTTTCCATCTAAATTACTGCCAAGAATATCTCGAATCCTACAAAGCTCTGTATCACCTAACTGTAGAGTGAGTAGCCAATCCTGATCGCTAATTGTCATAACTACTGAGTATGATTCTGGGTCATGATTTTCCAAGTTTGTGGCTGGGTTGCGGGAGAGTGCATCGACATGAGACATTCTTTTGCCTGCCCTATATTCGATCGAGCAGTCGTACTCTTGTAAAGCTAGCCACCAACGGGCTATTCTAGGCACTAGGTCACGCTTTTGAAATGTTGATCGAAGTGCGCTACAGTCAGTTATTATTTTAAAATGTTTGCCCATAAGGAATACTCTAAACTTTTTAAGAGAGCAGACGACTGCTAAAGTTTCCAGCTCATAAGAGTGAAAATGTTTCTCTTCGGGCGTAGTCTGCCGACTATAGTATGCTACGGGGTTAAAAGATTCATTTTCACTCATACGTTGCAGAAGTATGCCACCCACACCTATCTTACTGGCGTCCGTATGAAGCTCTGTTTCAGCCATCGGGTTAAATATAGCTAAAACAGGTCTATTAGACAATTTTTCTTTAAGGATATTAAACGCAGTCTCTTGCGCATCCTCCCATTCCCATATTGCGTCCTTTTTTAGTAATTTAGTCAAAGGATAAGCTGTCTGTGCAAATCCAAGAATAAATTTTCTAAAATAACTAACGAGTCCCAAAAATTGTCGCACTCTGTGCACATTATCAGGCCGCGGGAACTCGGAAACAGATTTAATTTTACCTTCGCCAGGTCTCATTCCTTCTGAACTAATTTCATAACCTAAATAATCAATTTTGTTACTGAGAAAACTGCACTTAGATAGGTTCAATTTCAAATTAGCTTTTTCTAAAAGCTTTAGGACTTCTTCTAAACGTGCAAGACACTCATCGGGGGTTTGGCCGTACACTAATAAATCGTCAATATAAACAGTCGCCTTGTCAAACCGAGCCGGACCCAGCACACGGTTCATCATCCGTTGAAAAACTGCTGGTGCATTTGCCAGGCCAAACGGCATACGGTTAAACTCGTATTGACCGTCCGGCGTGACAAACGCAGTCAAATGTTTCGATTGCTCCGAAATGGGTACCTGATAGTAACCAGACATTAAATCCAGGGTAATGAACCATGCTTGACCCGACAACCTAGCGATCTCATCCTCAATGATAGGCATAGGATACCTTTCCTTTACCGTGATTGAATTTAACATTCTATAGTCGACACACATTCTCACGGTACCATCCTTCTTTCTTATTAGAATAATGGGACTGGCATAACTAGATACCGATTCTCTAATTATTCCAGCATCTAACATGTCTCCTACCATTTCGCGTACCTTTTCACGTTCGTGGTGTGACAATCTGTACGGTCTATACACCACAGAGCGTTGACTGTTTATTTCAATATTCATTTCTGTAGTATCAGTACAACCCAGAGTCCCTAAGTCATGAGCAAAGCAATGTCTGTAACGGTCTAGTAATTTATAAATCCTATTCTTATCATGTTCAGAAACGAGTTCTCCTATTTTAACTGCTGCCCTATCTATGCTGGGTGTACTTACTGTACCTTCTTGCGAGATCCTAGTTGTAACACGATTAACAATTTGAACCTTTCCAGCACGGGAAAAAATGGATTTCTCCATTATTACACAAGGAATCGAACAAGGCGTAACTACCACATCAAGTTTACCATTATTTACACGATAGATTCCCCCAGAAATAATAAACTGCTCGCCTGGCTTCCCGACTATTTTGGTATTTAGAAGCACATGCCCTGTTAAGCCTATTTCGGTCGTAGCCCTTATACTCGCAGATCCATATAATTTAATCGATTTACTGACACTGACTGTACTAGGTAGGTCCAGATTATTGCTTATGTCATTGCTGGGTAAAACATCATCAAAAGTAAGAAATTGTAACGTGGTCCTATCTTTGTATACTACTACATGCGGCTGCTCCGAAAATGATTGACCTATCAAAAACGGTTTTTCTAAGAGACTGTCGGCAACCACTCTACATGCCACGTTAGCGGAAACTTCATCAATGGTGATATTTAGTACCACTGAACCCAGTGACTGCACTAAACTATTACCAAACCCCATCATCAAAGTAGGCTGGTTGTCATGAGACATTCCCCATTTGGACAAAACAGATTCTCTAATCAATGTGACCTCGCTACCTAAGTCCACGAATGATTCTATTAGGTCGTTATTCACTTTAATTGGTTTAAAAAATTTGGAATTTTGCTCGGAACTACAAATGCGCAGAGTTTTTTGTACGGTGTTTGCTTTAGTAGTTTTGTTATCCTTAATAAAGCAACTTTCGATTGTGTGTCCTATTTTAGAACAGCGATTACATTTTAGTATAGGTTTAGGACATGACCTATATTGATGACCCTTATCCTTACAGTTAAAACAGAAGGTTGCGCTAGATGTTAGCCCTATGGCAGATTTATTATTTTGATTATTGTCGCCAGAATACACAGAGGTTCTACTTTTGAATGGCATACTATGACTGGATATTGAATCCTTGTTACTTATTAGAAATTGTAGTAACTGGTCTGGCTCAGTACATCTTAATGCTAAGGCACTTGATTTCATGGTCCTATCGTTAATTCCATGAATAATGCAATCGACCGCTCTTTTTCCATAGATTTCGCATAAATTTAGTAATGATAGTTTTTCATAGAAATATATTTCGATTGGCTCACCGACCCTACTACGCCGTTTTAGCATATCCTCCAAGGACTGGCCATAATTTTGCTCGCAGGGAAACGCGTTAATAAGTTTCTCCTGCCATTCTGACCAAGAATATAAAATAGAATTGAGACTTTCGTACCAAACTTTCGCCAGTCCTTGTAGTTTTTGCATTGCAAAATGTATCGTGGTTCTTTCATCCCAGCCGTAAACAGTTGCACATTCATTAACCTTTTTAAGCCATACGTCAACTCGCTGATTTTTAGTAGAGGGGTCAAAACCTGGGACTATATTTTGGTGATCTAATCTTTTTGTTTCAAAAGTTTGCGTTACTGGCTGGGATAAAATACCATTTTTAAGAGTTTGGATGATACTAATAACATCTTTACTAGAAAAAACGGGGCTACGTGACCTTCTAGAAGTAGTGTAAGCGTCTCTACCCTGATGGCAGCCATCGGATGCAACAGCCTCCGCTCGATGTCGTCGACTGCTTCGTTGGCTGCCTCGATTCTCTCGCAGCTCACGCTCCAGACGGCGGACCCGCCTGCGCTCGCACTCCAATTCATCTTCCCGCTGCTGCAAGTCGCGAAGAGAGCGACTGCGGCTGCGGGTGTTGGTTCGTCGACGGCTGCGCTGGTGAGTACCGCTGCGAGAGCGGCTGTTTCTGCGGCCACCACTTCGAGGGCGGCTGCGCTGGCGATTACCGCCTGGTGATCTGCTTCGCCTCTGGGTGCCGCTAGGATTGCGGCTGCGTTTCCGACCACTACTGCGGGAGCGGCGACCATCACCTCTACCATCGCACTCCAAGGGTTCTTGGTGGCGATGACTGCGGGACCGTTCCCTGCCTTGGTCTCGTTGCGGTAGGCTCCTATTCGGAGTCACCAGCTCACGCCGATCAGCCTCTCCGTGACCGGGTAGTTCGTCCATGGTCTAGCCTCAAAGCACCGAACAGAAGGAAAAAAAAAAAAAACGATTTACCAGCCACTTGATTTATAAAAACATAATTTAGGCAAATTCGTAGTCTTCAGTAAATCTAAAATATATTTAAATTAATTTTCTTTCAACTTTCGATAAATAATAACCATTTTCCATGCATTACTTTAGAAAAAATACTTGAGTCATATGTTTTTAAATGGGCGTGAACTTACGCAATTTCAGCGATATATCCCACTTCTGACTTGTAGGAAATCTCCAATAAAACTACCATATACACTTAACTTAGTATTTTATTCACACTGATCACTGATCACAATATTCTAATGAACTACACTCCGTCTTTACACTTTCACAGCTTGTAATTACACTTTCACAGCTAATAACAGAATGCCCCTCCCAACCACGTGCCCCTGCTTTTATACACGAGTTTTACAAACTTGGCACGTGGCGCTAGTGTCGTTTCCAATTAAATTATTTATTTAATATTAGCATAGCAGTATTTGTCGTTAGTATTTGATTATAATTATTTTCTGAATATTTAATTATTTAACACATAAATAGAACTCATACTTATAAATACTATTCATAAAGCGATTTACCAGATACCGGAAACAAGTTAATTTATTTTGTGTTACTATGAAAGTTAAGACATGACTTCTAATAATTAAGTAAATATGCTTATGTTTTAAACATAGATATATATTAAAATAAAGATCATTTTTATATGCTGTAATTGTAATTTATTAATTGATTCTACTCTAAAATAGAAACGGAAACGGAACCTCTTTGTTTTAAAATTAGCTTGATAATACAAATTATTAATTTTAACAGTAATTATTGTTAATAATTTATCAAAATCTTATAATCATGTGTAATAAAATATAAAATATTTTAGCAACCAGTATTTGTAATTATATTAACTTATTGCATTGAAAAATAGCAACGGAAACGGAACCCATTTTTAAGAGTAACTCAATCGATAGATTTAATTATTGCAATCGGTTCATTTTTATAGAAATAATTGTCAATAATTTATCAAAACCTTACACGATCAACATTATTTGAAAGGCCCGTTGCTCGGTCCGAGTTACCCTGGCCATGTAATCTAGGGTCGAAGGTTCGATTCAGGCTAAGGTAATTCGCAAATGTTTCATGTGATTCATTTATTTATTTAATTTCTAACCACGATCCAATAATAATTCCCATCTATAAAGACAGATGGAAGTCACTTCAACGTAATAACTAGTTCGCTATCCAGGGTCTTCATCTAAGCGAACCCTGACTAAGAATGGGATAAAATGCTAGGAAAATTATGGTTTTCTATAAATTTGTAAATGAGCTATGTGCACAAAATTAAGAGATAAGAACCGGGTGGAAGTGACAAGCAAAAATACGCAATTGTTGTATAACGTCACAAAAGATAAGAACACGAAATATATTGCCGAATTTAGATAAGTCAGTCCGCCGGGGGTTCACGAAGAAGTAACATTTGTTATTCATATAAAAATGACTGAAACAGTGAAAATTGACGATGTGTTTCACGGTGGTTCCAATTTTTCATTACCGTCCCATATGAACTTCGGTCGGTTGTTAGTTGAAAAGTTGCAAACAGTAAAAAACAAGGATGCTTTGGTAAGTCGGCGTCTATAATGTTAGTTAAAAATATTTTTTTGTTACATTTGGACAAGGTTCATTTTACAGGTAATCTTCGTACTGAAATACCATTAAATAATTATGTAATTAAATATCTAAATACATAACTAAATACAGTATTTTAAAATATAGACATAATATGTAATATTTATGATGTGATATAATAAAGTTATGTAGGTACATCCATACTATCTAACGGTATCTACTTAAAAAGTATCGGTACGGTAAATACTTAAAAAGTATTTTCCGTTGAAAAGATTTACTACAAACGCGTTCAAAATTACACATTTAAATTTACCTTATCTTGGCCAATAAAAAAATTCTTCTATCAAAATTGCATTAAAACAAATCCAAGATGGGATGACCTAAAGCACACTAATGAACTCGAATTCGACAAATTATCTTCAACTTTCGTAGTTCAACTTTCAACGTTATTATTCGTACAAAATTCAACAGGTAAATAGTATGAACGTTTTTATTAGTAGTATTGACCTGAATATCAATAAAAACTTTGATGCACCGCAAGTCACTTGACTTACAGCTTTTGACTCATATGTTTGCAAGAACTCTCATATAAGTAATTCTCAAATAATTCTCAAGACTGACACACCAATTCCCTAGTCCCAAACTAAGCTTATGCTTGTGCTATGGATACTAGGTGAACGGATAGATATACTTAAATACGTTTATAAACATCCATGACTCGAGTACAAATGCCCATGTTCATCACACGAAACATTTGCCCCTAGCGGGATTCGAACCCGCGACCCTTGGTTTCGTGGCCAGGGTCTCTGACCACTCGACCATCGGGCCAGTCAAAGTGATAGGTTTCATCATTCATTCAAAATAACCTTGACAAGCCGCAAAATGGATGTAGTTTAAAACTGACGTTTACTTAATTAGAAATATATATATTTTTACCGATTAAGAGACGTGACAAAAGTCATCACCAAAATAATGGCTACATCTGATAGAAACCTTACCTAAATACATGCTTTACAGATTAACGGGCTCACAGGTGAAAAAATTAGCTACGTTGACTTAGCCAATCAGATCCTTAAAGTTGCTTCGTCTCTGGCAAAACTTGGAGTGAAGCAAGGTGACGTGGTAGCCATCTGCAGCGAGAACAGAATTGAATATTTTATATCTACCATTGCTGCGCTCTACTTAGGAGCCATCGCAACTTTCTTGAACATCGCCTATACAAAAGGTAATAAATAACGATCGTTTCCCGATCTTAAAGGAACTTGAGGTTTATGAGTATGTACCTTATTTATTATTGTTGTTGGAAACGAAAATCGATACTTCAGAACTACACAAATCTAAATTTAAAATTTGTAGGTGGTCAACGTTTTTATGAGAGTGGTGGTAGCTCAGTGGTAAAGACACGCGCCTCTTAACCAAGGAGTGCTGGTTCAAACCCGGTACCTCTGGATTTTTCAAGTCTATGTACGTATTTATACCACTAGCTCCACGGTGAAGGAAAAAATCGTGATGAAACCTGCAAATTTAAACAACTTTGGATTTGTAACCATGATCCAAAAATTGTCTGGTTCCCCTATCTTAGGGTTACAGAGGTCAGATCGGCAGTCGCTTCAATGTAATTACCAGACTCGCTTAATCCTGGATCATGGTCTAAGCGGACCCCGTCTAAACACGGGACATAACGCTAGGAAGATGATAAACGTTTTTATTAGATGGGAATTTCCTTTTCAGATGAAATAATCCACGCAGCGAATATATCCAAACCAAAATATGCTTTCTTATCACCTGATTCGTATAAACTACACTACGAAACTCTCAAGAACCATAGCACAATACAGAAATTTATAGTTTATGGGGATGTCAAAACCAATCACATTAGTTTCGGTCAACTTATCTCTGGATCTACTGGGGACGTTTTACCGGCAAATTTTTATGGTAAGATGACATTATGAAACTGTGTCAACTGCATTTTGATTGCTTAACTAACAAATTAGAATTTTTAATTAGTTCAATTAGATGCCATACTTGAATAGCACTGCATGGAAATATCCAATACTCAATACTCATATACGACTGTACCAATACTTGACTTGAGTATCTAACTTTTTTGGAACTGAGAATATGAGTCCTTTAAATAAAACAAAGACATCGCATTAATAAGAAGAAAAATATAATGTAAGATTTCAAAAATCAGTGCACTTTTTGCAAACATATATGTTCCATTACTGTAAATTTTGATTATTATGTAGGTAATATCAAAAATACGATCCAGATTTTAGAAATTGATTTACTAAACGGCTATTTCTGAGTCCAAATAAATTACTGCGAACGCAAGATGTTATTTGAGTACCTGTGCAGGTAGGGCTTACTCGGCTTGAGTGGACACAAGCCAGGGTATTTGTAATAGCTTTATTATTTATAGACTTCCTATTCGATGGATGAACGGGCGTTTCGGACGTCGAGATAATTTATTTTACAAGAGGGCGCTAGTGGACACTGAACTGAGAATTCAAAATAACATCCTTAACGTGCTTTACGTGGATTTCCAGATATATTCGTATTTTTAGCAAAAACTTATACGTATGTAATAATAACAAAAGCCTTTGTTACGCCGCAGGTCAAGTGCACACAGCTATGATACTGTATTCATCTGGAACTACGGGACTGTCTAAAGGGGCTAAAATAACCCATCTCAATTTCCTTGGTATTACGTATCAAGCTCCGTAAGTACATAATTTGCTTGGATGTAAATATTTAAAGCTAGTACTCGTATTCTGCTTCCTACTAGGTAACGTTTATACTAATATTATAAAGCTGAAGAGTTTGTTTGTTTTTTGCTTAAACGCGGTAATCTCAGGAACTACTGGTCCGATTTTAAAAATTATTTCAGTGTTAGATAACCCATTTATCGAAAAAGGCTATATAACATTAACCAAAAACACGGGTGAAACCGCGGGCACAGTTAGTTTACTATACATGTGTAATATTGCTATTTAAGTGTTTCTATTTAGTTATTTCTTACTTAATTACGCTTTCAATTGGCATATATATGCCATGAATATGAATAATATACAATGAATATTCATTACAGAATTACACAACTAAACACCGAATGTTTATACCTTTTTGTTAATTGAGAATTAAACTGTATTGAAATAATATCTCGTTAGTTTTATTATGAAGTTTACAGACTGTGTATATTTAAAATAAGCTTTACTTCATCACCAGGATCACCAGGAAAGATATACCAATATTAACAGTGGCACCATGGTGCAACACGATGGGATTTATAACGTTAGTAGACGCGCTGCTGTATGACAAAACTGTGGTGTTTCTGCGAAAATTCGAAGAGGATGTGTACTTACAAACCATTAGTAAATATAAGGTAATATTTTTTTTCTGAATAAATGGTTATATAAATTCTCATCTCTACCTTCTTTTCTTGACTGCCTCGTTGGTCTAGTGGTACCATGCGCCGCCTAAGGACCAAGAGGTCCCGGGTTTAAATCCCGGGTCGGGACAAAAATTTGTGGCTGGGTATATCAATACCGAAATTACTCAGTAACGGCCCGGAGTCAGGAAGTTGGCGGTTTAATCACCCCCGTGCCTCGGAAAGCACGTTAAGCCCGTTGGTCCTGCGCCTGCCCTCTCTCCAGTCATGTCGAATTGCCGTCTCACCGGACTATGAGAGTGAAGGAATAGGGAGTGCACCTGTGTTTGCGCACACACTCGTGCACTATAATATCTCCTGCGCAGTTGGCTAATCCTCGTTGAGATTGGCCGCCGTGACCGATATCGGTTAGGAGGACATTATTATTATTTATTATATTATTCTTATTATATAAATTCTTAAATGAGATAATGTTATTTGTTATTCGCAGGTGGGGGTTTTACTAATAGCGCCTCCAGTTGTTGTGATTCTGTCCAAATCGACGAATCTTGATAAATATGACATCAGCTCGGTGGAACTGATACACTCAGGCGGTGCGCCTTTAGATACGGATATCATCACATTTGTCAAAACCAGGTAATATCTGTTCTTTTACGGCAGCAAAGGTTGTGCCAAGATCCCCGAAAACACCTCCACTCAGACTATGAGTATTACCGCGGAGTTTTATTGGGTATACCCCAGCCACTACCATCTTTGGCAGGGGCCCCCTACTCAAGGGCCCCCGGGAGTCCCACACCCCACCCTGCCCCCTCGGGTAGGATGATGGTGCGTAAAGCGTTTCTTTGAATACCAAAAATAAAGGAATCAGTTCTGAGTTGACTTTATCACGCTTAACCTTAAGGGGACAATATACTCATCTCGCCCCTCCTGGTGCAAACCTGCATTGCGTTTATGTAAGGAATGTTCAACTCGCAAAATATTCAGTGGTACTAAAACACCCAGCTCCCAGAATGTCCAGATCGCCAAATGTCGAATTTTCCGTCGATCAAATAAAATAGTAATCATTTTAATGCAAGAACCTATTTTTTTTTTTATAAAATGTCAATATACTATATATATATATATATATATATATATATACTATATATATATATATATATATATATAGTATATATATATATATATATATATACAAGGCTGTATAGGATAATATGAATATGTAAAGTATGAATTTCCTAATTTTTTATAGACAGACAGTGGAGTTTAGTAATAAAAAATCCTTTTTATTTTATTAAATCTGTATAAAAAATGCGGTGACCTAAAGCAATAGGCTAGTTGTCTCAAAAAAAAATATAATCCATTATAGAGATTACAAAAAAATATTGCTTACGTATTTTTTCTTTTGATGAGCAAACCAAAAATTACGAAGATAAAATGCGATAAAGATGCGCGTGACGTCACTTGTTCTGTAGAATTTTAGGAACAAGTAATAAAAAGCGCCCCACACCAGATCTTTGAAGCGTAATTTTTCGAGTATTCGATAAAACAAAAAAAGTACGAATTCCATATTTTTTGATTAAATCTGACTTATGGACTAAAAAAATATTTTAGTCAACTAGCCTATTATAATGAATACGAATTCGAAGAATCTTTCTCGACTTCAGTACATACTGGGTTACTCGTTACTAATTATACAAATCAGCAGATAAATATGTAGATTATATCCTCTCATAGTATCGACCTGAGCATCCGACGTCCAAATAAGATAATAATTTTAATTCTAGAACCAAAAAATTTTTTTTATTGAAAATGTCAATATAGCCTTGTATAAGATAATATGTATATAAAAATTCCCAAATTTTTCATAGACTGTCGCATTTGAGATCGACTCTTATCAATCAACGGGTGTGTATGTTGACTTAGGTTTAATATTATTCATTGGCTGAAACTAATTTGCCAAAGGATTAAAGGGCAATGGTGTTTGCGTTTTGAAAAAAAAAAAACATGGCATGGACTAAAATCGATTAGGTACTTGTATCGTAATAAACTATTAACAGAGAATAAAGCGTTGTGTTCTATGGTAGAGATGGAAAGAGGTCTTTCTCCATTGATGGATGAAGGGCTATTAATTGGCTGATGATTCATCTGTATTGCAACACCTATATGTACTTACTATGATATAGTATAAATTGTTTATGATGTCTATTCTTACATTCGTTTTATATTCCACTTATATTTCAACCAATTTGAACAGTATTTCGTATAAAACCACAATACCCACACATATTACTGATAAATCATAGCAGTAAAATGTTAGGAAGCCTAGAATTTTAGCCCGAAACAGATAGAAGCAACAATAAAACTTATAATGACTTAGTATTAGATGAAAATAGAAATGGCTTTCAGTAATAGTTTTTCTTGGTTTCTTGCTCATAAAAGTCAGAAGGTAGTTAGGTGTTTTTGAGTATATTGAGTAAATATACCATCTTAAATGGAAATAATTTCTAACAAAGTTACTGAAGAATATTTATCTAGATAGATATATATCGGTTCTCTCGGCTTAACCCGCCAGGGAAATAGCATGAAGCCAGTTATAGTTAGTTTAAGATATCTATTTTATTTCGTAAAAAAAGGTTGTTACGAAAATTAAAGGTTTGTTATAAATATTTCACAGCTACAGAGAACAGTAGACCTAAATATTTTTAAATTGATTTTATATATCAAGTTCGTATATAAACACAAAGTTATTTAAGATTGACAGATCGACACAACGAAGTTAAACTATACGGGTTCTCTTACTTTATGGGATACAAAATACTAACAATAAGCCCCTCCGCCATAAAGAAAAGAAATGAAATTCTCTCATTCTTGTACTTGTACAATACGGATCAACTCCTGAGATGGCCTCCTTAGTTGAACACAAAGCATGGACGGCCCGTAACACGTAATAATATCTGCAATCATAATCACGCAATCTCCATTCCAGGTTTCCAAATCTACGTAATGTCACACAAGGGTACGGTATGACGGAATCAGCAGGGGCCATCACTAAAGAATTGGATATTGCACCGAAACAGGGCAGCGTCGGACAAGTAACCGCTGGAATCATTCTTAAGGTAATTTTTATGATGACATCCCTACGAAATTTTGATTACATTTCAAACCGTGGAACTGTGAAAATTCTTACACATACTTAGACATTACGTCATTTGTGACAGTTTGTGGATAACATTTTACAAAGAAACAAAATAAGCAGACTATAAAAATCTTTAGATTAATACGTGAAGCAAAAACTTTGTAGGTACCCCTTTTTACGAAAATTAGGCGAACGGGGGAGTATGAAATTTCGCACACTTATAGTTCATATAGAGAAGGAGTGCAGAATGCTACTACTTTTTTTTATAAAAAAAGTAGTAGCATTAGTAGCAAAAAAGTAATAGCAGTAAAATTGGGCGACCACTAATTATGATAAATTTCTCTCTCCAGCTACTCTTTTCTTAAGATTTTTTTATTTCTTATTAAGGTAACTAAGTTGTACTTGTATATTTTTAAACCTAGCCCCTTACTACACGCCTGAAGACCCGTGTTTTTTTTATTCACCACGCTCATTTAGACTTTATTTATCTCTTAAAGATGCATAATCTAATTAATATTTTTCTGACGTAAAAAATCAAAGTCAGGTAGGTATAGGTTATGGACCAAATGATAAATTGGTCATTATCATAGGTGGACATAGTCAATTCAAAAATTAACTTCGTTCATCGTTAATTCGTTAGTTAAAAAGTTTACTTCGATAATCTATAGAGCGTAAATTTTCTTAAAATTTAACGCAAGTTAAAGTTAACCGTTAAAAGTTAGCCATGAAAAAATTATACTGTTTTTGGGCTGTGAGAAAAAGGTAAATATTGGATCACGGTCTTCCATGATCCAGGATTTGTAACTATGTAATATTAAAAAATCTAACTTTTAACATAAAAAAATCTAATATTAAAAGTTTAAATAATATTTGACACCCAAGTCTATCAAAACTCAGACTAAGACTTATCGAGAAACAGAAACGAAACCGTGGGTCGACTGGTGAGTAATTACCGTATATACGAATCTTACAGCACGTGTGCACCTTGCCCAAAATCTCAATGCCCAACAGGCATCCAAAGCAAAGCTTGCTACCAAAGATGTCTTTGAAGACCTAGACCTAGACCCACTGCTACGTTCGGTGTGACAATCCAGGTTAATGTTGTTAATTTAAAACATTGCGCTGAGGAATGGGCATCACATCTCATGGGCTCCAACAATAGCGGTCTTGTGGACGCCATACGTCACGGGAACAATGAAAACTCTGTGAAAATCTAGGCTAATACTGCTTGCGAGTTTAGACGCCCTGCGCCGACATATGTATTAGGTTATAATTGTTTATATATCTAAATTGAAGTCCACAGCGAATACTAATTGACAAACCATGATTACTAAGCAATTCGTTTATATCGAACTTGTATTATTTTCTTTTCCAGGTAGTAGATGTAGAAACCAAAAAAATTTTAGGTGCAAACCAGCCTGGTGAAATTTGCGTTAAAGGCCTAGTGGTTTTCGACGGCTACATTGGAAAGAAACGTGATGGTGTCTTCGATGAAGACGGTTTCTTTAAAACTGGAGACATTGGCTACTACGATAATGATGGCTATTTCTTTATCATTGACAGAATAAAAGAACTGATCAAATACAAAGCTTGGCAGGTAAATATTTACTTATTTTTTTCATATTCTTAATTATGGCAAGCCAAAATGAAAAAGACCATTTCTATTTTCTCTTAAATCATAGTAGAAAGAAATTCCTTTCTTTAACGATACAGAATTCGTAACTATACACAATATTACTTATCTTAAATACAGTACAGTTGATTTATTCATTATCGATTTTTACAATTCGAGGCCCAGCCCATCGTCGTCCTTTTAATTTGGAAATCGTTTAAATGCAACCTAAAAATGGAAATATGAAACGCATTATTACGCCGGTGAAATGGCAAGTCAATTTGTAATTCTGTTGCCCATTTTCGGGAAGGACGCTTAAGTTCAAGGGAGGGACAAATGATTAAAAAAGGTCCCTGTCTTGAGGAAAATCGGTAAAGAGATGGATAATACCACTCTTATTACTTTCTTTCATATGTTTTATAAGCTGTATAGCGACTTGTAAAATTTGAAGTGGCTTTAAACGTCTCTTTTGACGGTTTTTAAAGTACTAAGGGATCTTGTTAGAAGAGAAACAAAAGCTAACTTCACATTCATTCGCCTAAGCTGTAGGATAGGAGGAGACGTATAATCGGTTTTTTAGGCTTTTTTGTTTGGTCAATAAATATGAAAACTATAAACAGAAAAGCATTTTAGCCCCATGATACAGATACTACAATTACAATAACGTCTAGTACCAACATCTTAACATGTCTTTCAAACAAAAAGATCCGAATATATCGTTTTATCTCTGTTATCCACATGTGTTTTAAAACGCTAAAAGGAATAAAATACTAATGAAATTAATAAAACATTACTACGTAGTTGCTAAATTTCGAATCATTATTTTCTGATTTACACCCTTTAGAATGTCGTATTGGATTCAATATCTTTATGCGAAAAAGAAAAAAGAAAGAAAAGCAACTGTCGTAGTGTTTATTTGCCTTATAAATAATATTCGTCCACCATCATTCGTTTTCTAGCTGCAGAGCTCGAGTAAGTATTACATAATTGCTGCATATAAACAAATAGTCATATTATTACAGGTAGCTCCTGCAGAGTTAGAGACTGTGACTTTGCTACATCCAGCAGTTCAAGATGTTGGGATTGTGGGAAAGCCTGACCCTACGGCTGGAGAACTACCAACTGCCTTCGTGGTCAAGAAATCCGGTGCTAACATATCCGAGAAAGAGATCATAGATTTCGTATCTACCAAGGTAAGTTCTAGTATTATGCAATAAAATACTAACCATTTCACAGAAGTTTTAAAAAGGAATAAAAAATTAAGATTATTAAACTTACATTTAAACATTTACAATAAAGTTCGGCCATTAAATCAAATATTTTTTTATTATTTTTTTTATCAAATACATTATAGAAATACATTTTAATTAAAAATATTTTTTAAGGTGATCTCAGTTTTGGAAAGTATTGATTTTTTCTACATAAAATGAAGAAAGTATCAATACTTTTAAACACATTGATAATTTTTTATACATATACTTTATATATATATAAAGATAATAGGATAATGTAAGCTTACAATTTAATTTCGGGATTTCCTGTGAAGATTTTGTAAAAGGTTGTTGCTAATAAATAAATAAAATTTTATTCGATTATGAGTATTTTTTGACTAAGGACTACGCCCGAGTTGATTATCAAAATGGATCATTCGACGATTATTACGATAACTTATCAATATCCCTATTTTATAAAAAAAAAATTATAGATACCTATTTAACATTGTTATATTTATTGCAAATTATCTCTTTTCATCAATCCACATTTAGTAAGCCTAATGCAACCACCTCGTTAACTATCATAATCACATTTCTGTAAATTATAGAGAAGCCAAAACAGTGGGCAAATTGGAACTAATGGTGATGTCATCATGAATATTAAATCTGGGCTCTGGCGGGCACACTACATTCGACCAGACATTATTGGCAATACGGTTTAAATTAGTTTCGATGCAGTTCACTTTATACGCATATTTTTTTTATATTGACGTAATTATTACACCACTTGGAACAGTATAAGGAGATACTTTGATACTTCATGTGAACATTTTTTTTCCATCTCTGCGGTTATCGCTTTACTTTACTAACGATTCGCGTTCTAATGGTATTGCGAAACTAAAATACTTCGATTTGATATTAATTTGATAATAAATTAACGTTCCAAGTCATAACTTATTCCAAGTATTATGTGCGGTCGCCACTAATTGAACGCAAGCATTTAATTCCCTGGGCTCCAAATCGCCGTTACGTAAACTTTGACATAATATGTCATCATCTTCCTAGCGTTATGTCCCGTACTTAGACAAGGTCCGCTTAGACATGATCCAGGATTTAGCGAGTCTGATAATTACATTGAAGTGACTGTCGATCTGACCTTCGTAACCCTAAGATAGGGGAACCAGACAATTTTTGAACCATGGTTTGACATAATATGTATTAGACGATAATATTGGAAGAAACTTGCAGATTTTGATGGGATTAAGTGGGTAATGAAAATATATTTTTTTCATTAGTTCCAAACTAAAGTCCACTCTTAAAGACATGTACTATTTGTTGCTGATAATAAGCGAATTCACATCATTATTTCTCAGTCTTTAGACCGGTGCATCATATAAGCAGAAGATAACAAAATCACAATTTTCACATTTACATCAGTACACTAAGATTATTTAGGGTAAAGATTTGATTGTTTGTTCTTTTGTTTGCATTAAATGGGCTTAGAAACTACTGGACTGATTTAAAACGTTATTTTACCAATGAAAACAACATTATGAACAAGTAACATAGGCTATATTTTATTTTCTATAGAGAACGGGAGCTACGCGAGTGAAACTGCGGGGTTAGTTTAGTTATACTTTCTAAGGATTTATACACAAGCATTTTTTTTTCTCAGGTGTCCCCGTGGAAGCGACTTCGAGGTGGCGTCATTTTTGTAAACGAGATACCAAAAACCGGTAGCGGTAAAATATTAAGAAGAAAACTACGCGAACTTTTGCCAAAGAAAGTTACAAGTAAATTGTGATTAAATTTAACTTTTTTGATCCATTGTCATATCCGAACGCTTTTCAATACCAGGAAATATTCTGGATCAATAAAAAAAATATAAGACAAGTCCATTATAAAAAACTTTGAAATTATAACTTCGTTGTTTAACTCATTTTCCTGCCCTAATTCCGTTTTAAATGTTTCAATTGCAAAATTAACGTATAATCGCTTTTCAAGAAGTAGGTTTACTAATCTACTTATAAATAAATATCAGACATACTACATCACATACACTTATCTGACTCCGAGGTAAGTAGCTTAAGCACTTGTGTTACGGATAGCAGAATCAATAGTGGTATGACAAATTTAAACATAAATATTGCATATTAACACCAGACACAGAACAAACACAAGTATTCATCACTTGTGGGTTCGATCCCCATCCAGGACAAACATTCGTATGATGAATACTTACTTGTGTTTGTTCTGTGTCTGGGTGTTGATATCTAATATTTAAGTATATATTTGTAATAGCGCTGTTGATTCTGATATCCGTAACACAAGAGTGCTTAAGCTACTTACCTCGGAGTCAGATCAATGTATGTGATGACGTCGGATATTTATTACCTCTTTTTACGAACATTCCGCGGATGGATGAGTGTGCGACTGGCATAGTTGAAGTTAATATGGAGAAGGAGTGCCGAAAGCAATATTTTAATAAATATTGCGTTAGAAATTTATAAGAAAATTAAATGTAATAAGGACGAATTTTGACCACCGAAAGACTAATAGTTCAAAATAAATACGTGTATCAGGTTTGAAATGTTTCAAAATACCAATACTGTTTTAAAACCATACTGTTTTAACTAATAATAAAATATAGATATACATAAATAAAAAAGTATTTAGATTTTAGTTTTGATGTATTTTTATTAGTTGGCAATTATGTATCTACACATTTTCTATTACCAAAATTAACTAGCTTTTACAAAAGCTTTGAATTTCTGAATGTCAATATATTTTGCTCATCATTACCAAATAATTTGTATATATTTTATGGTCGACACTTTTATATTGTATCTATATCTGAATATAGTAATGATATCAGATAAGAATATTTTTTTGTAAATTATATCAATTACTATACGGTATGCTAAACCAATATTATTTTGCATTGTGGTGCGGCATGGATTCCGTTATCTTAAATGGTGATGAATATATTCACTTATTTGGTAGTTTATATAGTTTGTATATTCATCATCTTCCTAGCGTTATGTCCCCGGCATAGACTATGATCCAGGATTCAGCGATTTGTACATTGAATAGCAATATTAACGGAGACGAACCTACTATCTTTGTCAGATGTAGTAACGTAGTAAGTATTTTTTTAAAGTAAGCAGCTAATCTCTTTCGCTCACATTTTCGCGATTGATGTAGAAAACTTAATAGTTATCATCATAATTTGCCCTTTCTTTTCGTGTGATTAACTGAGTTTAATTGGTGTTGTATTTATTTAAGTTTGACGTGATCTCTGAAGCGCAGCAATTTTGCAAGTGCCCAGTTTAAACATAATATTTTCAGGTCCAGGTATAATTTGTGCGTATTATTTATCCCGTTATTAAGTTACTATCATTATGTCATTAATTTCAATGCGAACTACTTATTAATGCAGTTCAAACATTTTACTGAATAATAATTATTGTTACACGATATTTCTATAGAACGCAACTCGCATGCAAAATCACAAACACATAGTTTAATTCGTGCCAAACACACGGAATATTAATACAAATTTAGTAAATTCGCTGATACTAATCTGCATTTATCAACAACATTTGATTTTCACTTCGTGATTACAAATAGTGGTTTAGTATACAATTTTGTAATCCATTAATTACGTCACACGGTAAGAGGGGGGGCGAGATGGGGGGGGGCTAATAGATACAGACGTGTTCTTTCTTATATCGCAGAATTAGTTACCATTCAACAGCGTGCAAGAACGTCGTTACATGAAATACAAAATAGTAGCTACCTACACACAACATTTTGTTAGTTGTTTTAAAATTTAAGCCAATAGTATAAAATGTCGAAAAATAACAAAATTAAAACTGTTATTGACGGTGGAGTGGTCTGTGAACTTCCGAGCCATCTAAATTATGGTGCTTTTATACTAGAAAAAATATCGAGTTTTAAGGATAAAGTTGCTTTCGTAAGTACCTACTTATTAATTAATCTTGACATATTTATACTTTAAGAATTTTCCTATTGGTATATTGGGTTTAGGTATGTGATTGTGTAGGCGACAAGCTAGCCACTTGTCACTGCTTTTTCACAATCTCCCATCTAACCTAGCCCCGTTTTGTTTTTGGCTAAATGTGATTGAAGGAGCCTGTTGCCCCATTAACTCTGCCTACCCGAGCATGATGTTATATTATTATTATTTATATTAAGTTCAAAAAAAATAATGGTCACCATATTATGTGAAAATAATCTTTATGTTATAAAGTTATTACACCTTCAAATAATAAAACAACACCTTAGGTGATTACCTAAGGTGTTGCACATAACGCACATAACGTTTTACGTATCTAGGTATCTATAATATAAAAATGAATCGCTGAATGTGTTGCTAAGCGCAAATCTCGAGAACAGCTGAACCGATTTCGCTAATTCTTTTTTGATGTGTTTGTTATTATCAGGTGAAGGTTCTTATAAATGAAAAAAAGAAAAAAGTTGCATATAAAAATGGGTACTGAAAATCCGAGAACGGGGCGTTACGAAGTGCGCCGGGTCAGCAAGTTATTTTATATTAAAAAGTCCGTTAGAAATCCTTTGTTATAATGACGTAACAGATAACTATTGCCACGCGTAATTGACGATGTGCCTTCAACTTTTCCCGAGTTTTCTAATGATTCAGGAAAATTATATTAAACCATTAAATCGATTTATAGTAATTACGAACTTACTAGAGCTACTTTGTACATGATATTAAAATAAAATAGAAAAATGTTCATACTGTTCCAGTTGGACACTGAAGATCGAATAACATTTTATTATTTTTAAATTATACAATGTACATGGATTTTATTATAACAGCTCATAAAAGTATGTCAATTGATTGGATGCATAAACAGCTCTATTAAAGTGAGACGGGTAATTATCATGACGATTGACATGACGTCTATTCCCTGGCTGATGTAAATGGAACGTAAAATCTAAGGTACAAACGCACCCAGTGAGTTACAATGCAGCTGTTTTAAAATAATTTACTTAGTATGGAAATTTGCATGTTTTAAGATTAATGGCGTAACACACGTAAAGATTACCTACAATGAAATGGTTCAAGAGATAATTAATACAGCCTCTTATCTGACGAGGCTTGGTGTCCGAAAGGGCGAAGTGGTGGCGATATGCAGTGAGAACAGACCGGAGTTCCTAATTGCGGCCATAGCCGCTTTGTGCAGTGGTGCTGTCATCACGTTTATCAACAGTGCCTATAGTAAAGGTAGGCTGATTATTATAGTTAATCAAGGAATTGAGAAAGAGAAAGAGCGGTGGTAGCTCAATGGTAAGGACACGCGCCTCTAACCCGAGGAGTGCGGGTTCAAACCCCGGCATGTACCTCTAGATTTTAAAAAATCTATGTATATATTTATACCACTAGCTCGACGGTGAGGGAAAACATCGTGATGAAACCTACAAATTCAAACAACTTTGAATTTGTAACCATGATCCAAAAATTGTCTGGTTCCCCTATCTAGGGTTACGAAGGTCAGATCGGCAGTCGCTTCAATGTAATTACCAGACTCGCTAAATCCTGGATCATGGTCTAAGCGGACCCTGTCTAAGCACGGGACATAACGCTAGGAAGATGAAGGAATTGAGAAAAGTCAATTTACTAATTAAGGTTTTTTATACCACTAAAGGGATAACCCATTTGGGTAGGGTTGTAGCCAGGTAGTTAGGAGTCACCTATTCACTTGTAATAGCAGAGGTATCGTAAGTTCGTTGCTGACCTTGCGCGGAAGTCTTACCTGTGTAAGTGTACTCGGCTTTAGAAACATGGCAAAATTATTAATTTGTAGTTAAATACTGCTATTGTACGTCGTTTTTCTGTGAAAAATTGTACGTTACAGGGTTTTGGCTGTCCATCCTCCCTATTGTATGTCCAATCACTAATATTACAAAACCAGATGTTAATAATATATTAAAAGTACTTCTTTAGTGTTTCATATTATCTTGTGTTTATGTTAACGTTTTCTTGCCAGGGGAACTAATTCACACAATGAGCATATCGAAGCCAAAATATCTATTTATGTCACCATCCACTTACGACACGTTTTACAACATTATTAAAGAAGAAAATGCAACAGTCAGTACATTCATTATTTTTGGAGAATTAGGCAGAAGAAATGTTATTAGTTACCAGGATTTGGCTACAAGCTACAATGACAAAAGTTCTTTCAAACCGATGAAGTACAAAGGTTAGTACCTAGTTGTTATGTTACAAGTCGGGTTTTGGTTGTGTAATTATGAAGGCGAGGAGCTAGAGCTAGCCATTTGTTACTACCTTTCACAATTGTCCATCTAACCCAGCCCAGTTGTATTTTTAGCTGAAGGTTGTGAAAGTGTTTGCTGCCCCTATGACTCGGCCTACCCCTTCGGAAATTGTGGGCGTAGCGATATGTGTGTGTGTGTATATATTAAAATACATTTGGTATTTATGATACTTGTTTTAGTTTTGAGAATTCACTCACTCACACAACACTATTATCTATGAACCTTAAATTAGGCAAGACTGAAGATCTATAGATCATATCTGATGATTATATATCTTGGCAGCAACAGCAAACTACATATGATGTTAGAGCCTACTGATACATTGACTTAATTTTTCATATGTTATCTGAAATTAATGATGTCTTTAATCAATGTCTCAAAAACTTGTTTTAAGATCGCATGGAGACAGCTCTGATCCTTTACTCCTCCGGCACCACGGGCCCGCCGAAAGGTGCCAACTTGACACATTCGGGCTTGATCATAGCTGGTATGCAATCTTCGTAAGTGCCACTCAATTTTGAACATGCTATTTCAAGTTAAAAAAATAACCACTTTTGTCTATTAAACCTCTCATCACCCTTACTAGTCAAAATAGTAAGTTTAAAAACTGGCGACATATTTCAACATTCTAAACATTTGGCTACTACGCACTGCTGCGTGCAAAACCGGAAAAACTTCCACATGTTGTGTTTTACATGTAGCTTTATCATTAGCTGACCACTTGACTACGGACATTGCCGAACATTAAAAATAAGCAACTGCTTTTACACTGCCATCACTCCCATAGCCACAAACATTACCTATGTATACTGACAAAGCCATATATTTGAGTGACTTCGTGGGAATTAAGTATGTGATTGATAAAAACTAACTAACTAACTAACTCTTAGTTATAATATATTTTTTCCTTTAAGACCAAACCGGCGCCAATTAAATTTGTTATCCATTGCGCCATGGTCGAATACCGTAGGCTACATCAATACAATAAGAGAAGTGATAAATGGCAATACATGCATTTATCTGAACAAATTTAAAGAGAGTGATTATCTTCAAGCTATTCAAGACCATAAGGTAATACAAAGATACTTTTTTTAAAGTAACGAATTGCAAAATTTTATAAAATTTTCACTAATTGATTTTGTATTTTAGGCGGGATATTTACTTGTGGTGCCCCCCTTAGTGGTGATGCTGGCGAAATCGTCAATCCTTAGCAGTTATGACGTCAGCTCTGTTCAAATCCTATACAGCGGTGGAGCACCCCTAGACTGGTCTGTTATTCTTCAAGCTAAAAAAAGGTAAATGAAACACTTCTTCATAAAAATAATCTACTGTGCTATATGGAGTATTAAATTTATATATTTTTTTGTTTTACTATACTATACTTAAGAATATTATAAAGCAACAAACAAACTCCTTAGAGTTTGTTTGTTTGCACTAATCTCAGGAACTACTGGTCCGATTTAAAAAAACAGTGTCAGATGGCCAATTTATCGAGGAAGGCTTTACGCTATATAACATCAACCATAAACGCGAGGGAAACCGCAGGCACAGCTAGTTTAATATAAGTTAGTTGATACTCGTACTTAGTAGCATCAATTTTTAGGTTTCCGAACTTAAGCCATATTTTACAAGGTTATGGTATGACTGAAGCAACCGGAGTTATTACTGAAGAACATGAAAATGCGGCTAAAGATGGTAGCGTTGGGAAAGTTCCGATTGGTATCACAATAAAGGTGAGAAACGTTGCTACGTTAACGTAGTTCATACCTATAATTAGGAAAGTCCAAAAATCTTAAAGGTACAATTCAAACTTCATATGCCCAGCAAGTTGAAAGTAGTTTAGATAAAAGATATCACATAAAAATACCTACATCTGCTTTAAATCTGGGACCCAGATAGATGACCCATAAAACTTGAAATATTATCTGGAAATGTTTGCGCTACTTATTGCAAGAAACTTGGACTAATATTATCTAACTAAACTAATGATACCGTCGTACCAAAGACACGGTAGATTGATGGATATGATGACAGACAAAACAACAAAGCAAGTAACAATTGCCGAAATCTAGCGGAATAACACAGATATGAATCCATTTAATTTTTATATACAATTATTAAAATAAAAATATCACATTCAATAATATACTCATTTAGGTTGTAGATATCGAGACTAGGAAAACCTTAGAACCCAACACACCAGGCGAAATCTGTATGAAAGGACCTGTTTTATTTGGAGGATATATAGGCAAGGACATGTCTGAATATCTAGACGAAGAAGGCTTCTATAAGACTGGAGACGTTGCCTACTACGATGAAGATGGTTTCTTTTTTATCACGGACAGATTGAAAGAACTTATTAAATATAAGACTTGGCAAGTAAGATAATGTTGAATATTACAATAAATATAATAAATATCATCAAATTATTTAAATAGTATTAAATCAATAGGGGTGATGACTACATTAAAAAACTATAATTCTATTTAGTTCGTCAGTTAGGTTATACAAAAATAGACATATATTTTTGGCTTTATCAAATTAACAAAAATAACAAAGTAGAGCAATTAAGTTTTAGAGTGGGTGCTTGCGACGTCACTATTTAGTAACAATTGTACGAAAGTGTGACGTCACGCGAAACTTGAATGCACTATATCTTTGTCAATGTTTGTTTGACAGATAAATAATAACTGAAGGACAAAACAGAATTTTTTGGTCATCTTGCTAACGGCCAGCTATTAATAATCATGTATAAACAGCACAACCAGAATCAAGTTTCTGGTTGTGCTGATGTAGATTTCGTTACAGCCGCGATATGTTGGATATTAACGTCATGACTGTTTTTTCTTTTTTATACAAGGTAGCGCCTTCTGAACTGGAAGCTACTATTTTACAACATCCAGAAGTAAGAGATGCTGCTGTGATAGGTGTTCCGGATGAAATGGCTGGAGAAATACCTCTAGCATTCGTGGTTAAGAAAGCGTCGGTGACACTGACAGAGAAAAAAGTTGTGGACTTTGTGGCTGCTAAAGTAAGTACCAGCAAATAACTGGCTAAACGGGAACGCATTTTTATTTCTTAGTCCTGATGGTAACATTGATAATGATATTTCACATTACAATGTAACAAGGACTCTGTTTTACCTCATCCATATTATAAGGATGGAAGTCCAAATGCAAAGCTGCTGCTTCAGCATATCTATAGGTACTGGATAAATGCATACTCCCGACGCGCGCCCAGTTAGTTACGCGTAATCCTAAGTGCGGGTTGGCAGTTCTAATTCTTTGATATCTTAGAATATTTACTATTTTCATATATTCCGTAGTTCAAAACCAAGGTATTTTTTTAAAACCTCATCATTCGCCGGTTGCCTGATAGTTTGTCATCTCGTAGATACGCAATAGATTAGGAAAAATCGGCCGTGTTGCTATGAGAAACATCATTATTCATAATCTGTAAATTTTCTTATCAGGCTTTTAACATCTACTGATGTATAAGAAAGCAAATAAATAAAATAAGATTCCTGTTAGGTAACTCAGCCATCACAAATGTCATCATTGATAGAAACTCCAACCGATATTCCTAAATAGCCACATATTGTAAAACATAATAAGCGCTTCTTTTATTTTCTTAAACATTAAACAATCGGAGCAAACTGTGTAGGTATTTCAGAAAAACAAAATCAAACTACCAAAAAAACAGTGACGAAAATGGGTTAAGAATATATCAAGATTAGATAGCCACACTATTGTACAATATAATCCAAGTCGTTATCATTTCCAGTGCGCACATTAAACATGAAAAGAAATGAAATGAAATTGTCTTTATTTACGTAGGCTTCACTTATAAATCGTCAGAATGAGATCAATATCTCGGTTCAAAAAGTAGTTCTACCGAGAAGAAACCGGCAAGAAACTCGGTAGTTACTCTATTTAATAAAATGCCAAGTCTTAATAACTATTAGTTACAATTTTTTAGTCAATGTAAATTTAGCAATGCAGGCGAACAGCCTATTCTAGATCTAACCATATCTTTTTATAATTTAAATAGTTTTTAAATTTTTTATATAAAATTTAAACATATGTACAGGTAAATCGATGAGATCAATGAAGGAATTACCACTCTTATTAAGTCTGTGATTTGGAACAGCATGTCTGTGTTTATTTCTTATATTAAAAGAATGAGTATTTATTTTTCTGGAAATATCTGCATGTTTTTGTAAACATACATGATACAATCTAAAATGTATTGTGACGCTAGTGTCAATATATTGATTTCTTTAACCAGTACTCTGAGTGAATCACACGGTCTGAGGCCGTATATGGCTCTGACGGCCCTCTTCTACAATATAAAAATAGTCTGAATATTGGCCGCAGAACCCCACAGCAGCAGACCATTATGACATGACACTATGAAAGTAGCTGAAATATAGATACCAATCTTGCCATTTCAACATCAACAGTAATTTTATGTTAAAATATGTAACGATCTCTTGACTTGGCATGCAACGGTGACATTTTATAAGCATACATAAAACATGGTGGACAAATGTGGATGCCCCACTTAGAGTGCTAAATATTTCGATGCAGGTGTCACCATGGAAACAGTTACGAGCCGGCGTCAGATTCATCGATGAGATACCGAAAAACGGAAGCGGCAAGATACTCAGGCGGGTACTTCGCGACTTACTCAAAGAACAGCCGAAAAGTAAATTGTAAGACCTGGTAGTACTACTAGTACATACTACCTATTTATTTCAAAGAAGCACTTTTTACAACAACAAAAAAACTCTCAGGCTGTAAATTAAGACTGACTAAAAACTTGAAATGGATCATGAATCAGATTAAAATAAATCGTATTGTTGCTATGTGGTTTTTTAATTCTTAATTTGTTTGTATCTTGTTTTCCCAGTAACGTAGCCAAATCCGGCTTAGTAGTTGATTCGCACGAAATTCATTCGCCCGAACGTGCGAAACGTCCACTTTCAATAATAATATTTTTTTAGTAGGCGTTTCGCACGAATGTATATTAATCGCGTGCGAAACGACCCTCTCAAAAATTAGTAGTACGCCTTTCGCACATACCCATTTTTTTATGGAAAAGTTTTAACAAAAAATTACATTCGCGCACAAAATCATTTCATCTAGAATTATTAATGCAGATATTGTTAGTCAATTCCTTAATGGCGACATAGACTTACAACTATGTATCGAAAAATTAAGCCATTAGTTTGTGACTAAAAAAGACTGACTAAAATTAATTATCTATGACCTCTTTATAATAAGACAGTTTTAATGACAATTAATGTAAGCTTTCTGTGATATGTCATTGTTGCTATCACCGTATTTTTTTGCAGTTAAGATAAATATATATTATTGTTGATTAGTTAATCGTTAATTTTTTAATAACTTTGTACCTATTAAAACCACAGATTATTCTATTGTACAAACTGTGATTTTATGAGTGTTATAATGTTCAATGCTTATTATGTGATTTTTAACGTTTTGTGTTATTGTTTTATTTAAATTACCATAAACGTACTTCACAATTTTATGAAGTAATTAAGAAAAATAAAAAAAACTATTTTACTTTTATATTGTAATAATAGCAAAAAAATATATTAAACTTTCATAAAAACTTGATTCCAGTGAAAATAATGTTGTAGTCGTTTGTGTTGTTGATAAACAAAGTGTATACCTACAAGAAAAATATTAGTTGATGTAAAGTAAAATTTAAATTAAAAGAATAACTTGTTACATAATTATAAAGATGTCATTCTATTTAATTACAAATTGTTATAACTGTGATTTTCTTATTGTGATTTTAGTTGTAGTTATATTTTTAGATACCTTATAAATTATTCTAAAAATAATCATTTTATTTCTTACCTTTCTCAGAAGTAAGAATTAATAATTCTAGATGAAATGATTTTGTGCGCGAATGTAATTTTTTGTTAAAACTTTTCCATAAAAAAATGGGTATGTGCGAAAGGCGTACTACTAATTTTTGAGAGGGTCGGTTCGCACGCGATTAATATACATTCGTGCGAAACGCCTACTAAAAAAATATTATTATTGAAAGTGGACGTTTCGCACGTTCGGGCGAATGAATTTCGTGCGAATCAACTACTAAGCCAAGTATCCATATAATAAATAAAGAGTGAAGTTAATAACACTTTTATAGAGAGAAATTATTACGTACCTACTATAATATTATAGTAGGTACTTTACACAAAAAAAGACTTAACGACTGATATCGTATATTTTGACAGGGAAAAGCAAACACGATGTGAGTTAACAGGCAGTTTTTAAAATTAAAACTACGTAATGGTACATAGCCTTTTAAGGACGCAATTTTTCACACGTTACCTGTAATTAATAACGTCATCAATCAATGTCTTATTACAAACTTATTTTTTTAATCGTATGGAGACGGCTCTGACCCTGTAGGTACTCCTCCCGTACCGCAGACCCGCCGAAAAGCCGGCCCGACCCGCCGGCTTAATCATAGCTAGTATGCAATTTACGTAAGTGCCAGATAATTTTACCAAGCTATTTTCCCACGTCGATTTGGGTCTTTAAAATAATATACGAACTGTATTTCCAATGGGTTTGTAATTGTGTAGCAACAAGCAAGCCACTTATCACAACCTTTTTCGGAATTTTCCATATAACCCATCTTAATTTTATTTTTAGCTGAATGTGGTTAATGAGTTTGCTTCTTTGGAATCTGCCTACCCCTTCGGTGATCGCAAGCATATATGTAGCTATATATCCCACGTGACAGGCATCGCCAATGTAAACATACATGAGCAAGTGTGGGAGTCACTGTTTATCATTGTAATTGTCCTTTGATTTTCTGGTAAATAAACAAAATTTGATTTGATTTAATTTGATTTTATCTACACATATATTTTTTTATTTTACATATACGTACCTACATTAATATTTTCACAAAATATTTAATTTGTGTTTAAATAAAAAGTCAAAAAGCATCATTCTAGTCAAAATATTAGATTTTAGACAGTATTACCGTATTTAATGTCACATTAACATTCTATTATTGCTGACTGCAGCACGCAACATCGTAAAAGCCCTTGCAGTGTAGCCCAGTCCACTAATACTCATGCTGGGACATCGAAGGTAGCGAACGTTAACATGTAGCTTTATCATTAGCTGCCTGCCGGAATACGGAAGTGGCGGACCGTAAAATAACTACTGTTTTAGCACTCCCATTACTTTGGTAGCAAAAGAACAACGAATATTAGCTGTGTAGACTAACCAATCCATTTGTTTGCCCTCTACTGCATCTACTCAATAAAACCTGAAAAAAATTTAAGCTGGTATCGGCAAAAACGGGATTTATTTTACTTGCTAGTACAACTTATCACTAAATATAAATAGCTAATTGATAAATTAAGTTCCTCTATAGGTACTGATATAGACCTTAAGTTAAATAAAATGTTAAGTTAAGTTTAATGTAAGTACATAAAAATAAAAGATTACTAAGCGACCAATATAAGACCGGTAGATTGGTAAATTTAAAGGATGATCCTGGATTTAGCAAGTCAGGTAATGACATTTAAGCGACTGCCGATCTGACCATCGTAACCCTATGATAGGGGAACCAGACAAAAGGATCATGTTTACAAATCCAAAGTTGTTGAATTTGCAATTTTTATCACGATGTTTTCCTTCACCGTCGAGCTAGTGGTATAAATACGTACATAGATTTGAAAAATCCAGAGGTACGTGCGCGGGTTTGAACCCGCAATCCTCAGTTAAGAGGCGCGTGTCCTTACCATTGAGCTACCACCGCTCTTAAAGGAAAATCAAATTATGTTTTATTTTTAAACCTCACCAACGCTATTGAAATTTATTATCCATTGCACCATGGGCAAACACCGTAGACTACATTAATACCATATATAAGGAAAATAATGAATGGCTATACCGGCATTAATCTAAGCAAATATCTTCATCCTGTACAAGATCATAAGGTAATACAATAATCTATACTTTTATAGTAGCAAACATTACCAGTAAGTAGTTTAAAAATTGTTTTTCAAAAACAGGGAAAATAACTTTGATGATAACAAATTTATATCATAATTATTTATTTTTATTGGTTCAGAAACACTAGTTTTTGCTGAATGTGGTAAAAGGGGCCTGCTGCTCCTTTGACTTTGCCTACCCCTTTGGGGATTATGGGCGTGATGTTATGTTAAAAACTCTAGAATCTAACAGGCCAGATAAAGACGAACATAAAAGGACTTGTTTTATTCGGAGGACACATAGGCAAGGACATGTCAGAATATATAGACGAAAAAATCTTTTATAAGACTGGAAAAGTGGCTTACTATGGCGAAGACGGTTTCTTTTTCTACATGGGCAGAACTTATTAAATATAAAACCTGCGAAGTAATAAATTATATTTCATACATACATTCTTAGCGTTATCTATTTGCCTCCAACATAAACAAAATATGCCTATCATTTAAAATATTTATTTTATTGTTAAACAAATATTTAAGTTCCCCTTTATACAAAATGTACCCAAACATTCGAAATACTTTATATCCTAGTTTGATTTGAAGAAACTAATTACCTATATAAATTTATATTCTTCTTATATAGGAAACGTGCCTTCGCAACTGTAGTAGAAGTCAAAAAAATTAATAAATAAATGCATTTATTGCGACAACTAAAAGTCCATTGTGTTGGTAACAGAGATCTTATAACTAGTCTTAATATACAATTATAAATTAATTAGTATTATTAATAAATTTTATTCACATAATATATTTAATAAAGTAGCCTTAATAGTATTAAATCAATCAGTGTTTATCTATTAACAATCTTGTACAAACCACTTAAGTCTGGTTGTACTAAACGATTATGCTAATGTAAATTTCGTAGCAGCCGCGATATTTTGAATATTAACGTCATCAAATAACAGTTATTTTCTAAACTAGGTAGCGCCTCTTGAACTAGAAGATCGTATAATGCAACACCCAGGAGTAAAAGATGCTGCTGTGATCGATATTCTAGATGAAATAACTGGAGAAATACCTACAGCATTCGTGGTCATAAAACCATTGGTGAAAAGTTGTGGACTTAATGGCTTCTATGGTAAAAATTTAACACATAACATAACATAACAGCATGCCCATAATCCCCGAAAGGGTAGGCAGAGTCAAAGGGCAAGCGGGCCCCTTTAACCACATTCAGCCAAAAATAACTAAGCTGGGTGAGATGGAAAATTGTGAAAATGTAGTGACCAGTGGCTTGCTTGTTGCCTACACAATCACATACCCAAAACCCGATATACCATTAGTCGCCTTTTACGACATGCTAGGCAACAACCGCACTTAGCACATGCTTTTTAAGTCTCAGACCAAACTGGGACAATGGGTAAAAAATTCAGCTAATATAACTACCTAAAAATTTTTATATCTTGTTTTCTCGCTCTTTGTAAGTAAAAAATATCTGCAACGGTAAATAAAATTTATTTTTTATTATCAGTATGAATTCAAGGTAAGTGTTAGTCATTTATAATGTAAATCTTTCTTAATGCTTACGTATTTTAAGACAGACAATTCTGTCGGTAATTCGGCCGTCACGAATAATTTATCTAAGTTTTAATAACTAAATCAGATATACATAATCAAAAGTGAAATTAAAAAACAATCGAACGCAAGTAAATATATTATGAAAAACAAATTCTCACATCATTTTATGAGACACAATTCAGTATGAAAAAAGATTTTCTGTAAAAGCTTAAAAAATATTAAGATATACTTAATACTAAGATAAAATAAACCAAACGTATGCGAAGAAACAAGAATTTTGTTTCATGTGGGACTAAAAATAACTAACTGCATTCAAAGTAGTTAATAATTTTATAGAGAGAGACCTTCGTTTACCTATGTTAGCTGTTATTTAAGTTAATTAATTTATAAATAAAACCCACGTACGCGAATAAAAATTATTAAATATTTACCAGGTGCCTACTCATAGGGTTTCTACAACCTTCCGCTGGTCTGAACACAGTGGGATACTTGCATTTTTTTCTTTGACATTATGCAAATAATAGTCTTCAATAGTATCATGTGCAATTAAAATGGTAGTGCCCACGGTGCAAACTCTGGGAAATATTAAGACTGCAATAAAATTTAAGGTTGTAGGTGGACCAGTACCCAAGGTAACAGCTACAAACCCCCTGCTAGGTTACGATTGGCGTAGAGCAAATGCCATGTTATTTGTGCAAATATGTAAGTAGCTATGTCGTATTACCGCTAAGATTGCTTCGCGGCAAATTACGTGGCGTCATGTCGAGCCCGTGGTTAACTCACGATGCAGCTTAAAGAATGAGTTTTATATTAGGCGCGCAGTAACATGAATATTATGGAACTTGTAACTGAAGAGCTTGTTTGAATACGTATTAAGATAGCATTTTACCATTTATTACCAGCAGGTATCCAGATATATCAAAACGACGAGTAACTGCCAATATTTTTCGAGACTATGGTTTGGGATGTTTTTTCTGCGTCATCACATGATAAAGTGCGTGAACTTTGCCTTATAATAATTTAACAATCACGATTGCATAATGTGTAAATATAAATGAACTGCTTATAATGTGTTATTTCTTTAAAAGACATTATTAAATTTTTTTTTATATTTGATAATTTAATTGATTTCAGCTTTGTTTGTTGAGAATTATGCGATTGTTCATTACGACGCCTTGACGGCCTTGTAATTAAATTAATGGTACATTATTATGGACATGCTCAACCCCTTGACGTCCGGATTAAACCAAGAGTCAAAGCTATTTACTAATAATTCTACTCCAATTCTTACCTACATACTTAACTTACCAATTAATATGGTGAACATTGCGCGTTAAGCTCAAAAACATAAGAGGCAAACTATAGGGGTTCCTTACTTAACTCGGCCGTCTGGAATATCGCCAACTCCAACGACGCAGATACTGCCAGGGACGCTATGGTAAGTATAAGGGATCCAACCCGAACGCGTTTGAGCCTAGATTAAATATACTTACTTGATCCAGGAATATGTGCAGTAACCAGACGTGTAATTCTAATAGGTGTATGCTTTTTGTCATACTTAGGTACTAGATCCTACTTCACTTAAACGAAAACTTAATAAAAATAATGGTTGATACACTCAATAATATATAATATATTATAATACTTACAATATAGTATGCACCATACGATTCATGTAAAATTAAAGGACTTTTTATATTGAACTTCAAGCTATTGAAGGCAATATTAAAACATGTTATATGAATCCTCATCAATAATTTTACTAAGTTCAAACAGATGAAAACGATCGATAGTTTAAAAATTTTTCGCTACCAATCATATCGATAGCCCGTTTCTAATTTCACTATTGGGTCACAACACTAGTCTGTGTAGCGTCGTACTACGAGAACGCCCTAGTTTAGCATCAGGTATTTTATAAAGCGAGTTAAGCTCGTAAACTTTTGTTACCGCATGTCTATAAAAGGTGTTTCTAAGCGACATTCGAACGGGCGCACGCGACATATGTATGTAAAAGGCCAAGACATTGAAGTCTGTCGTACTCAGACAAATCGCACGGTACCGCCGCCTACGCACTATGACGGTGTAAATGGCCTGCTTAAAAACTATAACCGAAGCTTTGTTCTTGTAGAATAGTCTAATAGCACAGCAAGCACTTTAAGTTTCATTCAATGTCGACATAAAATACAGTGATACGGTCGCTATTTAACACCCATTAATACATACCCCAAACATTTAGGTTAATATTAGGTATATAACACAGTTCTCTTACTTTAATAGCATTATTCAATTAGATCGATCAAATCACAGTATCGATATAAAGCATCACAACGGCTGCACATCATTAATGTTTCCCAAGGCGTTGTACTAGTTTGGCATCAGGTATTTTATAAAGCGAGTTAGACTCGTAAGCTTTTGTTACTGCGTGTCTATAAAAGGTGTATTTAAGTGACATTCAAATGAGGCGCACAACAGTAAAGAGCCAAGAAATTTGTTCCTCGGGCAAATTGCACGGTGGCGACGCCCACATGTGGCTCGCGATGATTTCGCGTATGGCCTTTTAGAAAACTATTTACAGTATTTCGCTATAATACAATTATATGCACTATTCCTTGTAGCGGCTCTATATGTTCCAGTAACTCGGTGTGTGGTTAACTTCAAGATAATCACACGAATATATCATATTCATAAAAAACACGTCGTATGTCATTTCGTACTCCATAGTAGTTAATATCATAAGAAGAAGTATCAATAGAATCGATAAAATTTTGCTGGCTTAATATTATGCACAGCACTAGTGTATACTAAGGCGTTGTACTACGATCATACCTAATTTTAGGATCAGATGTTTTATAATCTTTCAATCTATCTTTTTTTATTCTGAACATAGGGTACCTAAGCAAGATTCAAACGATTCACCTCATCATCTTCCTAGCATTATGTCATGATCCTGAATTAAGCGAGTCTAATATTGCATTGAAGCGACTGCTTTCTATGATAGACGAATTCTTTGATTAACTACACATATTGGACAATGGTATCAAGTTCTTAATTATTTGAACGTGCAGTTTTTCTGACAGTGGTTTAGTTACTGGCCACTCTACCGAGAAATTGGTATAATGGAAAATGGTTAAATTCCTATTTAGAATTAAAAAGTCCAAATGTCCCTGCCCAGGTTTTTTTTTTAATAATTATCAGACTACATCACATACATTGATCTGACTCCGAGGTAAGTAGCTTAAGCACTGGTGTTACGGATATCAGAATCAACAGTGGTATTACAAATATATACTTAAATATTTAATATTAACACCTAGACACAGAACAAACACAAGTATTCCTCATACAAATATTTGTTCAGGGTGGCGATCGAACCCACAACTCTTGGCGCATGGGGCAGGGTCGCTACCGAATGCGCCATCGAGCTTGTCGAACCAAGAAGGTTTGAACACACACAGTCGATTCATTCCAATGAATCATAGGCGACACAGGCATATAAAATTGCATGTACAGCTTCACCGCCCAAGCTAGCCCCATGACTCCTCAAATGACCTGCTTATAAACTAATTCTAGTTGGTCGCTCTTGTGGTCCCTAAACACGCACCATAAGTTTCAGTGCCGGTGTAAAAGCTTTTATATCTCGGGAAGTGGGTGCTAGCTTAAACTTGTCATTTACACTTACGTACGAGTATATAGCGCAAAGCTAAACCAACTTTCACATTAGAGCTTATGCGGTATATCTGGCGAAAATTTCCAAAACAATTATTGTATTGTTATGCTTTTATTTGCTAAAACTTTTGTTTATTATTGTCTGTTTCAAGGGTCCTTGGATATATATTATTTGATTTATAACAATTGTAATATGTCTGTATAAAGTTTCTATAAGTATCATGAAAATTTTCTTGCCATTATTTACTTTTATATATATTTTTGTCTAGAAATCCCAATGATTGTTGTGTATTAACCTCAAATTAAAGAATCAGATAATTAAAGTTGTTTTCCGAACATGTCCAATATCTGAAACTTTGTGTACTTAGACAAGTTTTGTATTCACAGCGGGAGGTAAGTTCCTAATACAAATTGAACTGTATCTCACAAAAGGGATGTGAAGGGTGACATCGAAAAGGTACAAGTAGAGACCCCTAGAGATATATCAAGTGAAGTGGTCAAGGGGACAAATAGGTGCTTCACAGTACAAGTTGGTACTACGTGTATTATATTTACTTGGTTCGCTTATTTAGATCTTAGGGTTCCGTGCTTCGCTTTATATACACAAAAGTTTTGAATTCAGTCTAAAGAGTTATTATCTTCCTAGCGGACATAATCAGTGGGCAATAATCTTAGATTTGACGAATCTGGTGTATGTCAGATACAACAAATGTAATAAAACTCTAAGTTGTAGAGAAAAAGTTTAATCGTAGTCCAGTCCAAGGAATAACAACACTGTAAATAATAATAAAATAATGGCAACATTCATTATTAAAATTGTTGGTTACCAAATGGTTAGACGGATTGAAATCCAGTACTAACTTTTCCGCAATAAGTTACAATGTTGTAACTTCGGTGACTGTTTACCGCTCGTTTATATTCCATAGTAGCTCTTCTGAATGCTTTCAACTTGAAAGCTGGTACGGTTACACATAAAGGTTTATAACATTTAAATGGACAAATTAATTTTTTGTCTGTACACCACTTTAATAGAAATTATAATAATACAATGCATTATAATTAGTTTATAGTTCATTCAATCCTATTATGAAAATTATTCCTGCTAGTACAAAGGTACTATAGTAGTAGACCCTTGACATTAGAGAAAGGTCTAAAAGAACTTTTCAAGTGCCTACTTGCTTCGGAGCCAGTTTTATAGCTTTACACTTGACTTGACTACATTGATAACGGTGATTCATCTCAATAAATAATAAAGCTAACAATGAAAGCATAACCATTTATAAGACTTAGTACAAACACTCGTTGAAACACGTTTTGTTTGTGCGTTTCATCGTAGCCGACACCTTATGGCTGTAAACATTTACCTTTCAACGCGGCGTTCACTCTATCCAGATCGTAAAGTGACAGTGGTAGAGGCTCGTTCAACAGACGCATTCGCGGCTCGCTCCCACTATTATACTCCGAGTAAAAACCGTCACTTAGAAAGATTCCGGAGGAATGCCGATAAAGTTTGTAAGCACACTTATTCGTTCGGAGCCAGTCGACGAACAGGATTGCCCCGTTTAAACTACGCTCGTTCCCCGAGTACACATGGCTCCTCAGCTCCTCAACATCGCCCTTCATCACCGACCGCACATACAACTTGTACGCCATAAACACTTTTGCGTTCGGTTTCCTCCCGCGCTTTATCTTCTTCACGCTCAAGACCCTAGCCGTGAAAATGTATTTAGATTCAGACACGGCTGACGACAGAATCTCGTAGTCATTAGTTATCGTCTCGTTTAAAACACATTTGGGGCCATTTATGTTTTTCTTGCGGTGGAACGTGTCCCGCTTTTTCACGACACCCCTTATACGGAACTGCGCATGAATTATCGCGAAGCAGTAAAGCAATAACACTAAAAACTGAAGCTTCATCTTTATTGGGAGTGTGTGAATGCGCCTTGTTTTATGTCTCGCATAAATGGGTATAAATAAGAGCCATTTCAGCGGCGTTATACAGAAAACTTTTGATTGAGACGGGTCGTAAAGGCGCGGCGAGCACAAAGTTGCGCAAGTCGGCTTTGGCGCCACCGAGACGCGTGCGCGAGCGCAGCCTCACGCGTAGACTGCCCACCTCGCAATTCGATGCAACCTTCATCAACGTAAACAAACGTGGTCAAACGTTAATGTATTGCTTTGACTTCAACGTTGATTAGTCAAAGCTGGTTTTGAGGTTATCGGTTCGAATTGCTGCTGTTGGAGTGGGCTATTGGGTTGTTAAGAAACAAATGTTTGAAGTGTTTGACTAGCCGGCGTTAGAGGGGGTCTACGCTGTAGATAGGGCTCGGCGACATAACCTGGCACGAGTTAACAGTTATTGCCGAATGCGCCGGTGGCTGAACGACGCCGGCACTGAATATTCATGTACTGGGAGGTCGTAGCGAGAGGGATGAACTCGTGAACACGGCGGCTCTTGTCTCGTTTTGTAGTCTTTAAAGTAAGATATTCAAAAGTTTGTCAACCGTGCTTGCTCAGTGTTGGTTGAGGTATTTGCCTGTTTCTGTTTATTTAATGACAGAACATATAGTTAAAGAGATAACGCGTATAATTAAAAGTCAGTTAGCTTTAGGAAACTTACAAATAGTGTGAAATCATATTAACCGTGCTGATTTAAATTGTAAGTTCATTTGCTATTAAAATATTAAATATCTATTCATATTACCCGGTAAAACTTTAGTGGCAGCCCACCTCATTTCATTAACAAGTTATGTATTTGCATTAATGAGACTGGGAAAAGCCACTCTACCCTCATTTAGCGTACGCTCCCGGGCTATGAACTAACTGCCTCATGAAAGCTTGAATACCCGTTGTTGTAGAGGAGCGTGCAGAATTTTATCTCAGCGAACTGGAAAATTTCCCCCATATCAAAATATGGATCTTCGCTGAATGAAAACATGTTTTCCTCTTATTAAGGATGTCTTGATAAATGACTTTCAGGCGTAAAATAGTGTTGTTCAAGTAATAAATGTTTATTAAACTTGTGATATAATCACATACAGTTGTTTAAGACAATCATAAAAGCACAATATGATAGCGCCTTCAGCTATTTTTTTTTTTTGTTTATACAAGTCGCTTAAAACATAATTAATTATTATATTTCCTTTTTGACTAATATCTACATACCTATTCAATTCTTCATATTTATAGAATTAGTGTGTCAGTTTGTGGAAGTGCCTAATGTGCTATTTGTTAGTTGTTTATAAGGTTTTGGATTGATTATGTACAAATATAGAATTTGTTTAAATAAAAATTAACAGTAATACCGATCACTGGCACTTTGATCATAAAAGTTTAATAACCTTATAAAATTACAGAGTAGTCTTAGTACCCACCAGTGAAAAATTAGAGATCGATTCCACTCACCGAAAGATCGAAGAGGCTAATTACAAGTGTATTTAATCCCACATTTACATTTACGACACAAACATTTATTTTCAAATTTCAGAATAGGTATTAGCACTATTAAATGTAGTTTACATATTCCCTTAAAGAATATCACCTAGCGCTGTTACCGTACTTTGTACAACGTACGTCACACGTCTCAACGCTAAATCCCGGAGCGTTCTTAAAACACTATCTCCGAAATGCAATTTTAAAGCTGAATTTATATGAAATGATACTTTAAAAAAGTCGCCTGCGTCGCATCGCACGTATATAGGTGATTGCAAGAGCTTACACGAGGAATTTGGAAAGTGGTACGAGCGTGGGCGGGCGAGTAGCCTCTCGCTCGGTTTCTTGACGAATCTCCGCCGTCGCAGTTTATATTTTATAACATTTTTCACGGGCTCAGCTCGGTCTATTTATTTTGGCGTCTACCTACACACGGGTTGTCTGAATTGCCGTTTATTAATTCTAAAGGTAGATCTCTGTTCATATTTTATTGTTATTAACCCGGTTTTGCTTAAATTATTTTAATAGTAATACCATTTACAATCGAATAGAGACTTTATTATGAAATATGCGATCATTGGCCTTTACACTGATATAGTTTTGCGATTTACTGATCTGTTATTTTTAACCGCCTTTTAACAATTCATTACGATATAATTCCGTAAGTAAGTAGTATTATCATACAATTTCCTAAAAAATCCACAATAAATAATAAACAACCCTAAAATTTCATTAGTGATTCCTATACAGGTGTTCTTAAATTATCTGAATCAACTTTATGTGGAAATATATGTATATGTATCGAGAGTAAATACAGATCATACAAACCCAGTTTGTGGACGTAATAAAGTTGAAAATTCATGTTACTTTTAATACGAATTTCCAAGAACAACAAGCTAAATATAAACTAGTATTTATTAGTCTTTGTTGTTCCTATTTTATAACTGTAACTAATAGTTAAAGCTTCCTGGCACTATGGCTAATGCAATCAATATTAACGGCAAACAACGTTTACTAAGTATATTAAAGCCACGTAGGTATATATGTATAACTGTGGTCCTAGTACTCGCGTCAAAACCACAGCCATATCAGACGCCAAGCAAAACAAAGATTACAATTGCTAGAGGTTCATATACAGAAGCAGTTTACAGTTGAAGCAGAAATTGCAAATTTTACAAATACCATGGGGAGTATTTAATAAGTAATAGCTAAAAACATTATTTATAACGATAAATTTCCAAGCAGTAATTCACGCTATCAGGGACGGACTTCGTGTGTGGTGCAGTGTTATCGTGACGAATGCACTTGGCCATTACTTTCTCTACACTCCATAACGCCTCCCGCGATCTCAGACTTAGATATGGAACTGCTGCAAGCCCGATGCATTGCATTGCGCTTTATCGATATGGCACTTATTGCGACACATTTAAGTCTAATATCTGTAAAAATACCAATTGTTTGTCGCGTGAGCTTCTTCAATATGCAGTGGATCTAATGAAGGAGATTAAATCGTATGCAACTGCGGTGCTTTATCTGGGGGGATTCTCACGGATCGTGAGGCGAGTGTGGACCGATACGGATCGGCTCGGCGCTACGAGGCCGGGTCGCAGACTAACTAAGCTAAGAAGTTAAACACAACAACGATGAGCCATCAAGATAATACTTACGTATGCTACGCCTCACCCGCAACTCTCGGAAGCCCTCGGCAGCGAGACAGCGATACTCATCTCGTCGACGGATTATGCGCGGCTTAAATTGGATCTTCTAAGATTTTTTAGGTCAAAACGGCGGTTGCAATAAATTTTATTGCTGGCCGTTTGACTTGGAATTGAAATTTCTATCCGTGACCCGAACCGGGTTCAATTAAAGGCCGTCTAAGCTATTCCTAATATTATCTATATTACTTTTTCTTAACGGAATTTTCAACTGCATGGAAATCAGAATTAATGGGATATCGCTTATGTTTCACATTAAAACTAGTTATATTTTTTATAGGACATTAACGATATACATTTTATTAGGCTATACACAGCAATATTCTTAAAACCGACTTGAATTTCCTATATTAAAACCAAAGCATTTCATTTCATTGTTTCACATGCATCTCTATCTAACATACATAAAATATTACGAATAACCATATAAATTAATTACGTTTGATTGCAAAATTGTCTTTAAAATATTGATACTGTTAGATGTTTAACCATTGCATAAAAGGGTCTTAAACTCATTATTTACAACCCGGTAAAATACTTTAGCATTCTAATGAATGTTTCTACCGCTCTAGACGACTAAAATATACATTAATTCGTACATTGAGGGCATAATAAATGCTGCACCCTGAACAAAATTATAAATTGCGATCGAAACGATTACCGTTCATTAGATTGTAATTTTGTATTAATGCAACAGCATAATGATGTAAATACAAAACTAGAGTGGTGCTTATACGAATTCCGGTTAATGGCGGCGATCCATGAGTTTGTGGTGTTTCGATAATTTAAAAGCCTTGCCGCTACAATAGCAGCTTTACGCGGATATTGATTGATCCCTGTGTATTTAGGTTTATACGCAGCACACAGGGTCGAACTTAGGGCGAGACATTTTCATTATCTATACGTTTGAAACGTGATTATAATAGTGCTTTTATTAATTCAAAAAAAGTATACAAGTTTCTTCATAAAACATAGCATAGACAAATAATAATCTGTACCTTCGTGACGTAATAGTCTTTTGTTTAACGAAACGTTAAAGCTGTATCACTGAATGGGAGCGTGAAGGAACAGAGCATGTAATAACTTAGGAAATAGTTCTGTACATGTACCTCCTCTGTACAAATTCCATAAAAAGCTAATATCGAGGGTTTACACATAAGTCAAGTCGCATTACATTCGCATTCTCTATGAGACCCACATTAAGCATTGAAGAGTAATAGTTTGTTTTTGTCCATTATTCTTTATATATAATAGATAATGAAGTGGTAATCTAAAACAAGATTTTAGGTATCTGCTTTACCTATTTACAAATCTAAATCAGTAATAGGATCTAACCCAAATAATTCTATTTTTGGCTGAATATAATTTTATGATTTCCTGCTCCTTGAATGCCTACGCCATTAGGGATTAAGGGCGTGATGATATGTATGTATGTAATTAAAATTCTCATGAAAAATTTATAATCATACAAAATGTTATAAAGTATGTTCAAGATTAAAAGTTGGCGAAAGCCTTTGCCATCAGATCTGAACTCATGTTTTATTACCACTATTATTATAGTAGTCATGAACGACAAATGTAACAAATTGTTAATGACAATAAGCAATATATCTTTGGGGACTAACAGTAGCAGTAAAAATATATAACAACCGCACTAAAGTGCTGTCTCCCATCACCCCGTAGACAAATACAACACTGGCCGACAAACGCGCCGTGCACATTCACTCCATTAAGTTAACGAACAGTTGTCGAGATGTCGATCAAAATCACCTCTTAATGCCCTGTCGTACATTATGGATACAACACCCACACGTCATTATAGGCGTACGATGCTAAACCGATTGCATTCGAGCGAGCCAGCGGCTTTGCTTACTTTAACAACTTAATTAAGGATAATAGAGGACTTAAGGGACGCTCAAGCTTTTTACACACCTCTTTTTCATGCTGTTGTGTTGTGCAAGAAGAATGAGGCTTTAACTTTAGCGCAAAACAAAAAAGCAATTGCCTTTCATTCGATACTGTTGACCGGATACTGAAAACATTTTTACTTTTTTATATTAAACTTTCGCAAATTCATTTCTGATGTTTGCATCCTTGAAAGTTTATCAATTCTTCGATATAAATAATAAATAAATAAATAAATTCTTCAGACTGATACACAACTGAGGAGTGCGGGTTCAAACCCGGGCACGTACCGGATTTTTCAAGTCTATGTACGTATTTATACCACTAGCTCGACGGTAAACGAAAACATCGTGATGAAACCTGCAAATTCAAACAACTTTGGATTTGTAACCATGATCCAAAAATTGTCTGGTTCCCCTATCTTAGGGTTACGAAGGTCATATCGGCAGTCGCTTCAATGTAATTACCAGACTCGCTAAATCCTCGATCATGGTCTAAGCGGACCCCGTCTAAGCACGGGACATAACGCTAGGAAGATGATTGGTGGATGAAGTTGGAACTCTACAAAAGGTGTCATTGTTTTGATCTGGTAGCAATTGTTTGGACCAAGCAGGCCAATAACATAATAAATTATAGTCATGTTTCGCATCTGTAAATGACAATACAGATACATTCGTTTAATACTCTTTATCATACTTTTACATCAATATTACGCCAAGTAAATAAAGACGTTACAAAGTCGGCAGACGTATTCAGTTTACGATAATTCCCGTGATAATAACGCCAAAACTAGTTCAAGAACATTGTAAAGCACACATAGTAGCGGCAATATGACTGCATTCGTATTGGGTTTCATATGCCGTTCGTAATAAAATACGAAATATAGGTATGTGGAACGCACCTGCGACTCGCGATGTTTGCTCTATCTACGATGTGACAACGAGCGCCTGTCACTGAAGCGATGTTTGCACAAATTAGAATGAGTACACTACCAATATCATTATTAAACTCCTTCTCTGGTTGTTTGCCACTATTGTATTGACCAACTTACAATACTGTTCTGAACCCTTTCTACAATACGTCAGTGTAGTATTAGATCATAACGTACACTTGTGTTGTTTTTTCATAGTGTAGCATATATAAGTGATTATTTATCCTTTAATAAAGTAGGAAAATATTACCTTAGCTAGCACATGGCTGTGATTTCATTCACGTGGACTCAAGCTTAAGATAAAGCGGAATAATGCCACAGAAATTAGTAAATGTTCTTCTATATTTTATGTGATAACTTTGTATGCAAATATCAGATAATTCCATTCAGCCTTTTAATGATTGAGTAATAATAATAGAAACAAACTTTGACATTTAAAAAATAGCATAACAATATTAGTATGCTGATATCCGTTGTGTTGCTAAACTTTAATTGATAAAGATATTGCTAATATGAAACTCTACAAGCTAATATTAAAAAATATGTCACTAATGCGATGAGCTGTCTATTTCTAGAAGCTTGTCATCAAGAAAGAAGACATAAAAATCCAAAAAGAAGCACCGATGGATATAAATAAATACCCCATACACTTAATATTTCCATCTTGCAAATCCTTGGTTTATTTTATAATATGTTTTTATAACTTAAACCATAATATAATAAACGTGTATTACCAAGCTTGAAGTAAATCAGTATTCAGAGTTATGACCCAAAAGTCTCATGTCAGCAACTTAAAAGCACCTAAAAGTTGGCGTGCAGTCCGTGTTTATTTCGAGCTATCGATTACGTGCTCAATTGACTAGACTAGAAAATTTCACTACATCTATCTACTGAAGTCCTCTTTCAATTAACTACTCTTCGATAAGTATAGAATAAGTGGCTACATCCTACCATCATGATCATCTTCCTAGCGTTATGTCCCGTGCTTAGACGGGGTCCGCTTATACCATGATCCAGGATTTAGCAAGTCTGGTAATTGCATTGAAGCGGCTGCCGATATGACCTTCGTAACCCTAAGATAGGGGAACCAGACAATTTTTGGATCATGGTTACAAATCCAAAGTTGTTTGAATTTGCAGGTTTCATCACGATGTTTTCCTTCACCGTCGAGCTAGTGGTATAAATACGTACATAGACTTGAAAAATCCAGAGGTACGTGCCCGGGTTTGAACCCGCACTCCTCGGTTAAGAGGCGCGTGTCCTTACCATTGAGCTACCACCGCTCCAGCATAATAAATAAAACACTACATCGCCTACATCCTACCATCACGAAAAAATCGATTTCTGTATAACTTAACTTCACGGCCTACGCATTCTAAGAAATTTCAGAGCAAAATTTGCCATTTGAAAATATCGATGACTCAGTCAAGTTTCCTAACACCATGATTATATTTTACGAGATCCTACGCGCAACTTTGATGCGTCACTTCACTAAAAGATTTTCATAGTCATATTAGTTAATGCATAGCCATGCGCTAACAATAGTGACTGACGATGTCAAAAAGTATCCAACGATGATGACAACGTTGGATACTTAGATATAATCTAAAATTCGAAAGTTGTCCATTGTTCATTAAATAAAATTTTGCCGCAGATATGGCCAGGGCGTAAAATGTTTTAGTTATTTAACTACAATAGAAACATTTAAAATGCTTATACTATACCTTTTACGGCTGCGTTGATACGATCCAAATGGTAAAGGGTCAAGGGCACTGGATCCGTGAGTAAGCGCAAACGCGGTGTAGGCCCTCGCCCTGCATCAGCGTACTCTCCAGTGCAGAGGAATATCGCAGAGAGGCGAGGGCGCGGCGACGGTGCGCAGGATTCGCGCGCGTGCGCCCGCTCCACGTTCAGGGTCGAACCGCTCAACGTCTCCTCCGACCCCTCCATCTTCACAAACAACCTCATATCCCCCAAGGAACCTTTCAACACTCGCCGCAAATACACTCTATAAATATTCGATCGGCTCCCATCGTCCAACGACTTTATCTTTTTAACGTTCAAAACTTTTCCAGTAAAAATGTACTTAGATTTCCCTATCGCTTCCATCAACGACCACTCATCCTCTATTATAGTCTCATTGAAGTTACAAGGCGGCTGGACGGCCCGGTGTCTCCGGTGTGTGCTGAACCTTTTTCTCACTTTGCCTTTGATTTTGATCTCGCCCCCGACGACGATCGCCAGAGCGATAGCATAAACAATAACCATTGAGATCTTCATTTCGCAGGACCGCTTGCAACACTTTTAAAATGCGACCGCTACAAATGTATCTGTCACATTATGTTTGTTATTTATAGCCGCCGAAGAATATAAAGTGGCGGCGAAGGCTTATTAAAGGGTCGAGGCGTTGACATCTCACTAACAGAAAGTCATCAAATTGAATATTTAATCTCACGATTTAATCAGTTTAGTAAGCAACAAGTTATGGGACTTTTATTGAAGGTTTTAGCATATGCAGCACAGAAGTGGAAGTTCTCACGATCGATCGGGCCGTGTTAGTAAACAAACCGGGAATGCTCTCGGTCTAATAAAGCGGACGAACGCGTGCGCGCGCGCAGCTCGCCGGCGCTGACTGAAGGCTGTCACGCGCAGCCTCCCGCACGAAATAAGGGAAGCCGTTTGAATTAGATACCGGCGTATCGTAAACACAATTACGTTTCTGCAAATGGATATAACATCTATAATTAAGATAATTTATGTGATTTTATATTTACAACGTATTAGTGGATATTAAATGACGGTAAGGTGTTTTATTTATTATGCTGGAGCAGTCGATAGTAATTTAAAATGGAAAGTGATAAAGAGATGACGTATATGGGTGAGATAATCCGTAGGAATGTGGGCATAAATCCTGGCGGTCGTCCTCGGGTGAGGGCCGGTAGTGGTGTGAGTGGCCGCGGCCGCGTCGCTTGTGAAAGCTCGCGATGCGTGCGGCGCGCGTGGGCGGACGGGCCGCGGCGCCCGCGAACGCGCTCGCCTGCTACACTGGACAAGGTATAAGCGACTTCATTTCGCATTTTTTGTCGTTTCTAGTCAAATATTGAGCAGACAAAGCTGTCTGATTGATAGAGAGTAATTGATGCCGGAAGGACAACATAGTAAGAGCTTATAGTTACAAGCTACAACACTATTGTCCTTCTAATTTAAAAAAAAAATTTGCAACTACTAGTCTTCCAGCTGAAACTGCTTTTATTAATCACAATAAACTACTACCAATAGTCAAAAGTTTTACTTATTGTCGTTTGAGCTAAGGTGGGTGTTTCAGTCTGTTTATAAATAAATAAATTAACATATTCAAGAGATTAAAAGGAAAGGTTTAACTACAATTAACTTATTATTTTTAACCCATCTCAATTTTTTTGGCTAAATGGTTGGAGGTGCTTACTCTTCCTTGGATTCTATCTACCACTTCGAGGATAGTGATAATATATACGTCAATAGACATTCGATTAATACCTCTTATTTGAACCATTAAATAAGTGGACTACTTTCTCTTTGCTAAAGATATTAATTAAACGATACATTTTTAACGAGCGGTGGCTAAGATCAAATTTTTTGTCCCCGTAACAGAACTTTCATAACTTGAACCACCTCCGAATGGTTGCTAACAAATCTTTTAAGGTGTAATTGCAGTATACCTACGTGGATACAGAATGTTGGGCACGAACGGGAATGTTATCAGCGCCGTTACAAACTACAACTAATGGCGGAACGCTGTACCGAACCAGTACAGATATTTATGTACTGTGATAAATATTAAACTGAGAAACTGTTGCGATTGTTACCGGTAAATTGTTATGATTAATTTATACGTACAAATTACACGCCTGCTTGTTAAATACTGTGCCTAACACGTCTATTTAATAATTTCTAGGAATTAGGTATGTCATACATTTTATTGCGTCATAGAATAAAACGGGGTGTTTGGATGTAATATAAAATTTCATGGCAATTTATTCTTATTTACAAGTCATGTAATTGCGAGTAGGGACTTCCCAGCCAAGTGTTCCGTATAATATTTATGATGTACGAATATGTGATTTGTACACGTAATTTTTGATACGCATAAAACAAGCATCAAATGATACTTCAGAAACCATATATTTTTTTTGTTTCGTTTTATCTTAAACTGCCTAACTATTTCTCTATTCTCACCTATACGAGTATATGATATTATTTTTATTATACATGTGAATATTTAAGTATATATTTGTAATACCACTGTTGATTCTCATATCCGTAACACAAGTGCTTAATCTACTTAGTCAGATAAATGTATGTGATGTAGTCTGACATATTATAAAAACAAAATAGATTTATTAGACCAAAACTTTATAACCTGGATCAACATGATGGATAGGTCTCTGATTTCTCTAGTTTACAAAAAGCAACACAATAAAGTCGCAGACACGTCTTACAAGTAAAAACTTAACAAAAAACCAAAATAAGGCAACATTCTTGCTAAGTATATTAAAAACCTTCGACAGCTTATTTTCACATCTGTTTATTCTTGAGAAAACTCGAACTCATTACGTACGCGTCTTCAAAGTCTTTCAAAGCCAGCATATTTCATTTTCTTACCCGTCATATTAATGTAGACTGCTAAAACATTAACCGCAATATTTAAATCAAAATGACCTCCTCGCCAGTTAATTTGCTGAGACGCGGCAAACCAGAGCTAAATCTTAAGTAATAAGTGCATACGATGCTGGCACACACATACATGCACAGTATAGAGAGGATTGCATGTTGTATGTGAAGTGAGCAAGCTCGCCCACAGACGAAGAGGCGAGTGTTAGATGCGGGCGCGATCACTGCACCCATATATTTTCGGTTTTGACAACTACTATTTATCTGAATTTATGACTACTCTAATGCAACGCATTTGTGATTTTGCTTACGAATTCACGAGATAAAATGAAAAATCGACATGCCGCTTCGTCTAGTAGTTTCAGACTGAAAATTTTTTTTTGTTTGATGCGTCCTTAAATTAATTTATATTTTATGTACCTTAGATATAGTGGTTAAAAGAGCTTGCTTCTGCTTTGTCTTTACATACCCCTTAGAGGATTCCGGGCGTGATAGTATACCTATATGTTATATCCATAAAACCTACCAAATCTTGTACTAGTATACCTGATGATTTTTATTATGTTATGTTTGTTATGAAAATTCCTACTGCCATCCACCTCATTGTGGCGCAGGTCTCGTTCGTTCGCTTTTATTCCACATACACCGCCGTGATTTATAAGGAACATGGCCCTTGTACTGTGATTAGTGTCACCATGACTACGGATTTAAAAGGAAAGGTCTTTAATTTTCTCACGCTAGTATTTCTTTTTTATATACAATTTGTATTGCATATTTAAAATCATTACTCACTGTTTACCTTAGGTATTACAAAATGCTAAAAACACAAAATCATGTTTATGCAAGTTTTTCTTAAATAAGATGGTGTTTTTTTTACCTCATCAACCAACTAAAGGTATAAATAAAATAATAGTTTTTTTTTAAATAAATAATTTATTTAAAAAAAAAATTATTTATTTAAAATTTACTTTTTATTCTAATTTTATTAAACTCCAATCATGAAAGTCTGGTAGTAACCGTAGTCTGTAAACTTTTGCAACACCACAGATATCAATCACGCAATTCTGTTGCCGGCGTTTAAAAAAAACCTTCATACACATTTTTTTTAAATAACTTCATGCTGAAGTCCCTGGGGAGAATGTCCGCAAGCTCATTCCATACCCTGAGTGTACGTGGGAGGAAATGTATCTAGAGACGTTGAATAGATACGCGTTTTATGAGGTGGCAAGTTGTGAGGATAAATTCTGTCGATGGTGAGCGATAGAATTGAGACATAGGCATCAAACTATTTACTAAAGTCTAAGTTAGTCGTATTTAAACTAGTCAGATGCGAGGCGCTTATAGTCTGGCTCACTGAACCATCATTCTACACCTTTGTATAATACACAAGGTTATTTTAAGTATACACGAAGCTTCACCTATTAATTTGTCTAAGTATTCGAAGTAACCAATTTAAAAGAAATGAGCAAACAAATTATTTAACATCATCATCAGCTAATATCTAATGCATGGAACAATATAAATAACAATATACAACTAATTAATTAGTTTTAGTATTATTATCCCGCTTCTTCGAGCCAAACCCGGGTACACCAAGTACAAACCACTTATGATATGTGGGTAACCATTCAACTTCAACATGTCGCAGTTAAAAATAATTGTTTCAACGTCTCTCAACGTAATTAAACGATGCTTTTATTAAAAGTGCGTCGTGTATTACTTAACAGAACTTGCTTGAACTTAGAACTTAACTTAACGTTATGTAGAGTAATAAGTCGATGATGTTAGGTAATGTAGGAAGTTATAAAACTACTTTCGCGAGATATCCCATGTTGGTCGGGGACATAAAAAGAATGTGCCAACTGTGTTTCTTGCCTAGTATGTCGTAAAAGGCCACTAAAGGTATTTGCGGTTTTGGGTATGTGATTGTGTAGGCAACAAGCTAGCCATCTAACTCAGCCCAGTTTTATTTTTGGCTGAATGTGGTTAAAGGGGGCCTGCTGCCACTTTGACTCTGCTAACCCCATCGGGGATTATGAGCTTGATATTATGTATGTATGTAAATATCAGGAATACGGGTAGACTAAAAGGCGTACCATAATCTATCTCTATTTATTAGCAACTATTTACAAAATCTTTATAGGAAATCCCAAAATGAAATTGTAAGTTTACATTATGTGATTATAAACTAACTAACTACTTCCCTACCGGGGTAGGCAGAGAGAACCGATTTATTTATTTATTATTTATTTATGTTATTCTAGTTGAGAACAAAAGTAGTCACTCCCTTCTAGCATTTTATATATACTTAATCTCAAAAGAATTTGTAGTACTAAGGTAGCGTTTAGTAGTAAGTAGATGTACTTAATATCATTTAATTAGGTTGATCCACAAAAAATCCCCAAAATACTAACATCGCTGGTTCCAAAACCACCTCAAAAGAGGTATTTTAATCTACATTTATATTCTGTGCGTATACATTTTTTATAATGTACACGCACTGTATATTCCATATCAAACATGATGTTCCCTGTTAAATTACCAGCGATACGTATCATTGTTTGATGATAAAAGTAAAACCTGACTAATACGCCGGCAGACAACTTAATTCCTTAAAAGGTCGACTCGTGGCGCCTATTTAATTAACAAACGTTTGTTAATCAAGAACGCCAAACTCTCACTTACGAGTATCGATAGCTTTCAAGTGTACCTAAATACGGACATACTACACGTGTATTCAAGGTCTTACTGTACATTTAAATGTAATCTGCATATTAATGTTTGTAATCTTATGTTAATTTTTTTAAGCAGTTTTAATCTCCTAAATAAATTGATTTTAAATTGCAAATTTCAATCCAGTAACGCTTATATCATAAGAATGATTGTATAATTCCAATATTTTCAACAAAATATATTTCTGAATTTTATCGGCTACTGATTTAAAAATGAAAATAAATTTAAAGAGAGCAAATTGTTCTCCCTCTACATATTTAAAAACACTTTTTTTTTAAATACACTTACATAAGTGAAAAATTATAATATAGATCTCTATATGCACGTAAGAGATATTATTATTAAGTAATAGTTATGTCACGTTTTTAATTGATATGACTAATGCTTACGTTTTAAGTAGTAAGATTATAACTCCTGTATCTCTCAACACCCCGAAACAGAAATGGAAGAGTTAATTTATTAAGTACATTGACTTTTTTAAGATGTAGGCCGTAAAATTCTACATTTCCTCAAATGTAAAAAAAAGGAGAAGGCTTTAATAAGCGGCCTTTAGGCACAACTAAACAACTGTGATTTCGAGATCATTTTATTCGAACACAAAACACGCCTGAACTTGCATCAAGCCATCAAATCAAAGCCTCAAATTTCAAAGCGATTCCTACACCAGCAAATTCAAAAAGACAATTGAAAAACGCCGGAGCTAATTACGAAGACAAAACCTCGAAAACACCGCTTCATCAACCCTTTACAAATCACAGCGCTGGGAGCCGGCGCGGCATCGCAATAAACGTTTAATTTCGCACAACATCCGTACTAAATAAGCGCTAGCAGCCGGAATGACTACACGCAATATTCCCCGCAATAATTCACGCTTTGGACTCACCCCAAACTAATCCCGATTTGGGTAGTGAAACGATCACGGGACGATATTAAATCACTCTGTCAAACTGCAACAAGCCGCTCATTAAGACCCTCCTCGTTCAGTACACTCCGGTACATCCCGAGTACGGTACGAGGTGTACTGTACATTAATGCAACCTGTTTATTGATTATAACGCGTGATAAAAATAGAATTAATAGAACATATGTAACATTTATAGAAGAATTGAATAAGAAAAGCAGGCTGTAATCGCTCAATCAAAGTTTGTTCGAATATTATTTCAATCAATCCCTATAGTTGTTTTCGCTAGGCGCTTAGTTTGCCATACTGTGCAGGTAGCGGCTAAAATTGTTTTTTACTTTATTTTAATGGGAGAGGATAATAACGTTACTTTATAGAAAAAAAGAATACAGCCAAGAGCGAACTGTACAAACTTCTTGAAGGCTCTGTGTTATTCTGCATATATAAGTTTTATGTCCACTGGATTGAAATTGGCCGGTGTTCATGAAACCATATTTTGACCACATATAAAATATTATAGATAAATATTCTGATGCACTAGAAACATTTATTTTAAAACCCGACCAAGCTACAATATACCTATGAATTACTTAATATCAAAAGTTGAAATATACATGTATGTATGTTCACTCTGAAACTAAAAAAGCGGTGTGCAAGATCCGTCCTTAAGTAGAAGATCCGCCGTAGTAGCATAATGCTGAGATAGGGACCCAATTGGCACCAATCTGTAGCTCTTTGTTTGTTGATTTTCCTTTTTTGGTACTATTTTTTATTAAATAAGTATTTGTTTTCCTTATATGTTTAAGTGCGTCCAATAAATGTTTCTTTCTTTCAATATTTTTTTTATTATCATCTGAAAATTCTACACAAAAGTACCATTGAGTTATATTCAGACGGACTAATTGATAACAATGTTCTTTTAAGGGTTAGATTTTTCCTTTTTAACGTGTTGAGCCCTAATAAAGCGGTTGCCAGCTTTGTGCAACAAGACGATCGGCCGCTTCCCGTTAAAAGTATATTATGCTCAAGATGCAAATCGATACCTTATTAAGAGTGTTGTTAAAATATTCTTTATGGTGTAGACAAAGTATGACCAGAGGCGTAACATCGTTAAATACAGGCTCTTAAGGAGAATTATCGTAAATTAATGTGGTCAATTTCCTTACTCCGGAAAACTTAATTAGAGACTAACGTTATGGGAGGTCTCGAGATAAATGTAGCAAAGATGTACAGTGATTGCGCTTTACGCCGCGTTGAACAAAGAATGAACGATTGCAATCGCGTTTTCGGGAGCTAACTCGCAGTTAAATCACTGAAACTACTGTTTTAATTAAGACAGTTCAAGAAAGACTTGAATATAAGCCATGTTATAAAAGATACCCGCCGTATGAATGCTTTTGATCCATTTATTACTGTCTTTTGTAACAATGGTCTAGTTTAGAAGTTTTCTTTAACACATGTACCTATATAATCAGGTGTAATTAAAAATATGTGTTTGTATCTTATTTGTGACGAGAAAACTTACATAGCAAACAAACACGCATTGTAATTTTTCTTATAACATTAATTAAACCTAATTTAATAAGTTGTAAAATTTTATATTTTACATGCTTGCAAAATTTTTCAAATAAAAAAAAAGTTATGTTAACGAATCAAATAGCGAAGAGTACTTCCCAGGGAAGACAGAACTTTTTATCAAAAAAAAAATAGAATGTCAATTTTACGTGAAATATTACACCGTGTAGAAATATCACGCCCGTACGGGCGTAAAAAAAGCACTGCAAATACTTGTATCAAAAAGTTAATTCGGTGATGAAGGTTTAAACTAAGTACCCGCCTCGGAACTAATTAATTTGAAACGTTATTTAATTTTATTTTAATCAACGCATACACTGTAAATATTAATAAATGTCATTCCGTCAACAAACAGAAAATTTGTTTTAAAATTTTATCAAATATTTAATTCACTTGCCTGCCTTTTGTTTTTCCATTGAGCAAATACCGGCGTGCACTTAACTGTACTTGCAATTTTACCGTGGGTAGCAAGCGGATATGTGCCTAATTACGTCATTAAAAGCAATTTATGTATTGGTACTCAGCAAGCCTGCGTACGCAAAGCGCCGCAGGTTTTAGTTATGGTTTATTACGTGTAAAAAGCGTAACGAAGCGACATTTGAGCTACTAAACCAGATTCGTCGGCACATCAGCGCAAACACAGGCAATTATAAGGTTCGCGATACATGAAACGAACTCGTTTCGCATAAAAGCTGAAACGTGAACGTTTGTAAGCCGCTTTCGATTTATGCGTAGTTGGCAAACTGCGCTGAATCGACTGTGTGAAAAAGCAGAACACTCGCAAAGCGCTCTCGCGCCGCGCCTCGCAGCTTGATGCACGGGGAAAATAGTTTTTCATATTCAAGTTTCTTTTTTAATGCCGCAGATTTGGCCGTCCTAAAAGCGAGCGGGTTTTAGACTCTCGCCATATTATAACACGCGTTGGTAACGCTTTTGGTGTTCATTTTCGTTATGTTGTTACGCTATAACAGTTATTAATTAGAAGTAAAAGGATTTTTAACGTAAAAAGCCTTTTAACGGAATAACGTATAAAAAAAAATCCGAGTAAGCATTTTTTGAACGAATTTGAGTCGATTAAAAGATGCAATTGAATACTGAATGGGTAACCATTCCGACTAAATTGTATAAGAGGTCTCTACTAACGTTCCTTTGGAAGATACATTAATCGGTAATTATAATTTGATATTTGTAGTCCCATGTTGGTCTGGGACTTGGCCCATGTTGATCTGGGACAAAAAAAAAAGAATGTGCCAACTGTGGTTCTTGCCTAGCATGTCGTAAGAAGCGACTAATGGTTTACGGGCTTTTGGGTATGTGACTGAGTAGGCGATGAGCTAGCCACTTGTCATTCCTTTTTCACAGCTTTCCATCCAACCGGGCTGGGTTGGATGGAAAGTCCCATGTTGGTCTGGGACTTAAAAAGAATATGCCAACTGTGGTTCTTGCCTAGCATGTCGTAAAAGGCGACTAATGGTATATCGGGTTTTGGGTGTGTGATTGTGTAGGCGACAGGTTAGCCGCTTGTCACTGCTTTTTCACAATTTTCAATCTGACCCAGCCCGGCTTTATTTTTGGCTGAATGTGGTTGAAGGGGCTTGCTGCCCCTTCGACTCTGCCTACCCCTTCGGGGATCGTGGGCGTGATGTTATGTTATGTTATGTTATACATATGTAGCATTGCAGCAGTGGTAATTCTCTAGGACCGGAGCTTAATAATCACATTAGAATTCCTGTAGATAGTTGAATACTCAGTAACTTCCCACTATGATTCTCATTTTGTCTTTTTGAATAAGAAAGATCTCAACATAACAACTGTTACAACTGTACAGTTGTATAATTTACTAACAACGATAATAAACTCATTCTACGACTTCATTTGTAAAAATCATGGTTCGAAAATGGTCTTATAAATGCCAACCACTAATAAGACTTGTGATATCAAGTCCACTTAATATAGAATAACTTTTTCTAAAACACCAATTACGAAATTTGTGTTAGTAAACTATCCTTTCGTATAAGTCGTTTCGTGGTAAAAACTGAAACCAAGCCCCCAATTCGATCCTTTAAAAACCAAATCCCCACCGGGCGACTCCTGAAATTCCAACCCAGTAAATAATAATGTCGACGAAAAAAGGCGGCTAAAAATAAAGCACTCGACAGCTGAAAACGGGGACATCATTAGTCTTTTGCGAATCACGGTTCAGCGGAGCAGAAGCTGGCACAAAGGTGTCACGATCGCCGGCGCCGCGTTTGAGCGGCCCCGCACTACTCCAACCAGGATTTGGTTCTTATACTTGTAGACGGACTGTACTGTGGCGATATACAATCTTGTGTTAGCTCATCGTTGAATTACTGTTAACGATAAGAGACACGGAGCAGTGGTAGCTTTATGGTAAAGACACGCGCCTCTCATCTGTAGGTTCAATCTGGACATGTACCTCTGATTCCACTTTCTCGATGGTGAGGGATGGCATCACGGTGAAACCTGAATATTCGAGTAACTATGGATGTTTATTAATTAGCCAATTTTTCTGGTACCCCTTTCAAGGGTTACGCAGATCACAATGTAGTCGCTTCGATGTAACAATCAAACTCCTAAATTCCTGAAGCGTGATCTAAGCAAACCCTGACTAAGCACGAGACAGAACGCTAAGAAGATGATGAATCATCATTTGCCTAGCGGAGGCATCATCATCTTCCTAAAGCCCCCTAACGAGACACACTGGGTCAACGGAATGGGGAAGGGTCATAAATTTTGCGACGGCACATATCACAACCCCGTCAATGAAATGTTTAAACGTTTTCATTGAATCTGCCTTTTTTTTGTTTACCCAGGGGAATGCGTTACGCACCGTCCCGCTGAGACTGGAGGGATTCAGCGGGGTGTGTCGGACTCCCGGGACCCTCTAGATGATAGGAGCCCTGCTCCACCTGAGGTGGTAGTGGGCAGGGTATACCGACTAAACCCCTAGGATGTACCTCTAAGCCTTTATGTAAGGTGCCCATGGGATTGCTCAACGCTAAACCGCCGTGAATACCCCAGCGTCGGCTCTGCCTTAGCTGGACCTGCCGCACCTAGGGGGAGGTCATTGAATCTGTTCTAACTGCCGATTAAAAATATCATAGTACCCGGCTATTTAGCTAGATACTTACAATATAAAATACCTAGTTACCGGTTACTATGCTGATATATACCGATTAGGTCATGTTTAAAATATGTTTTTAACGACTAGGTATCTCAAAAATTACTCTCTAAAATTACGAGAAGGTATGTACTTTCAAAATCCTTTGTGAATATTTACCTGTCTGGCATTACCAAACCTGACTTTGCGTTTGATACCTACAATTTAACCTTTATAAATAAGCTTTGTCTCTTATAGTCATTGTAATTAATTTTCTAGTTGCTAATTGTTTTATCTTAATCTATGAAATCACTTACCGAGTTCAGTGCTACCGCCGGGGGCACTCGCCGAGCTTTGCCAACCAAAGGGCTATTATTATTTTACAAGGCGACGATTGGTTCAGTTTTAAAAGGCTATAATATAAATTCGAGCAGAAATAAGCTTTATTTAGTATTTATATTAAGTTAGGAATATATTTCATTTATAGAAATAAAAAAGGGTCTAAGTGTCAAAAATTTTGTTTCGTATTTATTCATTTATCATGTAGTACCTATCTTCCCTCGCCAACAACCTAAAATATGGACTAAACGACAGGCGGTTGTTACTTGCTTGGTATTTATAACTCTCAGGAGCGTGGAGGTGTAAGACGCGAGTGGCGTATTTATTTGAAACACAAATTCATCCAGTTTTTGGTTATGGGACTTAGAGCCTTTTTTATTTCTGGTCTTCATTTATATTACCATAGAGCGTAATGAAACCAGATTTCCAGTCAGATCTTAGTTAGTTATAGCTAAGATCCATCTCTATCACGTAATCTTTCAAGCAAATAACCGCATAACACCATTCGTTTAGGAGCTACAATGCCACAGACAGACAGACACGTAAACCTTTTAACAGCTTTTTACGTCGGGGTTTAAAAATGGTCATAACGTTATTTTGTCAACGTAGAAAGTACGATCTGAATAATGACTCTTTTTCTAATATAGCAAAGAGATAAGAGCCCTCATAAAGAATCTCCAAATTTGTCACAAGGCATTCCGAACCCATTACCGACGAGCAGATTATCCTATCTTTGTTCAGGTGACGTCCCGGGCAGGAGGCGTCGTAACAGTAATAGATTGGTCAGCTCGCCGGCAAAATTTAAACTAAATTAAGCGCGTCAATCTGATGGCTAATTGAGGATGAGCCGAAGCCAGCGCCGGATCGAAAAATCTTGAGTCCTAAATGAATTAACGGAATCGCTTTTGCTTTTTTAATTTGATTCATTATTGCTTACTTGAAATTTAGAATTAAGAAATAATTATCTTGTGGTTCCAAAAAAATAATTATTAAAAAATACCACCATATCTACACACTCTACTACCATCGAAACTCGGTAGGTACAGAACATTAATTGTTGAATAATGTAATAAATCACAACGCAAATAAAATGCAAATGCTAAATGCTTCATGATAGATATCTACATAATCATGCATTTACGTTTAACGACCGTTTGTATTTAGCGTATAAACAGACACTTCATGTGTCTCACCTACCATACTAATCGTAGGATTATCCTGTCTAAAAGTGACCCTTCAAACCAAGCACCCTAGGCCATCACCTACAGTTCGGCACACGCCGGCCCTGGCTGAAGCAGCAAACTAAACGACGGAACTCCAACCCATCACGGGGACACAGCATCAATAATTCACTTTATCTGTCCACCGTCAGCCTTAATAGATAGGTTTTACGGACAATCGCACTCTGCTTACGACTGTGTGACTAAACAGAATTGGAGCTGGCAACCGCTTATTCTGAATTTTGAAATAGAGCGGCAAATCGCTTGTTAGGTAATTACCAGCCAGCCGGCGCTAGTGCACTGAGCGGCGCCGTCAAATACTGGAATCATCTAGAATCGAATGCGAATGCGATATTCAGTCTAGCTCGTAATGGGAGCTACGTAATCACATTTAGCTGAACCTTGTAATATCGTCTAGGTTGGTTTCAAATGAGTTTATTGTAAACTAATAAATAAGTTTTGTGATTAACCGATAGAAATTAAATGTGATGCAATATGCAATGAAATATCTATGAGAAACAAGTTAAATCTATATTATATTTTTTATATATTTTTATATATATTTTAAGCGTAATTAGGTCGAAAGCTACGACAGGGGGTGTAAAACTGTTACGGTTATATTGGTTGTCATTGAAGATTCCTATTTTATGAAGATACACAATAGGTAGCACTTTTGATGTAAAACTATACAATTCTGTTTATTTTATGATTAAACAATTCCAAAATAACAAAACAAAATGTCTAGCTAGTCATGTTTTGAAATATTGAATGATCATAAATCATAGATCTTTTCTAAATAGGAAAGCGGCTGTTTATAAAATAAATTAAAATGTGAAAATCAGTTTATTATCTAAAGTTTACGTGTTTAACAATCGTAATAATGTAAACAATGTGATTTACAACGTTTCCAACATTATGTATAATGAAAACAGGTTATTGTGAGGCAGGTCCCTCCTAGCCATATGTCAATACAATGCGGCTATACATTTACATTTCGACTATAAATTTGACACCGCGACGCGTTGTCCGTTGCCATAATGCGATGCAGCTATCATTCAAACGGACATGGCTGTGGGTATTCGTACGAAAAACATGCTTGATCTATTTTAATGCCTTTTATTGATTGCTAAGTGGCTTTTAGTGAACAAATGCGGCGTCATCTATCTTGTAAATGATTGCCTGATATAAGATTCGGAAAATATTTATTTATTTATTAGAATAAATGATTTGTTAGCTCCGCTTTCTCGAATATTGGCTTAATGAATTCTTATAAGTCAAGGTTTCTCAAATGTACAGCTTCACGAACCTTCATTGTATGTTGTAGGTACGTATAATATCTACTGTGATAAAAAATATGATTTAAAATAACATTCATTTTAATGAAAAGATTTTAGAGGGATATTTCCATACTATCATTCCCTTTGATGGAAAGAAGTGGTGATTCATACACCCTGCCCCTGCCACCCCATATTTGAAGTAGGCCAAATATGCTACTGAGAGTGACATATCTCTTTATCAAAATGTAACATAATATAACATAACATAACATCACGCCCATAATCCCCGAAAGGGTAGGCAGAGTCAAAGGGGCAGCTGGCCCCTTTAACCACATTCAGCCAAAAATAAAACTGGGCGGGATTAGATGGAAAATTGTGAAAAAGTAGTGACAAGTGGCTAGCTCGTCGCCTATACAATCACATACTCAAAACCCCATATATCATTAGTCGCCTTTTACGACATGCTAGGCAAGAAACACAGTTGTCACATTCTTTTTTTTCTAGTCTCAGACCAATATGAGACAAATATTATGTTAAACGTTCAGAAAAATTATTAAATAATCAGACATCATGTCGAAATTACGAAATGCTAAATATCGAGTCAATATTATCCCAGCATCCTAAACGGAGATGTAGCAAGCCGATACTATTGACCGGCCAACCTCTAGGGGCTCGTGAACCCCACTTTGAGAAGCCCTGGCATAGGGAAAACCAAGGAATATCATGTAACCTCTAGGGATTGCAATCTCGAGTTTCAGCGGTTAGTTTTCGTCCCTGAAGAGAATAAACTACTATTATGCCTAAGTTTTGTCTCAAACTACTTGTATATAATATGTTAGTTAGGTAGTATTGACCTAAGTCTATCTAAACGTCCTATATTTTTTCTAGTGATTTTATAGATATTGCTTTTAAATGGCATTTATTTGATAATGAGTAACAACAACTAAAGTCACACATATAAACAAGATGTACGTATGTCAATTGACATCACTTATACGCAAATTACTTCTTGACGCGCGAACACGTTTAGTAATTTAATTATAATTAAATTCAATAAAAGGATACAAATATCGGGCTTAATTAATAGGAAATCCCACATTAGTCTATAATAAATTAATGGAAAAAAATAAAGGCATTTAAAATAATACTAACGGGCTCAACTTGATATGCATTATGTACACACGAAGGCACTTCAGGCTAAACAGAGTCTTATGTCGTTGTGATAAGAGCTGTTTTGCAACAAACATATATAGCCTGATGTGCTGTCGTCTGTACAATACATGAGTGCTTTACAATTTAACTTTTTAGCCATGTTGCAACAGCCCTAATGGATTTAAAGATGTCCTTTAGTATCAATTAAAAAGGCGTATTTTTTATTTGATGTAATTTATATTCAAATGACTGTTTCACATTCGCAAATTATACCTTCAAAGAAGAAACTCAAAGGAAAAATCGTGTTTAAAAAATTACTAGGCTAATATTGGCCTATAAACCACTACAATATCAGCCTGCTTATCATAAAACGCAGAGATGCCTTGTCATGTTCAAAACTCGCAACTTCAAACCGAACAAAGGCATAAATAGTGCTGCCGTATTTATTTTACCAACAAAGGGAATCAAATGTGACGTACATTCCGTCTGACTTACTAATATCATGAATATAAATTGAAACATCATGGATATTTATGCGGGGTTGTGGCGGATATTGCTCAGCGATACGAGCAGGTGTTTCGCTCAGACAATGTGCCCGAGGCGATAGATTCCTGATACCGATATTTATGCCTATTACCGAAACGTTCAGGTGAAATACAATATCGTAATTTCGGACACTGATATTCAGGGCCATTTGGGCTGCGCCCATTTTTTTACGCTCAACTTACCGTCTGTTTAGAAGGAATCGGCGTACCAATGGCAAATTATGGCCCACATTTCGTATTTTGGTTTATGAAAGAATAGTTTTGTACATGCCACGTATAAACAATGTAAATATATATTAAAAATCGCTTGATTTCGCTTAATAATGTGGATTTACATTTTTTGTATAAAGAGCTTTCAGTCACTATTTTTAACCGACTTTAAAAAAAAGGAGGAGGTTTTTAATTCGTCTGAATTTTTTAAATACTTTCTAGCAATAATATATATTTATTATTTTATGAAAGCGTGTCTAAGTTTCTAGCGCAATTACATATACTTAACCTAACCACGCGGAACGTAGATAATACATACATAATATCCTACCCATAATCCCTGAAGGGGTAGGCAAAGTCAAAAGGGCAGCATTAACCACATTCATTGATAAATAAAAATGGGCTGGGTTAGATTAATTGTCAAAAAGTTGTGACAAGTAGCTAGCTCATTGCCTACACAATCGGTTACCCAAAGCAAGATATACCATTAGTCACTTTTCACTATGCTAGGCAAGGAACATAGCTGGCGCATTATTTTTAAGTCCCAGCATGGGATAAAATGGAGCATAATCTATTTCGATCAGCACATTACATCGGTAATGTGTGGAACTCCAGAGGATAGATTTTCATTGTCCTAGTAGTGATGCTACAAGACTCATGATAAAGGCTATCACCGTTCCAATCGACTTTGCCCGGTATTAACTGTTTTGAACTGTAAACATGTGCATTACCTACTATACGAATCGTAATCACATTTAACATGACCACATTGAAAGCCTAATCTACGAAATCCCAGCTAGTCGCACCCATGAACTGACTGGCTATTAATTAAACTTATCTTAAACGGCACCTATTGTCACTTAAGTAATGTAAAGTGCCCTGACATGTGACGTTTAAAGACATTAAGCACCTACTCTGAAGTGTAATAAAATCATCATAAAATCAAGCAATGCAATTATAGTAATCGCGCTGAAACCTACGCTCGTCTTCAAAAGGCTAGCCCTAACACTTATTACGGTAGAATAAAGCTCATAAATGCGTAGCTATTTACGGGGTCTTCGCGTATGTGACAACTTAATACGGCTTTGAGGTTTCTGTGCCCACGGATTCTGGGATAAATGAAATTAATAGAGCTTAATGATTTACGCAATTTCCTCACCAGTTAGTATATTTCTGCTTATTTATATTACTACTTGTAATAAGATCTGTTTTTTAGCGCCGTAATTTGCACGTTTCGTAGAAATTCATATTAATTGGAATTTTAATCATAACTTCTGTTTAACTAGAACCATAATATAAGTTGATTTACGTTATTATTTCATTCCAGTTACTGATTCTTGTTGGTCTACATATAACTATATAGCTGACGTATGAAATGTTATTTGTAAATGTAAGCTTTTATAAACAAACCAACAGGGCCAACCTAAGCTGTAAATTAGTTTTTAAGCCAATTTGCTTGATAAGTTTGTTACTATTTTGCCGTACAGTCACATATATTTTTGTGCAAACGAATACTAATAAAGAAAATAGAGACTTAATTGTCTCTTCCCCTAGAGGAAAGGAAAAGAGTAGGATACGCAAATACACACACTTATAGTAAAACTGAAGTAATAAAACTACGTGCTATGTAAGCGAAGCTCGCCCACTAAAAACAACACAAAACCTGAACACAACCTATCCGCAAGTACTTACGCTAATAGATTTCATAACATGGCTCGAACAAAACAGTCTCATCCGACCATTTACAGGCCGGTTGGAGTCTGCAATCGGTTTTAGGGTGACTATCTATCACGCCCACGCCGCCACCAATATCTCAACGCGAAGCGATGTCCCGCGACTGAACGCGTGTTTGCGAAAGCTGGAGATCAAATAAAGTATAATTTGTAATTATAAACGACTCCACCCATGGAGTGAGTCATTTCTCATTTGCGTCGGTTAGTTAATTGGTTCCTTTTGTATACGTTGCATTTTATAGATTTATGGTATCGATTAGTGATAGGTACGTGGCCCGATTTGAACTCTCACCCCTCATATATAAGGCGTTTGACCCAACACGTAGACCTTGTGGTAGCTGAATCCTCAAAACTTACGAACTACATACAAATAAAAAAAACAACAATTTATTTTTAAAAAGTAACGGATATTCAGTTAGCGATTCTTTGAACAATCTCTTACTCAGAATCAGTAATTTAGACATTCTGTATTCTCACATATGACAAAGCTTTTTTGAGCTGATGTACCGCACCTAAAAGGTGTGCATCTTCAAATTTACGTGCCATTACGTTCAAAATTCACCCATCCTTTTACAGTGAAAATTGCTTGACTTTTACGATATAATACGAACTTAAACTGTACGCCACAACTGCTAGCTCCTCCTCAAGTTAGTAGGCGTCAGAGCCGCATTTCTGCTCATTTTATCGCTCATTTGAACCCATCTAAGCCTGAAGGTAAGTAGGTATTAAAGTAGATTTCCTCTATACGAGGCCGGCGCGTACGCTGTATCTGCGATCGTTCTTGTGGGACAGCCTGCTCCTACACTGTTCCCTGTTAATCTATGTACCTGAATAAATAGCAAGCGAATGTCTATCTAGTTGCTGATAAGCTTTATTTGGCGCCGTTGTAGGCGTTTGTAGACTTTAATCGGGTAACTGCGTTTACTTTATTTATTTGAGACTGTTTGGTTGGCTTTTACGTATCTGATAAACGAAATACCTGATCAAAATTAGAATTGATCTGTTCATTATGAGATATTAGCTAAAACTTTTCATTAGAAAAATCTATTACTTTTTTGACTTTTTTTTGACTGGCCCGTTGGTCGAGTGGTCAGAGACCCTGGCCACGAAACCAAGGGTCGCGGGTTCGAATCCCGCTAGGGGCAAATGTTTCGTGTGATGAACATGGACATTTGTACTCGAGTCATGGATGTTTATAAACGTATTTAAGTACGTCTATCCGTTCACCTAGTATCCATAGTACAAGCATAAGCTTAGTTTGGGACTAGGGAATTGGTGTGTCAGTCTGAAGAATTTATTTATTATTTATTTATAAATTTTTACTCTCCTCAATCATTGAATTACATTGTTGAAAAAAATATTATCGAGGAGACGGTAAAGTCTGATTTTTTTTATTCATTTTGACTGTTTAGATTCACTATAATGACGTTACAATACTAATTCTTTAAAAAATCTGGCCAAGTATCGAATCGAGCGTTTCATACGAACCAATAGGTATGATTCTTTAAATACCATAGACTCAGTCATTATGATAAAAACTAAACGTACCAGAATATACCAGAGGTAATACTTAAATGTTAATTTATACTAAAACTTCAAGTTTTATTTTCTATGAATATAACTTAACTAAATTTTTAAAACACACCAATCGCTTATGCCAAGGCCAATTGACGATAATTAATTCATTAGCCATCTAATTCATGCCGAAATCTGATAGACTTTTTAATTAAGAGCAAGCTTTGCCTACTATTAATTAACTTAACGCAGCCTAATAAATCATTCAGGGCAAAATCAACAGCATTTGAACTGAAATTGATTCTGCTGGTTGGAGCGTTCAGTCAAAGATAATCAGCTCTAACCTGTCGTCGGTGTTATTAGCCTTGCGGTTCACGCAACCACATTTTGATGCCACAATTCGGGAGCTAAATGCCAAATCTGGAGAACAACTTGTTGACTAAATAAATAAGTAACGTATGAAGATATAACAGTTAAGAGCGGTACTAGCGATATACGAGCCTTATATGCAAACAGTGCTGGTTCAAAACAAACCTCGTAACTGTGATTTATTAAAACTAATTAATGATTTATACCTCTAGCCAACGCACTAACAGTACTAATAAAAAACATGCTGTTCCATTTTGTACGTGCCTACAAAACGCAGTACGCGTGTGTCAAGTTAAGAAAATGTAAGAAATTTTTTAGACCTTAACCGAAAAGAAATAGGCATAATCAAATTATCATGCTCGAAAGCACATTTAGAGCATAATATAATAATATTATATGACCTATATACAACCGTCTAGTACTAAGAATATACGCTGAGTCTAACCAGAGCCTAATAAATGTTAATAACGTCTTTCTTTCAGACCGGCTTCCTATATTATTTGTTAGTGTTCTTATTTTCCCTCAGAATCTTTAGCCTTGTCGGTATTTGCAGACAAATTTTGCTAATGAACCTAAACATAGAAAATAAATTATCAATGATATAAATAACAGCTAAGAATATAATATATATCTAACACTGAGAGGTAAAATATAGTTATTTCAATACTCTACATTTGCAATTTCAAGTTTGAGAAACAAAATTCTTTTTATTTTTATTTTTTTATTTAATGCCTAATTCCAAACATGCACCAAGGAAATTTTATTATAAACATCTGGAATAAGAAATACTCAACCATTTTTGAGTGAATCTGTCATGCAGCTAATTATTTCGTAGGGTTTTGTGTTTATTTGAGGTCTAGCCTAGATAAAAAAAACATAATTTTATCTTTATTTGCCATGCCAAAATACCTGATGAACTTTCTTAATGTGACTACTGGAATAAAGGAGTCAGTAAAATTACTATTAGGTCACCCATCCAAACCTTTGCCGTAGAGAAAGTTCCTGGAATTGCATATTATTATGTTCAAAATCTAATTACATTAAATAATATGCTACTGTGCATCCTTCTATCAGGTAACTTTAATAAATTTGTAACAAGAACCGAATGAATAAATAAATCTCTTAAACATTATCTACTTCCGAAACTCTCTGGAAGACTTGAAATATTAACGAGATTCTCCACATTGATTAGCACTTTCGCCACAAGGACAACCCGACGTTTCTATCTAGTGGCTAAGCAGCCGAAGTTAAATAGATACTCGTTGTAGGTAGTAAGTTTAGTCGCGAGTCGTTTTAGTTCAATAATGAAAATAGATGATATTAATTCAAGGAATTGTCCCATGTTGGTCTGAAACTTAAAAATAATGTACCAACTGTGCTCCTAGCCTAGTATGTCGTAAAGGCGACTAATGGTATAACTGGTTTTGGATATGTGAGCTTTGTAGGCAACGAGCTAGACACTTGTCATTAGTTCTTCACAATATTCCTTCGAACCCAGCCTAGTTCTATTTTTGGCTGAATGTGGTTAAAGGGGCTTACTGCTCTTTGACTCTGCGTACCCCTTTGGGGATTACGGGTGTGATGTACTGTATCATCAATTATATGTATATAATTTTATAGATATTATGGTAAAAACTGTGAATAACTGAAGTCAAAGTTCAATATTGTAGCGCTAACAACCAAGCATGGTTTGTTACTACTGCGATAGACAATATCTCGGATAATAATAGACGGTGGAGCGTCTGGCGAACAATTGTTATACTAGGGCTCCCGATGGTTAGTTTGACATTCGGAAAGCTGTAAAATGCTTCCATTGAAACGAAATATACTGAGGCTGATTGAATCACTATTCAATCGGCCATTTAGCATGGTTTGTATTAATTAAAATATGCAGTGCTCAGTATTGCTTCCATGCCGCGAACTGTTATAATAAAATAGCCTAATTTCTTTATTGGCTTTATTAAATAATCGGAATTCAAAACACTAAATGTTTTTTTTTCATAACGATACGTATTTGTGAAAAAAACAGATTTATTTCTTTCCAGCCGCATTTTTGCGTTCAACATATCAACAATTTCCATGTTACTTACTTTATTCAATGATTCCTTATTCACAAAAAAGGAAACTAAATATTACAGGAAACCAAATAAAAACCTGTACATTATCTAACAAAATACTCTGATTTATGGCCTAGATCCTGCCAGCCCTAGGCGTAGTTCTGATGGCGGCATCTTGGCGAATATAGATTCCATTAATTACCAGTCTCTCGAGCAGTGATAGGGGGCACTATGTATTGAGGTCCAATACCCTGCAGGAACTTTGACAGTTGACAGCAAGAATCAACATACAGGCGGACTGGCATATATTTACACTATATGAGAATGTCAGAGATGGCTGAACTGGGTAAATTAATACGTAGACTATCACAGGAATACTTCAAGTACTGATACCATATTTTAAAGAACCTGATTACGGACCTGACGTGCAACTTTGTCATGCCTCAGTTTAATGGACTGACGATTGGAAGATCTAGTACCTCAGATTGTTTATCTAATTGTAATTTAAACTAGCATGTTATCTTTAAGAGTTACTTAACTAGCTAAATGATGAATTGCAATTAAGTATTTGCTTCAAAAGAAGTACCTAATTTGATTAAGCTTTTCCTTATCAAGCATTTATCTTTAAATGAACAACACAATCAAAACTATACAGATTTTGTCTTTTCTATTTTACGTCGTGATTATTTTATCTACCGTTCTTTATTCGTGTAGCATCTAAAGAGTAAAATCTATTAGAACTTATATATATCTATTGACCGACTGACCATCAAAATATATGTACATTAGTGATATCCAATATTGACTAATGGCACTATTTTGAATAGCCACGCTGGTCGGCAAAAATCAAAGTGAATCACACATACGCATTCCAAGATATTATAAATATTTCCATATTTGCATATGTGTGGTGGAAATGTATAGAGTGTAGTTTATTTGTCTCAGTAGAAAACAGATGAGCAAGTCACCTGACAGGATGCCAGTAGGTATCGACTTACATATTTAATATATTAACTAACTACACCACCAATAGTTACGAATATACGTATGACCTTCGGATAATGAATTTAAGTTTCCACAAGAAGAAAAAAAAGACCTGTAAAGATCACATATTACGACAATAAACTCATACCGCAATAGAAAGAATCAACTAAAGTTATGTACAGTTTTTTATCAAAACTTCATCAAATAAAATCCAGATAAGTACATTCAACATCGTCAGCGCCGTGGCACTGACACAGCTGCAGCCTATTGAATTCAAGTTAGCACTGATCAAGAAACCGTTAGATACTGAAACTGGATCGTAAAGTCGTAAGGATTTGATCAAGTTGTTACCAACTGACAACTACGACACCAACAATAACATACCATTACACCTGAGGGAGAATAGGTTATTGTAATATTTTTTTATAGTCTCTATTAATGAGATGACAAAAAAAAATGTTTATGTATTTTTTCTTTTTTCAAGCAAATCAAAAATGTTGATACAGCGCATTGAAGTACCGCGTGACGTCACTACGCATGTAAAATTTTAGTGTCCAAGTGACGTAAAGCCTTTTTAGATCTTTGAAGCGCTGTATCTTTGTCATTTCAGTATTAGATAAAATAAAATATCCGTATGTAATCATTTTCCGGTAATCTAACTTACGGTCTATAAAAAAATTGAGTCATCAAGTCCCTGGAGCAAAGATTTAGGCGTAGGTAGGTTAGGTACCCAATATTCTAAAAGTACCGCGTCTTATTGTCGTTTGATTTGATAATTTGCGAAACGATCTTTATTGATGTTTATTTCATTTGCTGACGGACGTATAATAATATGGGAAAACCTCAAGGTTGGGGTCAAAAAGATAGATACGCTTTCGGTACCAGAAGTTGCTCAATATATTTTAGTTCTTATGCCATTTGCAATAACATGTTTGTATAGTCAGCAACAATAGCAATGGTCACCTACTTATGTATCCGTCTGTACGTGTACTAAAATATTTAGTTGCTCGTACAGCACCGTATTACTAGCATCAATTTGCCGAGGCTCAAAATTTCAAAGCACTTTCACATAGTCAATATTAAATGATCACTCGAATGTTTAATTGTTGGGACGCGTCAAGCTCTCAATTATGTTAATTGCGCGGACGCGGCTGCATTTCTTGTCGCCGACGCGTGCAGAAAGCTGTCGCTCGTCAACTATGCGCAAATATTACCCGTTTTTTAAATATGGAAGTTTCACTGCTGTATTAGGGAACCATTTTATCCAGACGTCACCACAGTGTTAGCGTAACTTAACATCGTTTGGCAACGTAAATGAATTCATGTAGGAATATGTGTATACTATAGTATTATATGAATTGAGTCTATTACTATACCTAATTAGCGTTCTTTTCAAAGACAATTTTATAAAAAGATTTAAAATCGGTCTTACAACTTTTATTCCTGTTTATAAAAGTTGTAAGACCGATTTTAAATCTTTTAAAAGTATAAAATATTTGCGACAGTCAGATTTACACGAATATTAATGTGGAACACATTTGTATATATCCCGCACATAGTCGGTATTAAGAGGCGCGTGCCTGACCATTGGGCTTCCTCCGCTCCCACATATAAATAATTGTCACATTATTAGTATTCGCATAGTACACCAATTGATAAGTTTTTGGAACATAAGTGATAACTTCTTAATAAAGCTTGCTACTTATTTAGCTTTAGGCAACTTCTCCCTATCTTATATAGGTAGATTAAAGCCCCAAGTCTTTAGAGTAATAAAATAAAACAATGGAGTTATATTACAGTTTGCACGGTAGGTGCTACATCGCAACATGTTTGATATATCTCAGGCTATAAATTCCGCTCGTGGAAAGCCGAGTTTGCCATATTTTAAAAATTACAGAACAAAGTTTTCCATTTTAAAACGAAATCTCCAGCTCTTTCAAATGCAAACTGCAGTTGATTTTGAAATGTAATTCACTCGGACACGATTGAATTTACGTCAAATGTAGAAGGTATCCGTTCGCTTTGATTTAAAGTTGAAATAACATATTGCTGATTATGCTTCTCCTGTTTGTTTTATTTTTTTTCAGTTCATTGAATTAATCTATTTATATAACGTTACTTTTAAAACGTTGATTTTGACTGGCTCGATGGCTCATTTGGTAGAGACCCTGCTCCATGCGCCAAGAGTTGTGGGTTCAATCCCCACCCAGGACAAATCTTCGTATGATGAATACTTGTGTTTGTTATGTGTCTGGGTGTTAATATTGAATATTTAAGTAGGTATATATTTTTAATACCACTGTTGATTCTGATATCCGTAACACATGTGCTCAAGCTACTTACCTCGGAGACAGATCAATGTATGTGATGTAGTCTGATATTTATTTATTTATTATTTACAATAAAAAAATGGAAACAAAGTATGCAAGCAGATAGGGCAGATCCAAGAATAATAAAAAAATGAGTTAGGTGGATGGTATGAGGCTAGCTTTCACCAAACAAACCTAACCTAATACCCAATACATAATTAAACGCTTTTTACGACATGCTAGACGAGAAAGATGGTTAAAATCCCAGACCGACTTAGGATGAAAACGAATAATATTTGCTCAGTTGCTACCATTCAGGATTAATTTGACTTTAACCAGACAGCTAGGACAGTGGCTGCCATCGCTATAAAATTTTAAGTGAACATGAATAAATAATTAATACTTTATACTTTATTCAGGACAAGTAATTCCCAGTTTCCAACTCATGCTTAATACACTTACATTAAATATTTACATTACGTTTACCAAAAAAAAATATTTCCTCATACGGCTTATATAAAAATTAACGCAATTTTGCCGTGACAAGAATTCGAACATTTTCACAGAATGCATCTACTTAATTTTCGCTTAAAAACACCTTACTTTACATTTACAAATCCATTTACTTCTTTCAACGCTTTTTAACAGATTCGTCTACGGATAACTCCACACCTCCTTAAGTCTATGGCCCCGACACTCCTAGATCTGAGCGCTGTTAATTAACTTTCGCAGACGTATTTACGAAGCGAGCCATGTTGCGCTGCCTTGATGCGCATCGGCGCTGCAGTGAAACAGCTCAGCCTACATGCAAACTTTATTTGCTTCACGGCACATTATATCGGCATCAAGTGACGTGTAGATTCTATTAGAATTGACACATAAAATATAAAATGTTCATTTTAGTTCAAAGTGAATCACACCGCAAATCAAACAGTTTAATACAGAGTGAGTACTTGGTACTCTTCGTATCGTGAAAGATTTCTTGAGCTTCTCACTTAGTAATTTTAATGACACAAATAAAAAAAACAAAGAAATTTACAGGTCGAAAGTTAGATTCTATGTTAACGCTAATAAGGAAAATAAACATCATGACGTATTATTTATCGTAAGTTATGTTGATGTCATCATATAGAAAATATTGAATAAGTCAAAACTAGGCCGTGACTTTTCCGAATAACAGTTAACGAACATAAATCACATGTCGCCTACAAATACTTAGATTAAGTATTCCATTCATATGTTTGTTTCACACGTCTACATTTCACAATTTCCCATAAGCTATATATGACTTACAAAAGTGTGACCACGATAATACAATTTGGAAAACAAGGGACTTTCACTGAGAAAAAGATTTCAGCAATCGATCTAGCTTTGAATAAGGACATTTCTTTTTATAAGTATACTCTTTTTTTGTAAATGTCACACACGTGCCCCAACAATGGGTTATGAAAACATCCCCTCGCTAAAAATATTCCTATTTGCCGTTGTGTAAAATATGAAGGCTCTAAATCGAGTACAGGAAACGGAATCCTTACACGTTCGGACAATATTTCAATTCACGGGCGAATGTCACTCGAGAAAGATCAAAAGGCCCAACAAAAATGTATAAGTAATTCAGCATAAACGGTTCTATATCCCCTTATTCTGTTGGTACGAAATCCCCGTAAATCCATTTCGGAGGGGACCTGCCTCCGGCGTGCACTGACTGAGACGTATGCAAAGGGATCAATGAGATAAATTGCTCGCCGCTGTCACTTATTTCACAGCAAAATGGATGCGAACGGCGAGAGCGAACACGGCCGGGACCGGAATGCGCCGAGTAATGGTGCGCGTGGGCATTACGCCAGTCGCTCTAATCGCGCTCCGGAACAATGCTGTCTTCACACTTTGACATACACCATTGTTACTTGTACTACGTTTCGGAACAAGAAATAAACTCGCTAAATAAAATTGGAGAATGTTTCACGCTTTTCAAAACTGCAACGGTTTAACTTCTTTCCAAAGATATCGTGTATAATATACAATAACTTAAAAAATTATAATAAAATAAATTAATTGAACATACTCACTCATTCATGAATACAAAGCATGTTAATCCCATATTTTGCTTTTAACTACCTATATCAAACTTTAACTTTACTGTTTAGTCTACTCTATTCTACTGCCGGTCTGTAATATTCGCTAGTAAAATCCTACTAATCCCCTTACTTAAGAGACCTCACCGTTCAGCTACCATTACTCCTGAAAATAATTTATTTGAATGGAAAAATCTTCATCACTATCCAACACAAGTATTACACGAAATGCATCCCTATAGATACACACATGTTAATATTTGAGGAATTCCTTTTGTAACAACAGCGAAAATTTATATCACCATGATAGGTACTCCGCTCAGCCGCCATTGATAAAGCCGTCAAAATTTCCGCGCCCGTTACTCCCTGATTACATTATCCAAATACAGCATGAAACTAATAGGAGCACTTGGAATTTCGTACCCGCAAATTACACTGTTATGAGACTACAAATAACCGCAAATTTATGTAGATAGCTATCAAGTGCTCAGCGGTACGTAGAACGTGTTTAAGACGCGGTGAGGGCGATAACGCGACACTAGTGTTAACATCTGGCCTCGGCTCCCTCGGAGCATAAACATGCCAGTGTCGGCTCATGTCTTCATTTGCATGTTCCGAGCTAACATCGGCAGCCCCTCGATGTTGATGTGATTATCCGAATTTATTCAAAGTAGGCACCACCCCAAATTGGAGTGGCGTATTTTGTCTGTCGAGAACAAGCCGGTTACGCGATCCCCGCTGTTAGATGGAATTTCTAATTCTTCATTTATGTCACAACATCTACATAAATAGCAACTTTAAATTCCTTCTCAGATTTCTTCCTTCCACGTAAATCCTTTTAGGGGAAGTGCCACAACCGTAATGCTGTCTATAGTACGCCAGCATCAACGGTAGTTGTTGAACACTTTTCCATCCTTTGTTTCTACGGAAATGAGAGTAAAATGTTTCACATACTTCTAAAATATACCTCATCCTACCTCATCATAATCATCGTCAATCATATCTTTAAGCATGATCTAAACTTTTGTGATATGGTATATAAACCATAGATTTAGGATGTACAAGATACACAAAGACGGCTCGGAGACATGACCAAAATAAATTTAAGCATGTGTTGGTTGACGTCTATGTGTGAGTTAAAAATAGTGTTGTCAAAGACGCACTTTCACATTATCGACTGATTCAGTTGTATACTAATAATATAGGTATTTAATACGCTTTTTTATACTTTTGATTAATTATTTATGGCATTGACTGAAATCAGTAGTTGTATATATTAGGTAAATTGGAATTAGTCGGTAAGAAATCTCATTCTAAGCAGTTCTATAAACAATGAGATGGTAAAATTCTTCGTATATTCAGCGTGTAAAAAATTAAAAAAATAGAAATATGTTCTATGATTTATACTAAGACAAAAAGATATGACTTTTGCTTTGACTGATGGAATGAAATGGAACAAATAATATATTAGCAACTTTTAATTTGGTGTCATTTAGTTATTTAAAAATAATATGTAGTGCAATAAATTTTTTGCTGCCGTCATTTGCCGTCAAAATGTTTGCTGCAGATAGTGATGTTCTTACTGGGAGTCCAATCTGGTCTGTCTATAGTCCGCATCCACTTTTTACACAATGCTGGGTTGCTTGGAAACCTAGAAAAATTATCAGTTACTTAACTAACAAATTTACGGAGATAATGAGTTCCCAATGTGAATATAATTATATTTCAACATAACTTGGCTAAATAACTTTGTATTCATGTCATGATGTCGCTAAAAGACGATTAAGTTTTTATCGATACTCGTGACGTCACCGCTTTGTCAAGCACTAGCGTAACCAAACTATTTACAATTTTACACAATATTTTCCCCAATTCTGATTATAATCACGATGTATACTTAGAAAGATCAATTATAATCAATATACTATTGTAAACATATTTTTCTAAACTGATTACTAGCAACAATTTGACAAAATATGGTTTGAAAAAATCTAATGATAAAATCGTATTTACCCGTGAAAAGTGTATTTATTCGGATTATTCCGTCGTGTAACCTCACAATCACGTACAGAACAAGTCACCTCAATTGCACATTTAATATTCTCGATTATAATCCAAGGTTTAATACATAAATGCACAAATTTCACTGCGACGTAGAATAGACCGGGACGCTATGGCCTCTTACTCGCAAAAACATTGACATATAGGTACTTCATTCGCTGTCTCTTTTTCTCTCGGGCGGTTTGTATTTCAGCAGGATTTCTCGCTCCCACGCTTTATGTATCTTTTGCGTAGTCAAAAAATTCTAAATCTATGATATAAACGATGGTAGAACATTGGGACTCATATAGCCAATCGGTGGCATGTAAAAATTTTAGGATAATAACATGATCTCCCACTCACTAGCAATAGGCCATATCACAAATTAGCCGTGCATTTAACTGTTCATACCGTCAAATGCCGAATATCCAGAGGCCAGGACTCTGGATAATGCAGCCAACATGTGCAATCGGGCTGCGATATATATATACAGACACATACAGTTTCTAGAACCAAATAGGCAAAAAAAGACATCTTGCATATAATAACGGCCAACACAAATGAGTAAAACATCACTCACAACACATTTATTCAAATCAGAATTTTACAACGAAATTTTCAGAATCCATTTTGTTCACAGGAAAAGTAAATAAGTAATCTTATAAATAGATGTGTATCTACAATAACGTTCGACCACAAGGCAATAAAAATGGTTTGTTGGTGCTCTCAATTCGAATGGGGGCGTTCTGTAATTTTACATTTAAATAAGTTTTATCCCATTTTACAAATATTTACTCGATCCGAAAATCTGAATAAAATACGTACCTAGATGAAATTTTATATTAGCGTCATTTTTTTATTAAATTATGTAAAGGTAGACGCAACCTTTGGTTTAGGAGTAACATTAATAAAATTAAAAAATAACAATAGTCATTACCTTTAACTTACCATTTAACTGGTACTCCAGTTAAACATAACCTGTGTCAAGAAGACTGCAGCGTAAGCACATGTTCTGCGCAATTACTGGGACAAAAGGTCCACTCCTGCATTCCAATAGACTGCACGTAAAATTACTACAACTACGGCGTACGTAAGTACTCATAGTGAATGGGCAATCCCGTATCGTTCGTAATCAAGTCCACTTGTCGTTTTCGTGTGCCATAACGCGATGCAAGTTAAATCGATAGCGTTCGGGGACAATGCCGCTCGTTTGCCGGCACCATAAACTGACGTATAATAGTGTAGGAGGCCATAGCATAAATAGTAACGTAGATACAGTTGAATTATTTAAATGGCAAAGTATTTCATACATACATAGTTTCACGCCTGAAATTAGATAAATTCCCATGACTGACACACTAATTACCTAGTTCCAAACTAAGCTTTTGCTATGGATACTATATAAACGGATACACATACTTAAATACGATTATAAACATCCATGACTCGAGTACAAATGTTCATCACACGAAACATTTGTTCCTAGTGGGATCCAAACCTACCTTTGTTTTCGTGGCCTGGGTCTCCAACCACTCGTCTTAAGTCTAAATTTCCCTCTTTAACATAAATGTTCGATGAACTATAAAATGTCGCCATGCCAAATCCAAATATTCTTAGTACGATAGATTAACAGACAAAGGCGTAGCTAAAGTGGTGTTTTGAAAAATTCCTTTTTGACTTCTAAATAATTATAGAACAAAGATGTTAATTTTCGGTCTGACTATAAGACATCAGGGCTAGCTAGCTTAAATGCTTGCTAGAAAGAAACAAGGTTTTCTATTATGTATTGGCAATGTAAATAGTACATACATGTATAGCATCACGCCCATAATCCCCGAAGGGATAGGCAGAGTCAAAGGGGCAGCAGGCCCCTTTAACCACACTCAGCCAAAAACAAAACTGGGCTGGGTTAAATGGAACATTGTGAAAAAGTAGTGACAAGTGGCTAGCTCCTCGCCTACATAATCACATACTTACCCAAAACCCCATATACCATTAGTGGTCCTTTACGACATGCTAGGCAAGAAACACAGTTGACACATTATTTTTAAGTCCCAGACACGGGACAATGGGCTGGGTTAGATGGAAAATTGTGAAAAAGTAGTGACAAGTAAATAGTAGGTGTAGGAATGGTGTAAACCAAACCTCTGTTGTGTGAACTTTATGTTTCACAATTTGGTTGTCTTCTTCACTGTCACTCTCTTGTCACACTCCATGTCGCAATTACTGTTTAAATAAATCTACATTAATCTTTATAATCGTCTGTCGTATTTCTTTAAGGCCAACAGGTTATCTATATTGATTAATAGAATACTAACAAATAGCTACGCCTATGTCAATAAATTCTGTGTTTAGTATCATATCAAAATTTTTTACTACCTCCTGCGCTATAACCCCTGCCGGCTGCATCCTCTTCTTTCGGATAATAACTAAGCGATTAAAAGGCCATTGTCAAAGTTAATCCTTAATCTATTCGATTTCGCGACTTAATAAGACCGTCTTCGATGAATAAAAGTCCATTGCTGCTTTAATAAAGTCACTCTAGACCAATTTTCTTATCTACGCCTGAGACCAGCCAGAATAATGTTGGTATAATTTTCAATTTCAATAGACTTCAGTAATACAATGGATAGATATTTAAACCAATTATCTTTGGAGTTGAGCTCGATTTGATATAAATTAATTTCGTAAAGGCCACTAGTGTGTATTGGATATTGGGTCTCGTGATTATGTAGGCGACCTGCTGGCCAGTACTATTTACAGTTTTTGTATCTAACCCAACTTAATCATACTAATATTATAAAGAGGAAAGATTTGATTGTTTGTTTGTTTGCATTGAATAAATAGGCTCCGAAACTACTGTTTAATTTTTGTTTTAAATTTTTTTTATTATATTTAGGTTTATATTTATTTTGTTCTGACGATATTTATAAGTGCTTTTTTTGAAGCCTATATAAATAGAATCATTTCATTTCATTACATTTCTTTCACCAATAGAAAGCTACTTTATCAGCGAGTAACATAGGCTATATTTTATCCCCGTATTCTCACAGGAACGGGAGCTACGCAGGTAAAACCGCGGGGCGTTGCTAATTATCTATATTTTTGGAGCGAAGTGGTTCAGAGAGGATGCAGGCACTGTATTTTCCATACAAACGTTCTCGACGGATTGCTCCATGATTTGTAACACTAAAAAAAAAATTTCTTACTTAAAATAAATATTAACTTATTCTTTGTTCATATGTCTTTCTTTTCTCGATAACTTGATTTTCACTAGAAGCCCTAAAAATGCCAAAAAAAAACCTAGTTTTTTATCACTACTAAAAACGTTGAGTGTGCAGATTAGTAAGTATTTACAAAAAAAGCAAAACATAGAGGCCTAGTACAACTATTTATTATTCCATGGGTGAAATTTATTTCACATAGGTCTAATTTTGGAGAAGAAAATCGTCGAGAGCCTTACCTCAATTTTTTTTATTATTATTCGCAATTTTTAAGCTCGAGCTGCAGTTGTCTCTATCGCACGGCTCGCTGGCGCGAGCACCAAAGCACGACAGCAACAGTTGTTTCAAATACCTATTTTTCAAATATCGCTCAGCTCTCGTCCGCTCTTAATAAGGCTTATTTCTCCTTGGATTCTGCTTATTTCTTATAGTAAGTACATAGTACATCATAAATTAAAATCCTTGTTTTGTACTCACATCACACTACTCTTTTACTTTTCTTAATCACAATCCTTTTATTTACCGTGTACTGCGTACAATTCTATATGTCAGAAATCATGATTCGTCCTCTACGGACAAATGTTTTTGGAACAAACCTACAGAGTGCCACAATTCCTCGTACATTTTAGAAACAAACCATTCCGCAATAATGCATAGTCCTCTTTGTATTATTAATGCATTCCGGGAAACAAAATGCAAAATACTGTACTAAATTGACTCACCAGAAGTTGTTCTATACATGAAACGAACGTTCATAGTGTGTTTGTACTTAGTGTACAATTGTACATGTTGTAAAATATGTACTTAATTAGGTTAGGTATTTATTTATATAATTTATATAGGAATTTATTGGATAGTATATAGCATAAATTTGAAGTTGAATTTGAATATATGTATAATAAATAAACCTTTAAAACGATAGCATCAGACAATAGTCATTGTTGAAAATACCTGCTCACTTGAATTTATAGAAATCTATTGGTTCAACCGAATTACGGTTATTGGTAATACCACACCGCAATTGCACCATTTCAAAATGTTATTTTGTGTGTTACGCATTACCCACACATAGGAAAATGTTCCAGCATTTTAATAAATAAACGAAAACAAAGCATGGCCCAGCCCTGTGACAAATTTTCCAATAATCCTCCACGGTGTAAAATACTCGTACTATTTGCTAAAAGCGCGCAGAGCTCTATCAGATATTTTTGTCAAAGGAATTTATTGGATATTCAACCATATTATTAAGGTAGAAATAGTGAAACTTTAGGCTACGACCACGGACTAGTAAAAAAAAGAGGATTCCGCGCTGTCATACTATAGCGTGAAGCCACGTTTATGCATGTGTAAGTGAGATGCCAGATAGCGGATATCTGTCAGTGGGAGCACTTATTATGCCAATGTGTGTCGTAAGTTGCGTGTCAAGGTGGAGCACCTGAGGAGCTTCAATGTCTAGTTAGTGGCGCGGAGTCCTTCTTTTACTAGTCCGTGGCTACGACACAGATTAATAACATTTTAACAAAAGTTGACCCATGTTGGTCTAGAATTTAAAAAGAATGTGTAACACTATATTCATTCTACGCTACGTCGTAAAAGACGACTAATGGTATATTTGTTTTGTGATTATGTAGGCGGCGAGTTAGCCACTTGTCACAAATTTTTCACAATTTTCAATCAAACTCAAGTCGAATTTAATTTCAAAATGTGGTAAAAAGAGCTTGCTGTTCCTTTGACTCTGTCTACCCCTTGGGGGTTTTCGGGCGTGATGATATTTATTTATGTATAAAAAGGCACGTTATTTCAGTCTTTTCTTTCTAAGCATGGCAGATAACAATTTGTTTGATACCTACTCATCAAAGCCAATTAGAGTAGCTTCTAAGACAACCAAATTAATACAGAAACTCAATACTCCCTTGTTATTATTTCTAAAATTATTTCCTCTTTGTTATAAATACTCACCACTTCTATGGGGCTTCGTAATAGCTGTTTATTTTTCTATAATATATTTTATGTTCGTCTCATAAATAGTCCTCATCACTGCAATCCGTACAGGAAATAGCAAGTTGATCTAATTTGAAACTGAATTGAGTTACGTGTGCTTGGAGCACTTGTAATAAGGGTAGTGTAGAAGTACAGCAGTAAACCTGAGCGTTATTTAGTTAATAAGAGCTGTGTGTCACAGAGCTCGTAAATAGGTGGCAGTCTTGCGGTGCGGTCTTGCGGGCCTGGGAGACGTCGAAACGAGACGTACGCGGAGTCGGTACATACGCTTCAAATTAATGTCAAATGCATCTGCGTCTTGCTCAAATTTGTGTCATGGAAAACTGTGATGCTAAGTATCTGACACATTTAAACTTTTCTTTTTCACTGAATAATCGGGATTGCCAGAATAGGGTATAAGTTTTGAGCGCGTGACCTATCTATAAGTCTAAGACAGCTGATCAATGTCAGCTGCGCAACGCGGCTAGCGCACATCTGGTATTGAATGTTGCGTATATCTAGCAACCATACAGACTATACTAGATACTGCCTAACACTGTTTGATTATATTGTTTTAATGTTTATCTTGTTGATTATCCTAATAAATAAATTAGTAAATCTGTCATTTTGAGAATCTGTCATATTGCGAATCTGTCATTTTGAGAATCTGTCATTTTGCGAATCTGTCATTCTGCGAATCTGGCATTTTACGCCATCTGACATTTTGGGTTTGACATTTTGTAAATCTGTCATTTTGCGTTTTTAACATTATGCGCCTAAACCAAATAAACACACCAACATATACAATGAAAAACAAAAAACAATGTGTGATGGTTTTTTGCCCACCAACATTTATTTGGAGCTTTGCTCCACAAAAAGTAATTACGTTATCTGTGTTACATATTTTATTACATAATTATTTAATCACTACCCTAAAGATCTCTTTCACCATGAAGTTTTTATTTGACACTTGACAATCGACGAAAATGACAATCCGATTCAAACCTCTAAATCCACACAATAAACAGATAGTTATCTGTGTCTAAACCTAAGGAGCGGTGATACCGCTCCTCAAAAGACTCGTGTTAGTAAAATGGAACAGCATACTTAATGCCTTTCTCACACTATCAACTAATTTCGATTTCAGAGAAACGCGTCTAATTTAAAGCGAATAACATAAAGTTATCGAAATTTAGACTTTAAGACAATGGCCTAAGAACAAAAGTGAAGGTGTAGTCAAGTTTTGAACTTAGTATACTAAACAACAAGTGTAAATCGAAGCTTGATAATGAAAACACATGTTGGATTGATGCTCGCCCTTGCACTTCAACGAACATTCACGTTGCCGACGCGACGACTATCTTGGTCTACTATAGCCACATTTACCCTAAATCTTTATCTGCAATGTATTCGTATAAATAATATATGAATAAAAAAATGTTTCGAACTTGATAAACTTTGATAAAATTATATAAACAAATGCAAAAAAAAATATACTTACATAATTGTTACGTTTGGTTTTCACGCATATATTTTTCTTGATATGAAATAACTAACAAAAAAAATAATTTTATAGATTTATTCTATACCTTCTTACTTAAATGGATTTGAGATAGTACCCTATAATCACAAATATTAGAGAAAGCTTTCTAACAATATACGTCTGTTTCGCAATACTCAGTGGACACAATTTCATCATCATCATCATGAATTAGCCAATAATCCTCCACTACTCTCTCAGGTCTCCCTTAATTAACGATACGTATACATACTATTTGGATACGATACGTATACATAAAATTTGGATGTCCTCTTTTTAAAATTCAACCATGTCGGCGGTAGTCTTCATGAGACCGCTGCCTTCCTTACACCACTTTACAAACGTATCTCAATTGGAGTACTAGAGATAATTAAGCCGTTATATTGGGAATTAAGTCACTACTTATGACCAATATAAGATAATTTAAAACATTTATTTATTCTGGCTTCGAAAATAGGTTAAATAGTGAAGCGGATAAATTGATCGATCAAGCGGTAAACATCATAAAGTACACAATATATTTATTTTAACACGTTTTAAAGTATGTACGTACACGATATATTTATTTTTCATATATTCAAAATGTTTCTGATAAAATACGGTAGTTTTATTGTGATTAATCATTAATGATGCTAAGTAGTTTCTTAATAACAATTAACAAACAAATACATACAATCTTCCAATTCAGAATTCGCTGTTAAAGCCGATCAAAAGGGTACGAAGAATTTCAGCTTCAACTCCGCCGGATAAAGTGCTCATGCACACTAGGTATTCAAATTATAATAATTTAACATGCACGGAAGGGGGGAAATGGGGGTTGCCGCCGAAACGTAAAAGGTTTTAATGGAAGCCATAACAGAGCTGCTTTCAATTTATGCAGACGGGACTCGCAAACTCGGTTATTAAAGTGCGCAACTAATGAGCTCTGTGACGCCCGGGTGATAGCTAGCGAATTATGTTATGTTGTGTTTGACTATTGTAAGTCTCATGTTGGTTTGCGAGTTGAAAAATGCGCCAACTGTGCTCTTTCTCTAGCATGTAGGCAATAGGCGAGTGGTGTTTCGGGTTAACGAGCTAACCAAATTATTATTTTTTTCAATAAGTTTTATTTTTGGCTATTACCCCGGTATGGGACTGGGGTAGTTGAGACAACAGTTGGTATGAGTCTAACTTTAATAAAACATATTCACAGCTTATATACTAATTAATTCCTACTTGTCCTATCTACTTGATCTTACAAAATATTTACAGCTGCGTGCTGTACGTGCCGCACGGCACAGCTATTAGTGCCAGAAGGAACTTACTACCCTTTTATCTTTGCCTACCCCTTCAGGGATGGCGGGTGTGATGGTATGTATGTACGTATGTAGTATACTTAATTTTCCAATTCAATATGTTGTTGAATTATTAGTAATGTGTATGCTAACCTAATTAGTTATACTAAACAGCTATTTATAATAAGTTATATAGTCCATTACCTTTGTGGTCGCTTTGTCAAGTTTAGCCAAATTGTTTTAATGGAAGCTGTGGCTTCCTTTCATTTTCAAGGATATATAAACTTGATTCATTAGAGTTTGATAACTAGCAATAATAATGTAATTTGACATTTCAGATAGCGTAAGATATCGACTACCGGTTTCAGATTTGAAAACCATTTGCTTTGAAGCCATAAGGTTATTGAGAATCATGCAAGCAATGACGAGGGTAAAAGCTAGTATCATATATATACATATATTATCGAGTCACTCCCATTAGGTACATCAAATCTGTCAAGGCAAGAGAACCGCCTCTGTGTATTGAAAATCAGTTTATTTATAAAGACAATTTAGTGCTTCTATAATTATTAATTATAGTATACAACTATCGATTAATCCAGTTAAGTATTTCCTAACCTACGAATCCGTACGTATAATCCTTACAAAAATTTTAAATACGAAAGTATCTCTGTAGTGTCTCTGGCTTCATACCCTAAATACTTAACCAATTGAGATCTAATTAGGTAAACTAAAAATTTAAATTCTGTGAATAGATTTGCTACTGTATATCCCAAAAACATTTTCCCTGTACCAGACAAATTTCATACAGGCTTAGCCGCGGGCATAAGCCGTTACGACATACGAATAATCCAGTTAAACGTTTCCTGACTTGAAAATTATTACTAAAACTTGACAGCGCATGACAAAAGATTTAATGGAAACCATAACACAAACGCTTTCAATTTATGCAGACTGTGCACAACTCGCTTATTAAAAAGGACTCCATGAGTCGCCGCGCTGGTGAGAACTCGCCTTAAATAGGAAAAAACAAAGTTTCACAAAGAAAATAAAAGTTGCGGAATAATGTAATGCAAAATATTATATTCTTATCTCGCTCCTCGCTCTATGGTTCTAAATGTAGGTACACTATCCTGGCTGTACCTACAAGTTGGAGCAATTTAATTTTCTCTCTCCGGTTTCGTTAGAAAGATATAGATATGCATGCATAGATGGGTGAACACTGAAGTACCTAGAAATAACATCTTGAACTATAGCTATACATAGAGTATAACAACCGTTATAACATATTGAAATATGTACGTAACATATTAATATGTCAATTTATGCATTTATGCGTGTTTATATATTATTTACGTATACATTACAATATATCCTTTTTATAAATTAGCCTTTTTGATAGTAGAATTCATCCTTAAAACGATTTAGATAAAAAAATAAAGGGTGGAATTTTCTTGTATCATTTAATTAAAGCAATGTTTGCTTTATATTCGGATCAAACATGGTTTTAACGGGTTTATTATTATATTAAAATAAGGTCTTCTTATCTTTTGAGAATCCGTCTGCTCAATAAAATTTCATTTACATTTCATTACACGAACGAAATCGTAAGTGGCAAGCTATATCATAAAACCAAGATGAGATGGCACAATCTATGTTAACGGCTACCTAAGTTGGGTTCCTCTAGTTTACGTAAATCGCTTTCGATTCGCATAGTGTACGCTAAGCACATAACATGAACACGAGTTAATTAGGAGATTAAGCTTCACATAATGGGTATCAGTCAGGGACTTTGCATACTAACTACTGCAGCACAGATTAAAAAATAAACCGTAGCGTCGAAGCCACTTTAGTAGGCTTCATTTAATAAATCTACTTACACTTACAATGGAAACCTATCTGTTAGTGATATTTTAATTTGCTAAAGAAAATAATTGAAATAGATAATACTTTTAACCGGATTTTAATGGCACTATCTCCAACTGAAATCGAAAAGTCAAATAGCGCATATTAATATTAATACACATTGTACCTAATATTACCGATGATTTTTTAACGGGCTTCTACGTAAAAAAATACTTAAAATTGGTAACTATAAGTGTTAAACTACGTACATATTGATATTAATTAGTATATTCAAAGTAGTAAATATAATAGATAAGCTTTTATCAAAATTACTTACTTTATAATACCTAAGTCTTAACTGCCCATAGTAACGTAATCAAAACTTGCGCCATTAAAAGGCGCCTAGCTAAGCAAACGACAGTCTAAACACACAAGTTGCCGGGCGGACGTGTGTTCAAACTCTGTCTCAAGCTAATCCAATCGACCTATAACTTGGCAACGAGCTCTCGTAAATACGGTCCACTTTATTATCTGTGCGAGATTTAACAGCCCCTCAGGGGCGAGACGGTGCCGATAACTTAATATCACGCGCTCTGCCACCTAACTAATTCAAATTGTTTACCAAGTAACTAGCGTCACGCTACTTATTCGCTTCGAATGAGTTTTAACGTGTTCTTGTCGTATCTTGCCGTATCATAAAAGTGGATCTTGTGCTACGTATCTGTGTTTTCTCCAACTAATTCAATATTAGAGCCTTTGGAACAAAGCACTAAAGAGCATTTGATTGAATTACTATGCCAACTAACAGGAAATCAGAAACTCTAATCCTTATATTCAAAGAAGCTTTACAAAGACATATTAACGAAAACTCTAGGCTAGCAAACACACACATAAATCACGCCCATAATCCCCGAAGGGGTAGGCAGAGTTTAAGGGGCAGCAGGCCCCTTTAACCACTTACAGCGAAAAACAAAGCTGGGCTGGGTTAGATCAAAAATTGAAAATCAATTTTCCATCAATTTTCCATCTTGGCTAGCATGCCTTGCTATTGCTTATACACATATTTAGTTTGGCCAGAAAGGTATCAGAATTTTATTCAAACAGAGTAAGGTCGAATACCTCAGTATTATTGACGTAAACCATAACCAAACACCAACATTATCCCAATATTCTGGTGAAAATTAACCAAAAAAGTCCCGGCTATATTTAAAGCAAAAGTTTTCATATCAGGCCCTGTAACATTTACATATGATTACCCAGTTTCCTCGAAGCCTACCCAAATCCTTGCTCCAGACTCGCAGACCGTGGTCATTTGCAATTAATATGTTGTCTTAGCATAACGCCGTGTATACACAGTCCTAAAACAACAGCAGATATTTAAATCCCTCGTGCGGTGACTCCGATAGGCTTTGAACCCAGCCTTATCCAGCTAAATGTCAGACTTTAGATTATCAACTTTAGGTGGAGACGTAATTAACACTGGGTTAGATTGTGGTGATGGCAGATAAGATTCTTGTAACGCGACATCTAACATTTTAATCAAACTTTGACAACAAACTTAAACTACTCTCACGAATAATAATATAAGTTAAATATTTTATCCTTTTAGATATTAACCCAATTATTAATGTTAAAAGATAATGATATGCTCTACGTTTTTTTTTAAATTATAGTAAGTAACGATTCTTGTTAATGCAATTCTATTATTATTGTACTATAGTAAAACTGATAGAATTGCATTAAATTAATCAAAAATACAAATTGCAATTCTTAATCTATTAAATCTGGTACATGTAAAAAAACATTTTTACCTAGATATTATTTTGATTATTAGATCTGTCCATTAAATGCCAGAACAAATAATGTCTATATACTCTCAAGTAGATATAATAAGAAACTTTGAGTGATCATCCTTGGTAATAATCAGACATGCATTGTACTATACTAGAGCGGTGGTAGCTCAATGGTAAGGACACGCGCCTCTTAGCCGAGGAGTGCGGGTTCAAACCCGGGCATGTACCTCTAGATTTTTCAAATCTATGTACATATTTATACCACTAGCTCGACGGTGAGGGAAAACATCGTGATGAAACCTGCAAATTCAAAACGACTTTGAATTTATAACCATGATCCAAAAATTGTCTGGTTCCCCTATCTTAGGGTTACGAAGGTCAGATCGGCAGTCGCTTCAATGTAATTAATTACCATACTCGCTAAATCCTGGATCATGGTCTAAGTGGACCCCGTCCAAGCACGGGACATATCGCTAGGAAGATGATGATGATTGTACTAAGTATACTTATTCAGCAGGCTACAAAGAAAAAATCATAAGACTTATTTTTTACCACGGCTTTTATTTAACTCAACAATATTAATATTTGACATGAAATTTGTTCTTTTACCGAGATCCTTTTTAATGCGACATCGCATAATTACTCTCAACCCGTTTAATTAGAAAGAAATGGACATCCCTTTGAAGTAACATAATGTCTAGAGAAATAAAATGAGAAAAATATTAATTAAAGAGATGAAATTTCATGCATGTGGCTTCTTTTATTCGAGCACCCGAGTCCGCGAACCGGTATGAATCTTCCCTTCGAGGGGGTTTGAGGGAGGGAAACATGTTGGATAAGTGAGCGAAACTTGAAGCAAAAATGAGTTTGAGACGATATAACTATCGTTCCGACGCGGACATGTTAGCTTTTCTGACAGAGACTAACATTTACGTACAAAACATCTTGATACTTTATAGGTAATGTGCGTTTGAAGTCCCAAATTCTACACCCATTAATTTCCTTGAATCTTGAAGCGTCAACTCTCAAATCAACTCTTTTGCTGGAATCGTTGTTAAAATGCAGTGGTCATTTTATTCCAGTTAAATGCTTTTCAAGTTTCATAGGATGAAACCAGAATAGCTCACCGCAGTAATGCCAAGCTTTTAGTGGGATGCGGTTGCATTTTCGTTTCTATGGCGTCCACTTCATCCCAATTTAAAATATAGGAGACCTTATTATATATAAATCTTAACGCCAATTTAAGCCCTTGCATCAAAAATGTATATCCACAATTAAGTCGCAGCTAAAATTTTGTGCGTCAATAAAAGACAAACAGATGGCATTTTGTCTGGTTCTTCTATGTAAGGGTTACAAAGTTTATATACCTAACTATAACTTCACTGTAGTTACTGGACTCGTTTAATCCATGGTCGTACCAAACTGGTCGACTAAGATCGGGGCATAGCGCTATAATGACGATATAATTTTATCGGAAACCCGCCACCCCGTTTACAAATCAGTGGACGTCGAACGTCAAATAAAGCCCATTACACGGAAGGCGTGGTGCCGCAATAATGCCGTAATCATCGCTGCATAGCCGCTATGACACCGCGGTGCTGTATGCAACTTTATGCGTTTGACCGGACCTGTCAGTTGCTGCTTTAATTGAATCGCGCGTCACAGCCGTGATATACGAGAGCCTCGCCATCGGCGTACCGACCGAACAATTAATCCCACATAAACAATTATGGAGGATCGATTTATATCCGATAAATTCGAACGGACTCGACCGTCAGGCCTTTTGATCATTTAAACCGAAACGAGTCAATTACTAAAACATGACGCGTCTAGATGCTTTACGATTTTATTTTAAAATCACCTCGAGCGTTTTCGATCGATTAAAATATGTAGCAAGTATCGATGCGTTCTGAATGTCTTCGCGCCTGAAGGAAGTGAAAGAAATGTGTTTCACCGTACTTAATATTTTTGATTTAACTACTTCTTCTGTAGCTACATAAATTAAAAGTCATAGGTTCTCTAGTATTCCACTCAGGGATTTTGACAGCTCAAATATAATGCCCTGGTCCTAATAGTCTTTTTAATTAATAATATTTTCTTTACATTCAAAAGTAAGTAAAACATGTGCATGTTACCAATTTTAAAACCAGTTTTAAAACTAGCAACACATTTTACTGTCTGAATGAAGTTATACGCTTACAAACAAGCATCTTTCAAACAATGGAAACTAAGGCCAACACTCTATCTATTCTTAGAATTATCGTAGAGTCTCCGTCACTGTCTTCACATAAAACATAACACCGCCAAACTTTATGTTTCCATATAAAATAATTTTCCAACACATGACACATATAAATTACGTAATAAATTTCAGTATTCGGGGAAAACTAGAGTATAGAGCCTTTTGTCGTTATTTATTATAAGTTCGAGATCAAAACTAATGAGAATATATAGGGCGTCCCATGTTAGTCTGGAACTTAAAAATAATGTGCCAACTGTGCCCCTTGCCTCTAGCATGTCGTAAAAAGCGACTGGAATGGTATATCGGGTTTTGGGTATGAGATTGTGTAGGCGACTAGTTAGCCACTTGTCACAAATTTTTCACAATTTTTCCTTTAAACCAGCTCAATTAAATTTTTAGCTGAATGTGGTTAAAGGAGCTTGGTACCCCTTTGACTCCACCTACCCCTTCGGGAAATATGAGTGCGATGTTATCTATGTATGTATAGCTCTCTATACAAAAATACTCTTTTATAATATAAGTTATATTTTGGTATAAACAAATGTTACGCTTCTAACCTCATAATATATTAAACAGTTAATTATCATAGCAAATAATTCACCTATTTAACGTGTAATTTTAAAAAGTCAATCAAATATATATTTGGTATTTCAAAACAAATTATAATAATATCATCAAAAATAAATATATCATTACATCAGTCAAATAATATAACAATGAAACAAAGCAATAAATATTTATAAGTGACGCAACCAAACATTAGACGATAATGTTTTTTCAAGCTTACGACACATTCCTCGGTTGAACCATAAAATCCACTGGCAACGTTTTTATATCTCGGCAAATAACTCATTGTCAGAAGTTCAGAGTTGCTTGATCAGGTCATAAACGCGAGTGAAGCCCACGTGAACTCTTATTGAAACGAAATGTTTATTACTGTTATCTTTTACTCTTTATGACGTGTGTGCTCCGCTTATATTTATGGCCAGCTCTTTCATGTGAGTAAATATTGAAACGATGCTCATCAGTCATAATAATCTGACCTTTTTTCTGTGACTAGGATCTATATAACGCGTGAAAGCTTTTTAACCTCATTTTTCTTTGAATTTTTGACATTTAAACACCGATAGTAAGTGGCTAACTGCAAGTATTGTTTTAATATTTATATTGTCAATCCCATAATACTTTTTTTACTTTCAAGACTACGCACTACGTACATACCCAAAACCCCATATAAGATTAGTCGGATGCTAATTATACGACATGCTAGGCAAGAAACATAGTTGGCACATTATTTTTAAGTCCCAGACCAACATGTGACAATCAATAATACAAAATTAAAACATATGTCAGTTAAATAGGCCGTTTTTTTAATAGTTTTTCAAGCATTTCAAAAAACATCGCTCCCCTAAAGACTTTATTAATTTTATCAGGTATACCACCGTCTATTGGTGTAATTTTCCATGACTGTTCAACCATATCACGCAACTATGTAATTTCACCCAAAGAAACTGCTTAATCGATAAAAAGCTCTTAAATGTAAGTAGGAGTTATTGTATGACCAAAGTTAAGCCAAACAGCGGTAGGTAGACAAATTCTTCCATTTGCTAACAAAAGTTTACTACTCTAGTTGGGGTTTTCATAAAATTAATATCTCGCGGTGCGGGGAACAGGTAAACGCCAACTTCGGGACGTGAACGAACTTTCTGGAGACATGAAAGCAGAAAATTTAATATTCCTGCGGCATGTAGTTACTTCATGTTAGTCGGAGCCACCGGGGATCTTATCGGAAATTAAAAATATTACGCAAGCCTGTATGTACTCCGTTGCTTTATGTTATTGCGGTCAACATTCAAGTTATGAATAAGTTTGACTGTTACAAATTTGATACTTTTTTGATACTACTATACATTTATTATGTTTATAATATACTGTTTTCTCTTGCGACTTTGTCCGAACAGATTTTTCTCGCATGCTCGTAGTCGATATAAAGATATATGTAAATCTAATATCTTCTAAATACAGGCAATTGTTGTTGGTTGAGCTTTCACAACACAATTAGCTTAGTCATTTTAAAAGTAATTAAATCATTAGACAAAATAATCGACCCCTGGCCATTTGTTGTCAATTGAAAAGCACGTTTCACACTAGACCAGTTTAAAAAAGATTTGTTATCTCTCCGAGTCTAAGTGCGGCTTAAACATCCCTTTATACGATTGTTTACGGCCCAACATGATGCTACCAGTTCTACGAAATTCATCACAATAGCTCGTAAACGTGTTGTACAAGCAGAGAGACGTAAGAGCTACTACATAATCTTTAGATGGCTGCTTTATAGGCTATAAATTATGTTCTTTGGGACATTAACACTTGTTTATTAACCACTTGTGAAAAGTACGTGAAAAATGTATGGAGATGGCTTACCCAGCGCGCACCTACATTTTGTAAGGTTACGTTATAGATCGGCACGGTTTAGCATTTTACATGGTGCATATTTTATCATTATCATTATCATAATGTTAAGCCGATGACGTTCATGGCAGGGTGTAACACTCGAACCATACTATACTATGCTAATGCTGTAGATATTGCTATCAGAGATACAAAAAAGAAACACTATATTAATCTAAAAAACTGCTTCGGAGGATAGAAACTGTTTTTTTTATTACTAAATACCACAATACCAATAAAATATAAAAAAAACGGGCCTTTATTATAACAACAAAGATTATAGCGGTTTTCCAAACAAATTAACAAATTGTGCCACTATTAATTAGCCTTTACAGACTTAACAGTAACTCTTATATATTTTCAGTTTTAAATTATCTTACAATACAATACGACTGAATTTTGATATTGTCGATTTCGTTAGCAGAATTCTGATAAACGTTCTTAAGTCAGACATTTATCATTTAGCCATTGAAATATTTTATCCGACCATTAAAAAGTCAGGCCTAAAATAAGTATTATCCTTATTTATTTGATTCATCTTCTTCCTAGCGTTATATCCCGTGTATAGACGGGGTCCGCTTAGACCATGATCCAGGATTTAGCGAGTCTGGTAATTACATTGAAGCGACTGCCGATCTGACCTTCGTAACCCTAAGATAGGGGAACCAGACAATTTTTGGATCATGGTTACAAATCCAAAGTTGTTTGAATTTGCAGGTTTCATCACGATGTTTTCCTTCACCGTCGAGCTAGTGGTATAAATACGTACATAGATTTGAAAAAAATCCAGAGGTACGTGCCCGGGTTTGAACCCGCACTCCTCGGTTAACAGGCGCGTGTCCTTACCATTGAGCTACCACCGCTCCTTATTTATTTGATTACTTAGTCTAAGTTTAATATTTAAAAGCGTTTCGTGCAAAATGAGAAACCATTTCCAAAACAACAATAAACTTTAGCAGTGATATAGGTCTGACAGACTTCCAGAGGAACTAAAGTGTATTGTTAATTTTTATGGCCAAGAAAACGCCACCTCATAATGCAAAGTATATAAATAAGCGCAAAAACATAAACAACTCTATTTCTATTAAATCTTCTGGCGTATTATGGAGTAGGCGCGGTCTGACAGACAAACCTATGTAATTTTGAGACGGCTAACTCTTTTCTAAATATACATGCTCTAACACACTTTTCAGGCACACTGATATCATTAGGTCATCACTATAATAATATTTACACTGTCTGAAATATATAATAGCCCAATTGATGAAATAATTCAGACTGCAGTTCAAACTTATGATTTGCACAACACTAGTAGTGCTTAAGCCATTAATTGGAATGTATGGCTTAAAAGCCTTAAGCCATACATTGGAAATAGATCTACGTATGTCATATTGTTTTTTAACCTATGTGTAGTAGAATTTCATTAAAAATAACTTTACGATATTCTAACAACTGATTAACTATCGCAATTGTTAAGGTAAACTAGTATCAGGCCTAAAGTAATTAAGTTCTATTTTTTATTTGCGAAAAACAACCTCTGTATATCGTTATGGAATTCTTGCCGGATAAAAAATCCCAAGGGCCTTCCGTCACCACCACCGTGGCGGAAGAAACAGAGGCACACTGCGCTAGTCTCGATACGGCAAAATGCAACAATTAAAACAAAAGGAAGAGCAAACAACTGTTATATTGGGATAAATACGTTCATTACTCAACCCTTTATTATTAAAAAAATATTTTAGGTAAGCCGTTCAATTGGAATTGAGTTAGATTTGTATTAATTGGATTGACTAGCCTTTCCCCATTTCTACAGATATATAATCTACACAATATATCAAATATTACAAACATAAATTGTCATTATACTGTATACCAGACATTAAGACTGATGACAGTTCACGGTTAGCTATAATTTCCTCTTGCCTCCTTTCCCGAGCTTCAACAAATGCCTTGGAAACTATCAGGTCCGCAAAATCTAATTAGTGTGCTATCAACAGTTAGGCCATGAACGGTTAAATCTCAATATTGAAAAGTCGTGAGCTGGTTGCCAACCTGTAGTGATGAGACTTATATGAATATGCGTATTTAGTACCTACCGATAAGTTTTAGATACAAATACGAAACTTGGAACCATGTCAAATATCATAATTACTTGTTATGTATTTTGTAACATGAGAGAGTCTATTCTTGATTAATCGGTCAATATATATTTTTTTCCGTTGTTGCTTAACAGTCTTTGACTATTTTTACCTTTAGTGTTAATAAGTAATAATATCACGCTCGCAATTCCCGAAGAGGAAGTAAGAGCCCAAGGAGCAATAAGCTGCCTAAACCATATAAGCCAAAATAATTTGGGTTGGGTTACATGAAAAATTCTGAAAAAATATGTTTGTAAGTATTAATTTAGCTAATTAGGAAAGTACGATAGGATTAGTAAAGAGTCTATTTTTATTTTTCATGAAAAAAAAATGTGATTTGAATGAACATTTTATCGTATAATGTTTCCGATAAAAGTCAAGTTACTAAATATGTGCAGTACAACTACAAAACGAAAAATTCCTTAATTTTTCTTAAACTAAAATTATGTTGCCGTGCTGTCGTGCGCTGCGGAAAATCTGCGGTGTATCACTCACAGACTGCGTTCGGAATGATGATGTAAGAAAGAGAGTTGGTCTGAAGGACAGCGTCGGAGTCAAGGTAAGAAGAGGCATGCTCCGGTGGTTCGGACATGTGGAAAGAATGGATGACGAAAGATTGACTAAACAGATATACAATGCGAATGTGGAAGGATGTAGGAGCCGCGGAAGGCCCAGGCTCACCTACCACGACCAGATTGGTCGTGTATTAAAAGAAGGTGATGTTAGGAGTCATAAAAATCGTAGAGCTTGTATGAAAAGGATTATGAATGTTGAAGAGGCGAGTGAGGTGTGTAAGGATCGTGCCATATGGCGTTCGGTTCTCTCTGCCTACCCCGCTAGGGAAGTGTATTAAATGTAAAATATAATATTTTTTAATTATATATTTGGACTTAAAAACATACTTTCATATTATTGGACAACCGGTACAATACAGTATCATACTGCTACCGGTTCCCACTGAGGCCCGTCCCTACCGCAGCGGTCCAATGACAGGTGATCCGCCCCGAGACTAATTGCCGGCTACTTGTTTATTTACGTGCTCCCATTAAAATGCCTTGGGAATGTTTTACAGACAGACCATTACACTAATAGTGCATTGGGAGTGCACGTTATCAATATTGGCGCGATACTATTTTGCATAAATTAAATATTCATTCTTGCACCTGACAATCAATACAACCAAATTCAATGCCTAAAGAACTTATTATGTACTACTTTTGTATAAATACGTTTGTATGTAAATTTTAGGTTACGTAGAATATGTGATAGGTTCCGTTACTTAAATCGAAATAATTTGCAACTGATTAGTAATTGACGCTGTTGATTCTGATATCCGTAACACAAGTGCTTAAGCTACTTACCTCAGGATCAGATCAAAGTATGTGATGTAGTCGGATTATTGATTTATTATTTTTAATAGAAATGATCATTTCGTGCTAATACAGATAATGTGTATCTTATTTTAAAGGTCAGACTGCCTCGTTGGTATAGTGGTAGCATGCGCCGCCGAAGGACCAAGAGCTCCCAGGTTGAAATCCCGACTCAGTCCAGCAATTTGTGGCTGGTTATTTCAATATTGAAATTACTCAGTGACAGTCCGGAGTCAGGAAGTGTGCGGCTTAATCACCCCTGTGCCTCGGAAAGCTCGTTAAGCCGTTGGTCCTGCGCCTGACCTCTCTCTGGTCATGTCGAATTGCCGTCTCACCGGGCTATGAAAGTGAAGGAATAGGGAGTGCATCTGTGTTTGCGCACACACTTGTGCAATTTAATATCTCCTGCGCAGATAGCTAATCCTCGTTGAGATTGGCCGCCGTGACCAATATCAGTTTAGGAAGACATTATTTAAAGGTAAATTTTGAGTGTATCGTATTTTTTTATCATATAATATTTTAACATATAACATATTTTAAAATAACAATTGCTGCAGTGTATAAAATTTATAGCTTTCTCCAGATTTTCAAAGATTTGGTCAAAATATGTTAAGTAGTGTTCTATCACAATAATTATTATCGACAATAATTAGGTAAAATAGGAGTTGTTTTATAATTATATATTATGCAATTATCTACTTAGAGTAGTATCAGGAAATGGCGGTTTTAATATTATGTACCATTCCATCTCAGTACAACGAGACTCGCTTAGGGGAGACACAATAATAATAAAACGCACCTGGTAACAACGGTGGAAATATTTTACGTTTTATTTTCATTACAACTTTTTACGGGAGAGAAATTTAGTTTAACGAGCAATAAAACATCTACCTTTAATAGAACCGCTAATCGAGACTTGAGGTAAATTAGGATTACTTACCTGGGTTTTTATTAGGCTACGAATATTGTTCTGATCGTAAACACGATGCGACATTTATGCAGATAAATAAAGCTGATCGTCCTACTTTGCCACTTAATTCCGCACTTATTCAAACTATTGCACATTTCATATAGAATTAAAGCATTACAATACATAGAAAATATAGATTTTTTTATAACAGATAACTTATATTTAATCATTTGTATTTTACACATTTGTGTAAGTAAACGTTTCTCAAATGTGTGACACCTCACTCGGTGATTACTTCAAAATTGCCCTACTATTTTTTTGGGAATACGCCATAAACAAAACGTCCATAAAGCCATTTGCTTACCTTTTACAGCCGCTTCTATGATCTCGATGTTCCTCAAAGTTAACAAAACCGGCTCCACAACCAAGTTCAGCCTCAGAGAACCTTTATCCTGACGTCTCTCAGTCAAAAATATGGCGTAAGTGCGCACGCGCAGCATCGGACACTTGAACGCTAATGAACTCTCCACCAAAACAGTTGCGTCGCTAAATCGCAACGAGCTCGAAGCGCCAAACCGAACCGCCACTCCAATATCATTCAGATCACCCTTCAACACCCTCCGTATATTCACTTTATAAACCTTTGTTCTATTCACAGAACTGACACCAAACACTTTACCGGTAAACACGTATTTCGATATCAAAGTCACGCGTTTAAGCAGAACTCTGTCGTACACAAGCGTGTTGCAGTTGCGGCTGATTTTCCCGCGCTCCAATAAATGCACCTCTGCAGTTGCGTTAAGCACCAAAGTCAATACCAGCGCGAGGAAACGCATGATGGACGACTGCGAGGCAAGCACGGCCACTTCCGTCAACGCCAACACGGGTTTTCGTATAGGATCGTGTAAATCTACGGGATTTGTAGTGTTGTGCGTGCGCGCCGGGTCGGGGCGCGCCGTAGGCTGTCGCGCCAAGCTGGCTCGCACCCACACACTCCAGATCGTTCACCTACCCTACATATTTACATACTGATTGGTACCGCGTAAATAATACCACGCTTGTAATAGGACACCCGGTGATTGGATACGACGTTTATCGGGGCACCATCTTGATTTGTCCTCTAGCGTCATTATGGAAAACCCATCTGTTACCCAGACGTCTCTATAAAGTGTAATAGTACGCGCAATAGTGATCTACCGGCCAGGATACTTTGTTATGGAACGGGTTTTAATATTAATATAAATATGGAATAAACGTTCACAAACGAAATGTAATACAATGCACATATAAATCGTCTTGCAATTGACTATACTCTGATAAGATGACACCATTAATTAAAAAAAAAGCAACCACAAAATTATTTCAATATGAATACTTGTGTTTGTTCTGTGTCTGGGTAACGTTTTTTTTATTAATCTAAAGGCACATCCGCGTTGCATGAATCATCTACCACTAAAATGGCCTACTTAACCTAAAACTAATCTCTTTACTTAATTTTAATTAATTATATTTATCACTAAAAGATATAAGCGTACAATATCGCCAGCGCGTCTGTTAATTTAAACTAAATGCAAATAAACTGCTTACTTTAAGTGCACTAGCAAGACCACACCTAGTAAAAGTGGATTTAATGAAAGCAGATGTAAAGATGAAAGTCAAAGGTTAGATAGGTAACATTCGCCAACAAATCAGGCAATACTCACACACACACACTCAAGCAAAATTATAACTAGAACGATTGCAATGCAATCAATGCTGTGATCGTTCGGCAATTAAAAACGCGGAAGAATTCAAAACTACGTTATGAAGTTTCATGAAAGAGAATTTGTTAAATATATTTCTTATTTTAACAAGTAACAAAATTTTAACACCACCTAGGGTTTAAGCATACAAAAAGAGAGTTCATAAGGGTGCACACGAAAAAGCTTATTTCACCTACATTTTCTCAATTGTTACATGGGTGTAACTATAGTCCATTGGCTTTCACTTTCCGAGGCAACGTAATTGCATAGTAGATAGTCGCTTGAATCACAATCATACCTACACAAACGCATAAAACACAGCCAACGCATTTCCTGCAAAATAATGGGCTTAACAATATTACTCGCTCGTGCATACACCATTTGATTCTGTACCGAGCGCCGCGTTTATAGCGCGGATTACCTCTTGCACGAACTAAATTATTGTCAACCACAACACTATTTACGTACTTGTGTCTACATATGGGAAATAAAACATTATGTAGTGAAATATTTAAGGTGTACATGAAGACAGCTTACCAGACAAAAATCCTACCGTCCTTCGTATAAAACTGTAGTAGTCTGTTTTTTCTAAAACAAAAAGGGGGCGTAGATGCGCAGCTATCTAAATTTAAAAGAATATGACACCTGACATTTGATCAAGGTATCTTTGCCTTTATCGACCGACAAACATAAACTTCCTATCCGCTTACGACGGCGATTAAGCCATTTTGGTATTTTCAGGTCTCACCCGCATTCACCTCATTTCATTTCATTAATTGGAGAAGAATCGTGCACCTTTAAAAGTTTTCTTTGTGGGAAATAGTTTCGCAAACTTTGAAGAATACTTCTTGTCCTTCCTATTAGCTAAAGGCACAATAAGTAAGCAGTTTTGAGTAATCGTATAATGTATTTATTTATATGGTTTTCGTATTTATATGGTACGATGGCGGGAAAATTTTACCTGATCCGTATATGTCGTCAATAAGTGAATACGTGGGAAACAACCGTGCGTGTGATTAGTGTGGGTCAACAAACAAAATAGTCATAGAATAATGGCATTGCTCTAACTAATACATATAAAACTAGGTGAAAAAAAATTAGTCGAACTGAGAACCTCCTCCTTTTTTTTTAAGTCGGTTAAAAATATTACATAACAAAACGTAAAAATAACAAAAAAAATAATCAAGCTACTTCGTCGGTAAGACGAATCGAACACAATTTCCCATAACAATTCCAATTCCAAACGATCAAAATCTTGGGAACAGTTAGTCCTCCTACACGCAAATACGATTACAGGCTTTAAATGGAGGCTCAAAATTACACACTCGGCACGCGCACACGTCTGCCGCATTCACAAAGAGATGATAAATTACGACTAAACCGACTGACGGAGAACTTAACTAATTCAATCAATCACGGGTAATGACACCGATTGTAGGTAAAAGATCCTTTTGCATAGGGCTGTTATTAAAGTTTATCGATAAATAAACTTTTTGTCGAGCAATCTGGCGGCGGTGTGTGCCACAGAAATCATTAGCGAGACATCAAAAATCAATTTGTTTCTTGCGTTCCTGCCTGCCGCGTCCGATTCGACGAAACAAATATCTCTTGCGGAATATAATTTGTAAAAGTCAATTACGTACGATTTGCGCAACTAGGTTGTGGGAATCAATCCATCAGTGTAATGCTGGCACGTAGAATATTAAATGCAATGCAACTAAATTGACGCCGATGATGAATACCATATGTGCTTTCATAGACATCTCCCTATCAATGTAATACTAATAAACTATTACGAATGCGAAAGTTGTTTGTTTAAGTTTGTTTTATCACATTTTAACATATTATTTACTCAATTAATTATCATGAGATTTTGAATAAACGTTCTGAGTCAGGAGTACAAAGAATAAGATATCTTTAATCCGGAAAAAAACGTTTAGATGGTTAACCGATGTAACAACTCGCAACTTCAAATCAAAAAGCACACGCGAGTGTAGCTGCAAACAAAAGATGATATGCTACAATTAATAAAAATATTGACTCGACTAAAGAGACTATTTTTAGGTACAACTATCTCATATCATAGTTGGTAGTTTAGATCCTACATAAAGAGCCTTGCAACCTTTACCGGTCATCGCTCCATCTCGAGAAAGATCATCCCACGCTTTACTTTCCTTACGCTCGTTAGCAAAAACAACATAAACCTTGTTTATAAACAAACAGTTCCGTACTTAATTAAACCAGGCGTATTCCATTCCATCCTTGCTGTTATATTCAAATACAAATAATGATTTAAAAAGTGGCAAAGCACCCATTTCATTCGGGCTGATGTTAACATAAGGGTCATAAAATTAAAATTCATGCCTACAAAGGCGCTCTAGTGGAGTTGCAATTAATATGAAAATCTCTGGACAATATTTATGACACTGGCAGAGGCGAAATTATTGCAGAGTTTAATATTTACTGACGGCCCGTATTTTACACGTCGAGGGGATTACGTGCGAAATATAAACGTAAGCTGCGTTATCCAAATTTAATGGTCGCTATTTTGACACTTGATCATTCGAGTTTCCTGAAATGGCTCGTTGGGAACGTAAAGTATAATAGCCCCCGTTTGTTACTGTCGACAGGCCACACTTGTCGGGCGCAGGCTTATTTACGAGTGCGAATACACGCTTTCGACTCCTTACCCGAGCTCAATAATGCGGAATCCGCTGGCAGACCTGCCAGCCGACTGCAGGTATTATTAGGTCTTTCGTACACAAGGCCACACAAATCTTCGACACTATATCTAATATATATAGTTATATTAAGGATCGGTTAATTTAGGATCCAGGCGGCTAACGTAATACAAATTCGCAGAACTTCATAGAAACACGCATCGCTAACATGACGCTTTTTCAATTATCGTTGTCGTCCACGCTACTAACACTTAGATGTTTAGGTTGATGAAACATTATGAAGAACATTAAGCATCTGTCGTAGTAGCTCTTTTATCATGCTACGCCTACAATGGATAAATATGACAACTCGCATCTCGGAACTCGATACCGCATGTAAGGACTTCACTTACATTGCCTACAACGTAAGTAGGTACACAACATTTTTAATAAAAATTTGGGTAGCGTTATGTACGAAGGGCCTTATTCGGTAAAGCAATAACGTCGGAGTGACGAGCGCGGCCGATATTCTGGTCGCGCCTCAAAGTCAGTGCCCACAGCGCGGCTCGCAGCGAGCGCTATTGCATTCTGTTGGTGCATCGCAAACGACATCGCGCACCCTTCAACCTCGGGGTATAATTCCCCACGTGCGGGCGGCGATTACTCAGCGACTGCTCTCGGCAGCCTGCGTGAAATACGAGCGCACCTACGTTTACGTTTTCAAATAATCCTCTCCGCTGGGGAATTATAACCCGTGAATAAACATAAAAGGCCACGGCAGCAGGCTGTAATTCCGCGGTGGAAATGTCGTAAATAATTGTCGTAGCCTTCCAGCTAATTCCTCGCCAAGAGTGAAATCTATGGCATCGCTCGCTACACAGAACAAAAAGCTACCTGTTGCGTTGTTTGCATGCGCTTAGAATTTTATTACGGAAACTATTTTAAAAACTTGATGTAATTGAAATTCCGCCGCCATTTCATCTCGTCCCCGTTGACACTTTGCTTTTGAAGCAAGTAATGTAACATAATACAACTTGTTCTCGCTTGAAATGGTAGCTTTGTTTTAAAATGAAGGCAGCAAGCAATGCAAAGAAGACTACAAACGCCGTAAAGTCCCTCATAACCTAGAGCCAAGGGGATTGCTTCTCAAGATCGTAAGTTCTAATTGTAAGTTGCGCTAAGTGTTGCGAGATTCTTACTTTCATAGTAGTTAGTTTATGAAACGTGTTAAGTTGTCTCATGTTTCCAAAACTATACTAAACGAGTGTTGTTTGATAAGTAACTTTGTAACAAGTTACTTGTAGGTTAAATAGTAATTATTTACTTCGTAAAAGTACCCGTTTACATAGTGAGCGTTCATGAATGTATCGTAGGGTTGTCTACGTATTTTGGTTCTACTTTTACTATAATACCTAACATCTCCTTATTTTTATGTTGTTATTCTGGACTACTATTGTAATAAGAATAAATCTGTAAGCGAATATATTGTGCAACTCTAGCATAATAAGTTCAAGTTCATATTAAATGTTATAAAAATTAATATTCTCCTCTTTCTCGTGAAGTATTTCTACCTTAAATACACTGCCTGGTATGTAACTTTTAATGCTTTTCTCTTATAAAAATAAAATATAAAGCCATTTTAAAGATAATAAAGATAGGTACTCCGCGTAATTAAACAATGACCAACAAAATATGAAACAAAAACATGATTTTTTATGAAGAAGTGTGTGTGAACTCTAAATAATTGTCTGAAGGCATTTTTTTTTATTGAAATTTAGTTCGCCTAATTGATATTTCAGCGTTTTAAGTTGGGTTGATAATAGAATACAAATAAATAAATTCTTCGGACTTAGGTCTAAAAAATCCATAGATAGATATATATTCCGGAATACGCATATTGACTCCGCTGTAAGATGAAATAAGATGACCATATTTCACTCCACCCTAACCACATAACTTCAGTCAAACCACAAAATGCCCGGAAAAACCTCACATTACGCCACTGACATGCCCACAATACGCAAGCGATCTATAAACTGTGGAACTCTTTATCGGCGACGTTTCCCCCAACGCCATAACTTTGGTAATTCCGAAACTAGAGCGAAGATACAGGTTGTCTCTGAGTTCACGTATACTGGGTCTTTTCAACTAGGACGTTTTTTGAATGAAATTATCATATTTTAGTTTAACATATGATTGAAAAAATATTACTTAGATATACCTATGGACATAAGTTTGGTTACTATTCTTGCTAAGAAGAATAATTACCAAACCCCGAAGCAACGAAGAAAATTGCAGATTTTTTTTATAATCAGATTGTTTATACGTTCAATGATCAAGTATAAACATTAGCCCGCGATTGTATTTCGTAAGTACATTCAAACAGGTAAATTTATTCCAAAAAGGTTCGACTTTTCGGGCTGACTATAATAGTAAATGATGGTTGTAAAGTAGTGTAGTTACAATTTTAAGAAAATTTTACGACTGTAGGTACTTAAGTAGTTAAGTCAACCGACAATGTCCCATAATGACTTAAGTCTTATTATTCCAATCCACTGGTGCCACAGAATACCAGCATCATGGTATCCCTAATGTCATGACATAAGCTGAGTGGCGACCATTTCATGTATATTATTACCCTTACTTTGTATTGTATAAAATATGTCCATCCACATGTTCTGAATTTAAAAAAACTTTTTTCTTTCTTATCTAAAAAATGTGCCAGCCCTAGCCGTGTTCGCCCGTTGATCGTCGGCAGAACATGTTAGCGCCAACTGTCTGCTCCGCAGGATGTCACAGCGGTAATTAAACATTCCTCAGCCGCCTGATATTAACCCGTTTGAAAATTCTAACTATGCCATACACTAGGCTCTCTATGAAAATGTTATGCAGTACGCGACGTACCAGCTAAGTGGTTATTCGACGCTCTCTACCTAATATCCGTAGTTGGAATGCCGCTTCCTTGTAATTTCTTAATGAGGAACGTTAGTGCTTCTCTGTCGTTAGATAAGGTCTATTAGGGATTTATTGTACAAATATTATTGACATTAATACGAGTAATCATTGATTTTATTATAATACTCGCGCACTTTGTAAGTATGGTGTGCGTGGAGCGGTAGCAATGCGATATATCAACGATACCCAAATTACGCCACAAATACATCAAATAATCCTTATAGCTATAATGATAAGTATGAATCTTTTAATTTCTTGCTTCTTTTTATCTTGCTTGACTAGCAAGTTCTTTGTCAAGTAGCATACTCTGGCCACGAAACCGAGGCAAATGCAAATCCCTCTAGGGGCAAATATTTTGTGTGATGAACATGGACATTTGTACTTGAGTCATGGATGTTTATAAACAAACATATTTAAGTATGTCTATCCGTTCACCTTGTATTCATTACACAAACACAGTTTTTTTTAGTTTGGTTCTAGAGAATTGGTGTGTCAGTGTAGAGAATTTATTATTATTTCTGTACATTCTTAACTAAAGGAAAAATATATGGAAGTCAAACATATGTAACGACTAACGTTACGCACATTATCAGAATTTCTGAAAACCCACGTCCCCCGAATGGATGTTTTATTACCAATGCGTTGGTACACCACATAAGCGGAGGTAGCTATACTACACGCTCCCCGGGTTGTATCGTGCTCCTAAATAATTGAGTAGGGTGGGTAAGCTCGTAATAACCGGCTCGCGTCTCGAGCACTCGCCAACTCCCGAACTTCCCTTTGTCAACCGACCGTTTTTGTAATTCGACCGAGAACCCTGATACTTTCTTAAACCAGTAAGTACAGGTGCCCACTTAAACCTTCTTATAATCCAGGGAAAATCTTAAGCGTCCAGAGTTATACGAGACTAGACCAAAGTTTCTTTTAAGGGCTTCTAAAACTAGCCACTACTTAAGTGCCTTAAAGCTTTAGAATTGAGAATGCGTGTGGATTATCAAAGTTAGGTGTACCTAGAGATGAATAAATTATTTTGAAAGTAAGTCGGTTGTAAGACTAATTTAGAATAATACAAAATCAATCAATAGGGACTATCACGAGGCCTAAAGCCCTGACGTTTACCCCCTTCATACTGTATATATAACATTCTTTCCGTCTCACCGGACTATGAAAGTGAAGGAGTAGAGAGTGCACCTATGTTTGCGCATACACTTGTGTACTATAATATCTCCTGCGTATATAGCTAATCCTTGTTGAGATTGGCCGCCTCGACCCATATCGATTAGAAGCACATGAATTATTATTGTAACGTTTTTAAAAAGAACCCGAAAAAACCTGTCATGTAAAAATATTCGCGACAGGAAAATATTACACACATAAACTAATAGGATCTAGTACAGTCTTGACTATCTCGTGGTTCAGATGGCAATAGATATCGCCACAATCTGAAAACAGTTTCGAAAACCTGCGATTAATTAAAATTTTCCATTTTGTTCTAGTACTAGCACTAGTTTCTTAAGAAAATAATTCGTATTTATGTTAAAATAATATATTGATACAGTCCTTAACTGTTTAAGTTTATAACAGATAAGTCGACCGAAAAAATATCTATGCAAATATATTAATATCGAGAGCAAACGACGTTCAACGCTCCTCCTATGTAATCAAGATTCCAACTTAATGAAAAATACATTCATTGACATCATCCGCGACGACCCCTCACGTTCATTCCATGTCACTTCCCGCTGGAAGCCACATCAATACGAGGCTTATGCGAGGAACAGGAGAAATGAATAGACGCTTTTAGCTGTATTACAGGCACGCCAGCTAAGCAAACGGCTGTCATGCCGGAATTAATGCCCACGCTAAGTGACTGCTCATATGGCAGACCTCAATCTTAATTTCAACGAATGTTTATGTCCTTCAATATGTAATATGTTTGCTCGTAACATTTCCCTAGAGAGTTCTATTGTCTTAGGAAAACAGTGGAATGTCTTATTATACTTTAAAGAAACATTTTTAGGGATCAAAATCACTTGCTTATTGGTTATGGCATTGGTTATCCGTAACTCCCTGTGTCAAATTTAAGTTAAAAATATTTAACTTTATTTACGTAGGTAGGTTAGAAATAGACACTTATAATCTTTAATCGAAATATATCAAATAATAATAACATGATTCTACCATCACCACAACCTTGATCACTTACCAAACCTGAAGGTAACATCATATTTTTTTATGCGACTTTTCGGTGACATCCGAATGTTTTTTTTCGAGCCTAAAAGAAAAATAGGTATACGGAAATATCCAAAAAATTATATGACAGCAAGAATAAAGTGAAGGATCGAGCTTGACCATTGCTGCAAGTCCGCTAAGTGCCTTGCTTTCCACGTCACCGCCTTTCTTGGATTATTGTGACGCCTTATTCGGTTGCAAGTAATAAAGCAGCAACGGGATATAACACCTGATAGGGTAGTATTTGGGACACTTTCATCACAAAATTACGTTCAGCGGACTACAGGTATCAGTTGACCAACAAGGCCTTAACTTTGCTATATATCACAACCTTCAGCTATGCTATTAATAAGTAAAAGTTGGTACACATTAGAGAATGTTTTCATCTCCAATCTTGCGTCAATATGTATCCGAAACTAATAGCTGTGAAACAATATCGCGCTTATATTATCGCTAGCAATGGCTAATTAATAAAAACAGAGATATTTCTGACCATTCCTAAACCTTAATTGAGTTTTTGTAATTATTACGTAGGTACAAGGATGAATTGTGACAAAGGATGAATTGTGCATTGCTTTTGTGCCTACAAATGCATTAACTCTTAGATTCCATTAAGAAAAAGAGCAATTATAATTACCACAAATAAAGACAGGGATTTCCTTTTATCCTGTATGAATGCTTAATCTAGTTCATAAAAGGTTTCCCGATGAATCCTTTATCGTAAGACGCATTAATCTGCTTTACACCAGACGTTATAGCAAGTGTGAAAACACTAAGATAAACGAGCAACAACACTGAGAAATTAGTTCTACGCATATTATTTAGAAGTCTAATTAATAAATAGCGAAACGTGAAGGCAGCCGTCTACCTCGCACAATATGGCCTCCTACGGTGTGCGTCTGTGTACTGATGCAGACAGAAATGTGTACCACTTAAAGTTTGTTTGCTGTTACAAATGGAAACAATAAGTAAACAGCAATTTACTTTAAGCTAACGTGTTACTTAGCGAGTTATAGTTAACCATAGTGGAGAAATCTATTAACAAATCTTTCATAAATATCATTATCATGCCTGGAATCAGTGAAGGAGCGACAAAATCTAAGAAGTAATAAGCTCCTTAATTCACATTTTGCCAAACATCATAGTCAACAAATCTACTTCTATCCATCTGTCTTGTGTGTATTGATTTTTTAAATAAGTTGTTATGACCCGATAACTGGAATGATTTATTATACTATTAGAAGCAATGGAATTTATTGTAAAATTCCTCTTTTAAAGCATTTAATACATTATTTGTTTATACATGAGGCATGTCAACTGGTTTTTTTGCACTCTTCTTTTAGTCTGCAAAGTTATATAGTATAAACTATTTGGTTTATGGTTACATAAAATGCTACGTTGCCATCGTCATCACTACAATACAGAAATAAATTGCTTTTAATTGAAGTTGACTTATATCGACTAGCATTTTTGTCCTCAACTGTACCTTTAGCTAATGCTGTACAAAGTCAATGCGGGTTCATAGGCTCTTTATTTCACTACAATACTGAGATAAGTTATCGTATGTCATTAGTCATGGCCTCTAAGAATTTCTATATTTGGTTGACTGGCATGATTGCAAAGGAAATATAAACTTTCGCAACCTGCAAAATTCTTGTAATATTTCAAGTTAGCTTTAGTGTAAATATATACCCCGTCTATAGCAACGATGTATGCAATAGTTATGCATAAAAATACAATTTGACTGGCTCGATGGCTCATTCGGTAATGAGCCTACCCCATGCGCCAAGAGTTGTGGATTCGATCCCCACTCAGGACAAACATTCGTGTGATGAATACTTGTGTTTGTTCTGTGTCTGGGTGTTAATATCCAATATTTAAGTATATATTCGTAATACCACTCTTGATTCTGATATCCGCAACGCAAGTGCTTAAGCTACTTACCTCGGAGTCAGATCAATGTAAGTAGGTATGTGATGTCGTCTGATATTTTATTTATTTATATTTGTTTGTCAAGAAAGGTGGACCTCAACACAACACATTTTTCATAAATACAGGGCACATTTACAACTCGTTACATCACTACGTGAATGGTGCAGCATTAACAAGTGATGTTGATGCTGTTTGCACCAATAGATATAGTGATTCAAGAGGAAGGTTTATATGTATAATTTCATATTGTTTCGTGCTCACTGTTAGTTATTAACATATTATTTTATTTTTAATCAGACTCGTTCCCTAGTTTAAATCTTAATAACTTAAAGTTCCAGTAAAGCTCAATTAGTGATGCACTTGTCATAACACAGTGTTCGCAGTAGCGGAACAACGGAGTTCGTAAACGTTCAATTAGGAAAGCGATTACAAGCCCGAAGAACGTGATTCAAACCGCGACAATCACGCTTGCGGTCGCGGCTCAGCCAAGAACAATAGCTTGCAACAACAACGTTAATTGAATCTCAGGAAAAAAGGCTGTGGAGAACACATGTTGGTATGGATATTAACAGATTAGATTAGATTGAGCACAGATTAGCAGGGCCGTTTGCAACCCATTGGGGTCCTGGGCACGTTAGGAAAGTAATAGGTTTTTCGGTAAGAAATATTGATGACCCATTGGAAACCTTAGACTACGGGGGCACTCTCGATGACGGGGCGCTGGACACGTGCAATGGAAAGAGTGGTCTGCAGATTAGATTTGATTAGATTGGGCTTACAATTCACCTTCTTAATGGCAATGACTTTAAGCTAATCTTGTTGTGTTGATTTCCATCTCACGAAAGCCCTCGATATCGCTATATCAAAGCACCGCATGCTAATTATAAGGGATTTCACTATTATTATGATATTTTTTTGGATACGAAAGTAGTAGGTACATACTATAAAGCAAATGGTAATACAATAATATCTACAATTTTAACAGATATGGGCAATCATATTTATTTACTAACATAGCCTTTATGTTATTCGGGTGTATGAGCTGTATTATTTTAAAGATTCATTAAAATACATGCAGTAGTTTTTTCGTGAAAGAGTAACAAACATCAATACGTCTATCCATCTATCCATACAAACTTTCGCGTTTATAATATTAATAGGATCAAATTGTTTATATATATAGTTACCTAAGGATATATTGGTCCAGCTTTGAATAATTCAGAAGCTGAATTCGGACCGGCAATCTTCGAACGTAAGGACATATCATAATTAATTAAATAGGTACGCAAAGGAGTAACAATCAAGGTCACATCTACAAGAACTTAGTAACCAAACCATGGACACCGCAAAAAGACAGCTAAGTATTCGGCACATAATCTCCACGTACAATACACAGGAGAGCTTTTTTCATGATCTCAAAGTTTAGCCCATAGTAAAAGTTGTTTATAAAGACGACTTGTCCTCGATATTTTTTTTCAAGAGGAAGGTAAAGTACTCTATACAGATAAGGGGGCGACGACCTAATTTTAAAAGTTTACTGCATTTATACTGCGCGTAATGTTATTGGCATCACGATTACCATCTAATGGTTCCCCGCTAGTCCATTATTGATAAGGAAGACTTGTAAAAAAACTTTTTACGACTTGCTTTCAGTTGTTCGTCTAACAGAATAATGGCTTTAAATTTTGAAGCTCTGGCTTTTATGAAGTAGACAGCGATAAGAGGGATTATAAAAGGAAGGAGGGGGCGAAGTGTAGATAAGAAAATAATGGGGCGACGATGAAAACTGAGAGAAATGACTGGAAATTTATCCCTTCTTTTATTTCGTATCAACATTAAAAAAGATCTAAATCTACAACATTAAGTACTCGGAATGGTCGTTACAACGTCGTTACATGTGTTTGTTTCTTTATTGTTTGTGAAAGTCCTAAATTACACTGAAAGGAGTTTGGATCTATCAAAAACGAGTGAGGTTTCTTTTCTAAAAATTAGCTATAGCATTGCATGCATTCATTGGTTAACATTGAAATGAACGACGAGAACTAATTAACTCATACGGGCTTCGAACTTAGGAGACGAGATATTAAAGACTATATTATTACTTTTTTAATCTTTTTAGTTAGACTCATTGATTAACGTATCGGCTATGTTTTGTTCTACATAATAGGAGTCATTAAGTTTAATGGCTCAGAAACTGTAATTGAAATATAAAGTTCTATAAGTAATACAGATAAGATATTTATAACTTTAAGATGAAACATATTTATTACCTAAATGCGCAGTTATGCTCTTTAATGCTTGGACTCTGCCTACCATCTCGGAGATTGCGGGCGTGATGATATTTATATAGGCTGAGTAATTTTAATATTGAAATAACCAGCCACAATTTTTTGGCCCGACCCGGGATTTGAACCCGGGACCTCTTGGTCCTTAGACGGCGCATGCTACCACTACACCAACAAGACGTCAGTCACTAACTATTAAGCATGCGAATTATGTTCTAAGTTAATAATAGGCTGCAATAAAAGACAATATTATAACTGTTAGTATATTTTAAGATAAGTTCATTACAAAACGCATAGATTTAGATATGTTAAAGTTAACGATGTTTAGAAATCCAAGATTTAAGATATATCACATTGAAGTTCGATAGTTTCAGTACAAGTAAGTAGTTTTAGATAGGAAATAACTTATTGCTCTAAGATTACATTAGGAAATTACTTATTATAAAATATCTGAGTTAAAGATAATTCAGACAATTTGGAATTTATATTGTATATGACAATTGCAAAAGAAACAAAATTGGAAACAAATAAATTACCAAACCATTAAAACAAATATTTTGACATAAAATAAAATTGTTACTAACTAATTAACTTTGACTCTGCCTGCACTTTCGGGGATTATTAGGCGTGATGTTGTTATTTTATGTAACTAACTTATAGCAGGCCCTTTAAGAAAATAAAAAAAATAATTTATATAACTCTTTAAATATTTTTTTTTTGTTTTTCAGTATAGGAAAACGAGTAAATGAACAACATCGACGTAATATATAATGATAATGCTATAGCTAAATAGATTCGTCACCACCATATAGATTTAAAAAATAGAGTTTTTAGAAAATAGAGTGGTAATGTGAACAATAATGACGCAAAAACAGATAAAACAATAGATTTGATGTCCTTAAAGCAAAAGCTTAAAGTTTGGTTTTTCACTTTGGTTTCAGTTGGACATCAGTTGCTATTTTGTCAATAATAATTCCTTAAAGTACATATTCCATAATTTTATTGCCCATATTACCACTCTATGGGTTAGGTGCTCAATGGGTGAGCCTTTCCTCTGGATATAAGCTGAAAAAAAAATTTATCATTAATAAATTACTATTAAAAAACCTTTCCAAGTCATGCCACAAAGGAAAGATGAAAAGCACTTGATTGGGGTGGATGAAAACTATGTCGGGCATAGTATTTTATTTACTTAGTTGTAATTCAAAAACATGTTTGTGCTTTTCTGGTACAAAGCCGTCGTTATTGATGTTACTTTTTTAAAATAATATAGTCACAAAGCCATTTTGCACATTATATGATAATATTTCGTTTTGTAGACAAATTATCTACAAAAAACGCGAGACGTGGATTTTCCACAGTTACCTATAGCCTTGATTTTCCCTCAATTAATAATCCAACCTTTCTAAATATATTTCTTAAGATTCTTAGGCGTTTTTTTATACAAGGACTTCAAGGGCACACAAGGCGGGCAAGATTGTGTGGGGTGCAAGGGCGGATGCCATGCGCGGTCACCGAAAGGCCCCGTGCAGGCGGAATCACGTCACGGCCACTCACGCGCAGCCGGTGCACGCAGCCAACGAAGCCCGGTAAGAATGACCCAGACAATCTGTAGAAGAAAATCGATACTTAAATTAATTGCCCGTGTTTTTAAATGGAATAATATGTTGGAATTTTGCACTGTTAATAGCTCACTGTGAAGGTGTGGATCGTCGAATCTTTCTTCTGCATATCGTAATTTTCAGTTGGTGTGTAGTAACTTGACAATATAAATTTAATGTTTAAATGACCAACTATTACCTAACACGTCATTTGTGCTTGTATGAAAAGTAATTTCAAACACCTACCTCCTTATAAATAAATTGATAATCGGGTTGTAATAGAAGTAACTTTATAAACGTTTTTTAACATGTCTGATATAAATAACTAAATTTTTAATCATCAGTTACCTATTCAAAAGATCAGTTGATATGAATAACATTAACGTACTTGGTCACATTTTCAGGCGGACGGCCGACATAGATGAACGGATCTACGTCTAGCGAGCTCATCCGTCCAGGCGCGGAGCCCCTCGCCGCCGCCGCGCCCATCCTCAGCATCGCATCCTTCTTATACCGCCGCGCCGACACCTTGGACCGGCCATCGGCCTTCACCCGCCCAGCCTGCAGCTCCAGCGGGCCCCCGCCCGCGTCCCAGTGCAACACCGCCTTGTCATCAACAAAACCAAGCCATAAATGGTCCCTCGTCCCCGACGCACTCACCAGCGCCCCTTTCCCGCAAACCGCTGATACTTCAGCCCAAATGTCGAACCTCTTCGCTGGCAGTCTAGCTCGAGCCGTCATACGCGCCTTACCATCGAACAACGGCACCTTATACATATCATTCACTTCCTCCTGAATATACTCCTCATATAACAAATAATCCTCTTCCACCTCATCGGTCAATTCCTCAACCGATTCTTCTTCCAAAACAATCTTTTTCTTGGGTTTCACAACACAGTTCGTTTCCACATCATTTCCCTCGATTCCGATCTTCTCTGCGAATTAATATATTTTTATGATATCTTAAATCTGATAATTTAAAAACTCTTACATTAATGTGCCTCTGGATCTACTTAGGTAACGATTGGTGCAGAAGTCTACTAATCTAGCTCGTCCTAATTCTAGCGGTATCCGACTGGAGGGAGGATGTCAACACAACTTAGCTCGGGGTCTGGGCTGTCTGGTTTGCCGCTATCGCTGGTGTCTACGGAAGCATCGGTGAACTGGAGAGAGCTGGTGGAAGAATGTTTGGCGTGTTTTAGAGAGTCGGGGAGTTTGCTCGGAGAGTGCTCACGATGTTTACGTGTAAGGATAGTACGAGGTGTATCGGCGGAGCGACTACCTCGCCGCACTTGCGGGGTTTCGTCGGCGCAGGGGCCGAAGGCTTGCGCGACCACATCCGACTGAGTCTTGCAGGCATGAGATCGTAGATGACAGGTAGAGAGATAGGTCCGGCCGTCGCTGCCGCAAACAGATGGACCCTCAGCATTTGGACATTCGGCAACGTTACATTCGCAGGTAGCGAGCCCGCTCCGGACTACACAGTACGCTCCGAAGTAACAGGTCATGTGGTCGCAATTGGTCGCTGGTAGTTGCGTTGATTCCGCTGTGAAAGAAAAAACTATATTTTAGTCTGTAATATCTCATTAGTCTGTAATGTCTATTTATCCTTCAAAAATTCTTGCATCATATTTTTTTATTTTCTTTCCAGAAAGTTCTTTGACTTTGTTGACTTCCCGATCACCTCGACGTTTTATGGATATTCCTCCTTTTTTAATTATCATTTGAACGATTTCGTATTGCTTGTAAATAACTATTAAAACAGTACTCACGGTCGAAGCAGCCATTGGGGCCGAGCGTATGTTCGTGGTTGGAGCAGACGGTGCACTTTTGCCCCTGTATGCCGGGCTTGCAGACGCACCGCCCCGTCATCTGCTCGCAGTCTTCGCGCACCGAGCCAAACGCTGAGCACCCACAAGCTGAAAAACACGATGGTTATACTATGACACATCCTGTTTAGTATTTGTGTCTAGAAACGCTCTCATTCATTTAGACACTTGACTTAAAATTTTAAAAGAAGTAAAATAAATGATCAGATATAAATGTTACACAGCGAAGCAGCGTACTGCTTCTTTGTTCTATGTAAATACTCTTAATTTGTGCTATGTGGACATAACAACACATTTAGTATAAAATTTTACCTTATTTTAAATTTTACTTACGAATACAGCCAGTATGTCCAGTGCCGATTCTCGGCAAACCCCAGTAGCCCGGCTCGCACCTATCGCATTTCAATCCGCCAACTCCGGGTCTGCACGCGCACTGCCCACTCTCTTCGCACTGCTCCGAGACGGACCCTAGCCGATGGCACCCGCACTGCGAAGGACACCCCACGCCACCCGGCCCCCGAGCGGGGGTCACGCCGTCAGCGCAGCAGCCGTGCCAAGATTCTTGACAGCCTTTGGTTTCGGAAAGGCCTTTTTCTGGAACGAAAGTAATACTGGTATAAAATACTGGCTGACTGAAATCTTGACAACTCGTTATGGGAATGATTCTAGGCAGCTTTACAGAATAGATACAATGACTTCACAGAATAGATTTCAAAAAAAATTAACCGCCAGATGACGCGAGGGAGTCTCGCGGTCATATCACTGTCATTATTGGCTCTTTGTTAACAGCACCCTTCATAATGTACACATATGTCAGTTTGTTCTGATAACTAACCAATGAGGAGGGTGGCAAGACCGTAAGTCACAGTTACACCACCTTTTGGATGTTTTAATTCAAAAAACCCTCATTCTAAGTATCTTAAATTACGACCGTGCCGTGTAGCGTCGCGGCTCTCTCTCTGCCTGCTCCTCTAGGTAGATAGCGTGGTGTTAAATAAATTTCACCTAAACAGGCGCGGTCCGAACCGATTTGCCAATAAAAATCGAAGACTTCCATTTGTTGCAATGTGTGCAATAAAAATGTGTATTTTGCAATAAAGTCTAATTTGTCGACATATTGTATTATTATTAGTGACCCCCCCAAAATTTCAGGCTGCCACCGCGCCTGGTTAAGTGACGCCTTTAGTTTAAAACAGCATTAGACAATTTGATTACATTCTGCTGTATACTAATTACCTTTCCTACAGCATCTTGCGGCTTTAGCAGTGTGATGACAATAGCTCCCAACGGGGCAGTCTTTTCGATGCGGCCCCCCTCCACAATCTACTGGTCGACCTTCTGCGTCCATCACCGGTTCATCATCACCGCATGGCCTGAACTATAAATTAAAAAAAATCGTAAGGTAAGCTTACGGATTGAGAATATTTTCATTTCGGGACCTCTGGAAATTACGTTTGATATAATATACTAAGTACTTACTGCACAGTTTAAAGCGTTCTCATGCCATATTTCCCTACCAATCCAGAAACCGCTTGTTATACCTTAAAAAATCCCACAAATTTTGCAACAATACGAATAGATGTTTAAACATATGTAGTTTCATTCTCTTCATTATATGTATGTGTTCAACCGCAAATCAGAATGAATAATTACAAGAACACTGACTCCGACTTACATTTAAAAATACAATAATGTGATTATTGATACTACCTCTAAACCCCGACAAAGAGCCAGTGGCCGTAACCGCAAGTCTTCCTGTCGCCTGCAAGCTTCCAGTTTCATATGACACAGGGTTGGATAGAGCCTCAAATCTGATGCGCAGACCGGCGCCGATGATGCAGCCGCTGCGGCCGCCGCCGCACAGTCGAAGAGGCAAGCACATCTATAGAATTAAATAGATTCTGTAAATTCTCAGTATTGAGTTTTCACAAATGAGGATAAATAAATTTCTCCAACATCTGCATCAGCAACAAATGGCTCCCTATCAGTTTCTGCTGATAAGAAAGGGATTAAAGAGTGATCTTTAAATAGACATAACCATAACATCACGCCCATAATTCCCGAAGGTGTAGGCAAATTCAAAGGGGCTGCAAGGTCCTTTCAACCACATTCAGCCAAAAACAAAACTGGCCTGGGTTAGATGGAACATTGTGAAAAAGTAGTGACAAGTGGCTAGCTCGTCGCCTACACAATCACATATCCAAAACCCCATATCGCCTTTTACGTCATGATAGGCAAGATACACAGTTCCCACATTCTTTTTAAGTCCCTGGACCAACATGGGACTTTAATTTAATTTTAAATAGAAAGTCTATATAAACACAATTATTACATACACCAAAAATATGGTCGACCCATGTACATACGTCGAAATACAGATCCTTAAAAAGGATGGATCCAGAATGTGTCTATTAGGTTGACCATGTGTTAGCTTACTAAGCGGTTCTTCACCATATGGACATGATGGATCATACCTAGGCTGCCCGTTGGCGTCAACTGCGCATGTCGCTTCGTACGCGCACTGCACTCGTGCGCACACCGCGGTGCTCGCGCCGGGCTCGCTGGAACTCTCCGCTGCCTCTTCGCCAGTTCGAATCTCGTTGCTGTCTACTATTCTAACTGTTTTATTCCCTCCTAAAAGTTAAAAAATCGGTCCGGTTAGATGGAAAATAACCAAATAGACCTTTAGGTAAAGTACAAAATTACGAAATTCTAAATTTGAATTCCGAAACCAAATGCCGGATGAAGAATGACATACCTATAGTACTTAGCGTTCTGGTCATCAGTGGACTCCCCGTAATAAGCCACGTCTAAAGGCGGCTGTTTCTTTTTGCACTTTTACGCTATATAGGCGCCATTGATACATTATTTGAAGTACCAGACCAAATTATAATAAAAAAGCTTAGGAACCAGAATAAATGCTGGAAGTAGAATCATATACCTGTAGTAGCGTTCTCGTCTTGGGGATCAGTGCACTCCCCGTAATACGCCACATGAAGAGGCGGCTCGCCCCTCATGCGCGCTTCGCACGCCGCCTTCTGCAGCGCGCACTCATGCACGAAGGTCTGGCGCGAGCTGGCGCACACAGGCTCGCGCTCGGCGTCCGCGCACGGCGTGGCGCATGCGCACGCGCCTCGCGCGCACCACGTGCCAGCTGGGCACTGGATGCCGGCGCACGACTCTGAGACGATGGGGAAAGTTTTTTTTTTATATAGGCCTTATGTAGATAAGACCTATTAAATGATTCCGGTTAAGCCTATTTTACCTGCATAAGCATATTATACGGATTCATAACTATGAATCCGTCCTACCAGGTTGACTGGACATTAATCTAGGTAGATGTCCAGTCAACCTGGTAGGTATCATTTTAACTCGTTATTCGGCCTTGTGGTTATAGACTTAGATCTTGCAGAAGCATCTAGACAGCATCCTGGTACCTACTATAATTTTCTAGTAGTAAGTAAAATGAAAGGACCGTTTAAAAAAATTCAATTTTCTATATATATCTATAGAAACTATTGACATCGTATCCACTATAATGTTGACATACCGCACGACCCCATATGCTTGATATGTAGTCTCCTCTTCTCGCGGCACGCTACGTCGCGGAGCGCACACACGCTGCTATACGTCTGATTGTCGTTGCCACAAACCTCTTCTGTCTCCTGCGAAACATTCATAAATAGGTACATATATAAATATCCACCTAATATTATAAGTACACGTAAAAGTTTGGATTTTCTAATAATTGTTTCTCAATCGCTCCTGCCTCTTAAAGGAGCCCCAAAAAGATGTTGGATGATATACTCGTAGACAGGAATTTTCGGAATTATCTAGTTATCGCAATAGGCTTTATCTTTGTTGATGGCGAAGAGTAGGCTAAATTAAAAAGATGATAGAAAGACAGATATTTCTTAATTATAACAGTTATTTGTTTACAGATATACCTAACAATAGGTATATAAAATGTATGTAAGTATACTTCGTTCCATGTTGATCTGGGACCAAAAAAAAGAATGTGCCAACTGTTGCCTGGCATGTCGTAAAAGGCGACTAATGGTTTACGAACTTTTGGGTATGTGACTGAGTAGGCGACAGGTTAGCCGCTTGTCACTGCTTTTTCACAGTTTTCCATCTAACCCAGCCCGGCTTAATTTTTGGCTGAATGTGGTTGAAGGGGCATGCTGCCCCTTTGACTCTGCCTACCCCTTCGGGGATTATGGGCGTGATGTTATGTATGTATGTATGTATACTTACAGTGCCCTCTTCACAATGCTTCGGACAGACACAACTTGCTTCAGACACACCGTCACTCTCACAGACGGCGTAGAATTCACACTTCTTATTCTCGCAACCGTCTAGAATGTATGAAAGAGTTCGTTTATTAGAAATAATGTGAATCAATCATTGAAAAGTATCTAATGGGAATGTGCCATAAGTTGATAGACATACTTACCAATTTTGCAAATTGTTAAATAATAAAATATTTACAAAGAATTACACTGGTAGCCTGTACCGCAGCCGTCGATAACTGGTGACATAAAGCTCTTAGCTTCTTCTAGCCTATTATGCCGCCGGTGCGTTTAACCCGGTGAAGAATTCAGCAACATAAATAGTTGAAAACATGCATAAGTGTATCATCTCTTGTCGCAAGCGCTTATAGACTACGGTAACAACTTACTGGTCGGCCGTAAAAACTGCGAGTTCCACAATACTAAAGTGCATTAGTTAGTGCGGACTAAGTCCGTCCTAATGCTTAAAAGGTGGCAAAGTTGCATGAGGGATGACGTTCAGGGGAGGAGTTTGGAAGGTCCCCAGGACCAAAAATTTCGGCCCCGATTAGTCCGCCACTGCTATTATACACTCACTGCAAGGTCCGTCGTAAAGCACTTGCACGTCGCGGCGATGCCGGCACGCCTCCAGCTGTAGCTTACAGCGGTTCCCGTAGGAGATGCCGTCGGAGCCGCACACGGGTGCGAACTCGTTGGAGCAGCGTGGACAGCGGCACACGCCGCGGCCGCCGGTTGCGACGCACTCCCCGCCGTGAGGGCACACACGGCCCGCGCACACGCCGTTGGAACCTGGCAAGACATTACAACAATCATCAGTGGCAGACTTTGCTTGTTAATTACTGGAGCGGCAAAGCCGATTGAAGGTTACGAGTAGTGCTAGCTTGGAGGCCACCCAGGACCAGAGGCCCGAGATACGATTCTTCTTCCACCCCCGGTTAGTCTGATACTACAATCTTGATTAATCTACTCTAATAACGCAGCTTTTCCGTCGTATCGTAACATACGCTACTTAATTTGGAATCAGATATGTATGTGATGTTGTCTGGTATTGTTATAAAGATAAATATGGAATATGTGACGTCTTATCAACAGGACATATAAATATGACAAAAACAGACAACATGTAACGTACCGCAGGCCCCAGCGTGCAGCACGCGCAGCTCGCGGCCAAGCAGGCAGGCGGCGCGGCGCAGCTCGCACTCGCTGTCGTGCGTGCGCGCGTCCGAGCCGCACACCGGCCGCAGCACCGGCTCGCACGCCGGCGGGCACGCGCACACTGCTCCACCGCCCTCCACGCGGCACTCAGCGCCGTGCCGACATTCAACCTCCGCGCACGGGTTCACGCCTTTACATAAGATGGCATATGATGTTTGAAGGCTTATTGTAATTTAATAAAGAAATATAAAATAAAATGAACAATGCTCCTCGTCTAAACGACAACGTCTAACAAACTTTTTCATAATATAAAACATTTTTATACAGTTATAGTAAGGGAGGCCTATGTTTAGCAATGGATGTTTTTCGGCTTAAATGATAATGATGCTAGTAGGATCGTATGATTACACAGACTGATAATTAAATGGCAAAAATTTTATAATGATGTTTGAAATTCTAAAGTGCTATATCGGACGCCAAACCTACTGTTATGTAAACCCCACGTTGAGCGCCACCTCTGTCATAAGCATTAACTACTTGTCTAACAAGCACGGCCCTTGATAGGTGATATTACAACATAAATATAATATGCGCAACGCTGATACCGCACCTGTACTACACTGTCCTTTAAAAATAATTTTCAACTGCTTTCTGGCGCGGCAGGACTCCCGGTGCATCTGACACTCGTTGGAGTAGGTTTTGCCGTCAGATGCGCATACGGGGGAGAACTCGAGGGGACAGGGCTCGGCGCACCGGCAAGATGGCGCACGCCTCTCGTCCAGCTGACACACTTCTGGATCAGGACAGGTCACACCTGCGCACGGGTCTGAAAGAAAATGTTTATATTAATTAATATCGCTACATGTATAAATAAAGGAATATAAAGGGTTTTAATACCCTGAAGATTCCTTGTAAGTTTGTAAATATGTAGCTACCACGAGAAATCAAAAAAGCAATCCCTAAATAGCAATCTTTCAGGCGACACATTACAGTTCTCTGTAAGAATATCTTTTAAATAATACCCTCGATGGCTGAACTAAAACGTCAATAACTTGTTACAATATGATTAGATTTATTCACTATGCTCCATATTATCCTTATATGAAATGCATTCCCAAAATAAATTTATCATTTCTATTGAACGGTGTACCGTTGGGTGCTCCCTGATCTAGTTGCCCTAACTTATCTTTTGTTCAACTTTTAAAGGTTGACAAACGACTAAGAAAACGGAGCGTGACACATTTGTCAAGCTAAAAAAGACACACACCACATTTGCCGTAATACTTGAAGGTAATATTGGTGTTGGTCTCGCAGGCGGCGCGGCGCATCTCACAGTCACCGGGGTAGTCGCGCGCGTCGCTCGCGCATAGCGGGCGGGAGCCCTCGTGGTCGCCGTAGCTGGGGCACGCGGCGGGGCACTCGCAGGTGTGCGCGTGCCCATCGGCCGTCGGCCGGCACAGCGCGCCCGGCCCGCAGCTCACTCCGCGACACGGGTCCGGCACGTCTGGTCAGCAACCAAAACAGTATTCAAGGGCTCGTAAAGGATTTGCAATTCGGTACTAAGTCTTGGGTTTGTGATTGTGTAGGCGATGAGCTAGCCAGTTGCATTTTCGCAGTTTTACATCTGGCCCGACGCAATTCTGTGCAGCTGTGACACAGTTCATATAAGTATGGCTGTCAACGTTTACCTCTTAACTATTATATACACAATTTATGTACCTATCTAATTTATTCTGTAGCATAAGAGAATATTGTAATACGAAAAGTCAATATATATTTTTTTTTAATAAATATGGACTTGTTGCTCCTCTGCCTTAATATATGAACCCGTCTAGGAAGTTGATAAAACACTTTGATGAAATGTGGATAGTACCAATTGAATTAACTAAATTAGTCTCACCGCTAGGGAAGAGATAGCAACCGCTGCAGGCCGCTACGAGTACGGCGAGGAGCGCCGCACGGGCGGTCACCATAGTGCGGCCCGCGCGCCGCACCCGCGCCCCGCTACCACCATCACACATCGTATTGCCAGACAGTCTTCATAGCTGCGGCACAAAACATAACCTTATACCACGGACGAGAAAAAAAAGAAGGACTTTACCCCTCTAACTAGACTTCGTGCCTTTCCGATGCTCCACATGATATTTCACTTACAGCACACATAGACGACGACGACGACGACATTAGTGATCCACATCGTCTATGTGTGCTGTAAGTGAAATGTCGGAAAGGCACAAAGTCTAGTTAGAGGGGTGGAGTCCATCTTTTTTTTCTCTTCCGTGCCTTATACCTACTTACATTTTATGGTACGAAGGCAAAGTACAATTAGGGCATTACATCTTTACGAGGTCTTTGTCAAACGATATTACTAGGTACATTGGTTGATGCGCGAGGTCCCTGCATGAACAATGCCCTGGGCAGCTGCAGGATGTTAGTGGTGCTCTAATCCCGAACCCATGAGACTAGAACTCGGCGACGATTATCATCTCAGAGCTTAGACCATATTCCCATTCTATAAAGAGGAAGTGTGAACCTCATTTCTAACACAGTGTTCTTCCCAGAACTAAATAAGTAGGTATACGACGATAGGAAAGAACGTTGCCATAAGTAAAACATAGAGTATTTAGGTATTGCACAGTAAAAATCAATGACCGACATAGTATTTTAAATTTAAACGCCATTCACGTAAGTAATTTAATACGCGAGCGTGTACCTATTATTTCTATTAGATACTATTACTCAAATTACTTAGGTATAGATAGGTACCTGTTACTTATAATAAAAATAAAATTATCAAATGATACGTACGCATGTGTAATCGTCGTTCGAATAGTAGATAAAATAAAATGATCGAAATTAAATGCCTGCAAATGCGTTCATACTTAAATGTTTTTCACTGATCAATAGTTTTAATTGCTGCATTTCTATATTATTTATTACTCGGCTACTCATGTAGGTAAGTAAATACCATATAAAACCATTGTCTATCCTACATGAATCCTTCATAGGCATTGCAAAGCTGAATGAAATTTCTCGATCCAACAAAAATCCAGCTGTATTGAAAAATGTCGCTGGATGGCAATTCATTGATCCAATGATCCATTCAGAGATTGCTCTATCGTAAGTAAAATGCTAAAACCTTGTATGTAAGTAAAATACCGTCCGCAGTCAAGTAAGATACTTATGAAATTATAGCTATCCTCGATCGATAAAAGTATACAGGTGTCATTACAAAAATTGTAAATTCAATTATGTGCATATGATAATATGAACACTTAAATGGAAATAAGACTCTTACTTACTTACCTAACGCACATTCAGATCACACACAGCGCAGAATCAAAGACTATATCAGAAGATAGTTATCGCACCGAAGCAACAGTGTACAAACAAATACCTAGTTAATAAGGAAAGCATAAATTTATTAGACACTTCCCACCCCTACACCGGGCAGGGGGGTAACTGCCGTCAGAAGACGCATTTATCTGAATGAACCACATTCACACATGCGCAGTAGAAACCTTCAAAATTAGAGCAATCAAATGGAAGTGCTCCCTGCTCCGTCGCGCAATGCGTAGATTAATTTACTGTAGATAATTTTATCGTAATAAAACAAAAATTACTGAACCACAACAATAAACTGTCTCGATTAAAAAAGTAGGTACCTACTGCCGAAGAACTAAAGAATTTATTATTCCTACTTTATTAAGGAAAACTTATTACATGAAAAAAACATGGGAAAAATGTCATAAAATAAAAATAAAATATATAAATGTTGTATCACATAATCTGTCTTCACTTGTAAACTACTTATTACCGTGTTATCCCCTAGTGTCCTCATATTTTGTGAACCTATACTGGTGCTGGAAACACATTTATTGTTCTACCTACTTTTTATGAAGCAATATTTTCTGGAAATAGGGCTCAATTACTTTGAGCCACTAAAACGCCTGATATTTTGGTTATAGCAAGGTTTACCACTACACTCTGCGAGGAGTTAATATGAAAGCCTATCAGTCAAAGCAAATTCCCCATCTCTAAAATGTAATAGATATTGAAAATAACGCGCGATATCGCAGGCCTTCCACTTGCGAGCGAAAAACAAAAGCGCAACGTTCGTGTTTTTGCGGCGAAATGAGTTCAACAAATTGCAATCAGTTACCTCAATATAATTTTAGTTTTAGTATTACCTCCTTATCAATCTCAAGGGGCTCCGCTTTGTCTTGTCGAATTCAAAGCTACAACTGAGAATATTTGATTTCGGTGCAACCAGTATGAAATCAGCCACTTTTCGACATCATCGCCCCTCGCTCAGTTGCTGCGGTCCATGAAAAGGATTTTCCTCCGCGTTATGCGTTATAAAAATTGGGTTACTCCAAATACTTGCTCCTCCCTCTCTATCGGGAATAAAGGTCTTTATTGGGTAGATTGGGGGTTGTGTTTGTTAAATACAACCAGTCCCAGATTAAAAAAAATTAAATGTCAAAATTAATAAAAAAACAGGGTTCATCAATAATACACAAAATTCAACTTTAATATGTTTATTATCATGGCATATACCATTTAAGACGATCCACTCTTATTACATTCATTCGCATGTAACAGAGAATAAGACTTTACATAATGTATAAAAATAGGACTGTACGAGCCCTGACATGACTCGGAAATGCACATAGAATGAGAAATGAATGCACAAATCAAACGCTCTTTCCTGTCCACTGCTAAAATGCAATGACAAAGTTATGTGCCCCTCTTGTTAAAGCTATACACAATTTTTGAAATTGCACATGATTTTGAATATATGCAAACCTACTAACAATTGCTATTTTTGTACATTTACTATGAACTATGTATATCACCTGTGTTTCTGTCAAATTAAATGTCTGTAAATTACATTAATTGTGAGGCATCAAATAAATATAAATCAGATTACAGATAAAAAAAAAAATATTATTTAAAACCAGTAAAAATCGGCAACAATATTGAAACAATATAAAAATTAATGGTATTTGTCTACAGTCTGTACATCAACAATCAATCGACAGATTTGGTAATAAATAAATTTACTATACAGTCTCACTTATAAAACACAGTCACTATTAAATAATGTCTATAGTTGAAATCGATGCGCTTCGCTTATCACATAGATAAAAACACAGCACTATTTTGTCACTTACACTTTACAGTTTTCACATAAGACCAGTGTTCACGGAAAGAGATCTCCTAACGGCTATTTACAATAACAATACAACTATTTACATGGAAGGTTACCGCTTCCCGACGAGTTAGGTGGGGGGGTGCGCGTCTATCGTAGTCTCTTCGATAGACCTCGCGCTCATAGTCCCGCTCGTCGTACTGGTAGTCCGACTGGCCGTAGCCGCGCCAGTCCTCAGGGTAGGCGCGTACGGGCGGGAACCCCATGCCGCTGGGCATCGCCGCGCCCTCGTAGTACCCGGCGTACGAGCCGCCCGCCACGCTGCTGAAACCACCGTACCTACTGAATATAGAAATAAACAAATTTATTTCCTTTACAAATCCTTACCCACAATCACTGCAAAACTCCATACTAGAAGACATGTCACAGACAAATGTATATTACTG